>CM053784.1:688381314-688801314 GCA_028749045.1 Cupressus sempervirens | reverse complement strand
TCAAATTTTATGGTCTATATTATTAGATGGGTGTTAGGGGAAAAAAAATGTATGTAATTTTTTTGTGTCAGTATTTTATATCTTATTTAATGGTATTTATCATGACAATGAACTATGGAAGAGAATGCTAACTAAAAATAGAATGTGTATATTTTGTTTCAACATTTTAAATCATACTTATAATCTATCATAACAATGAAGATATCTTTTACAGGTTAGTAAGTTCTTGTTGGCTTTAACGATCAGGGTCGTTGCCTTTGATAGCTAAATTTTACAGATTTCTTGCACGAATTGAACTGATGTATTTCCATATTTGTTTGTTCATCACTTTATTTTTATATAATGAAATATGAGCAGAGGCTAAGAGCTATATGTCTCGCACAAAAAGTGCCCACACATTTCTGAGAGTTGATAATGAAGTGCTCATAAACCAAATGGAATTAATAAAGGACCAGTTATCATATTTGGATGATCTTATAGCTATTAGAGCTGATTTCTTGAGGATGAAAAAGGTCATCAAATACTTTAAAAAGAAGTTATCAGCATTTGACATCATTGATAAATATTATTTCATATCAACATTGTGCACATCATGAATAAGTGACGACTTCCAAATAATTATCACTTGTATTTGTAGAAGTTATTGAAAGGTGACGATCTTACAATAACTTAATTTTCTATTATGATGGATATATTATGATTTATAAGAAGATCATAATAGATTGCATCTTACACGATGGATTAAGTACCTTAGATAGACCATGAATATTCATATGGTAATCATTGTTGAGAATGTGTGTGTACATATCTTATGAATATTTTGTATAATTGGTGAATGTTATGCAACATGATGTTCAAGAGGTCACTAGTCAGAGTACTTGTTGAACATTATGCAACATGATGTTTATAAGGCTATTACTTGGAGTACTTGGTGAATATCATGTGGCTTGATACTCAAGAGGCCATTACCTAGAGTACTTGGTGAATATCTAGTAACTTGACATTCAAGAGGTCGTTACTCAAGGAGTACTTGGTGAATGTCATGTGATGTGACATTAAAGAGGCTATTACTCATGATATCATGAGATGATATCTTATTGAAGTTGATAAAAGATCAACCCCACAGCTCCCAAGAACCACCTGCATGCAAACACCTATTACAACAAGAGAGAAGCAAAAGATATGGAGGTTGGAATACACAAATCCAAATACATTCTTAATGTGCAAAAAAGAATTGAAAATTGTATTTAATGAATTAATATTACAAAGAGAGATTAATCCTTATAATAGGAAATCAAAACCTAAAATAAACTAACCTAGGTTGCATGATAATAATTGATTAAAAACATTAATTATTATATGTCCAAAGCTTAGCTTAAGTAAACTAAAGATAATAAGTGACTTAATAATTAAATCAATATGATTTAATTAATAGGAAAATACTTTATTACTCTAATATATCAAAGATATCCGCAAATTGTCATTTCTAATATTAGTTTGAGGTAACATTTATTTCTACCTAAATATCCTCCCTAGCTTAGAGAGAGTGTAAATTTCTTTTATACCTTCAATTGGATTAAAAAAAATGTAAATGCATTTGAGATACAATAAGGATTACATTCTTTTTTATTACTATATTTTTTAAGAAGTTGATATTTATGAGAATTAAATAAATAATATATATAACAAATATTAATCTTCTTATCAAATTGGTTTTATATTAATAAAAAAATATTAAATACGTACCTCCTGCTATTCCTGTTTGGTCTTGTTGTACATGTTGGTTCCTCAAATTGTTGGTCAAATTCCTATGAGTCTCACCCACTTAATGTTGGGAAATCCAAGACAATTTGGTCAATGGATAGGTTTGATCCTTTGAGAACAAAATACCCCTTCTCTTAAGGTCCTGCAATACCAAGGTAGGTGCACCTTCACAAAAACTACTCACAATTTTTGAATCCAGGCTTTTGAAATGATGATCTTGAGATAAAAAGTATTTCTCAAGGAGAAATCACAAATATAAAATTGAATGCTTACAATGATTTTATGGATGATTGGAAATATGAATGTGAGTGGATAAATAAAATACAAATGAACTGGGAAAAGAACCATACAAGTTACAATTGTATATCAACTTTGAATAAATCAAACAATACCAGTCCTTAGTTCAATTGGGAAAATGGATTCAACTTAGCATGCACCAACCATAAACTAGTAGATAAAGAACTTAAAATATGAATCAACCTAGTCCAAATGAATTTAACTCCAGCTATAAGTGACCAGTTAGACCAACATCGCATTGCATGTAATATTTAATTTATCAAGAGTGCATGTTGTTAGAAATACAATAAGGAAATTAAACTCTAAGAGTGGGGGAGTGAATCATTCCTTGAAAACTTTAACCATAAAATCATTCACCACACATCCATCTCACAGTTTGCATGTAAACTGAAATAGCTAGCTAAATATATTCATCCATAGCATGAAAGAAAATAACATTCAACATATATATGACACAAGATATTTGGTTACCCAGAAACTATCCAATGAGAAGGTAAAACTGGGGTGGGGATGACACCAACAAATCTTCACTACTGTAGTTGTAAAGTGTATCTAATAAAGGTTACAATTTTGTATCATAAACTATGATCTACCCTATGAAAGGTTTCCCCTATTAAAGGCTTGTAAGATTGTTATATCTTACCCTATTAAAGGATTTCAACACCCTATTAGAAGTGTGCTTGAATAAAGGAATTAAAACTTACAATGAAGTAAGCACCTTGTTAAAGTATTTATAATAGCTTGTTAGGATTACTATGTTAAGAGATTTAATTGATTCACTTGTTAGAATGTCTCAGCAATGATCTTGTAGTTAGTACTTTGCTGCTAGATAAATGATCACCTCTTTGCATGTATCCTTGATCCTCTATGATTAGACTTGTCTCTTATATCCTCTAACTCCATTCCTTTTTCCTCATCTAACTCATTATGCAATGTATAACTTTTTTCACAACTCCTTAGCCACCATGAATGTTCTATTTGCACATGCAAACTTCTCTCTTTGCACATACAATGTTTAGGGTTTGTCTTCGTTAAGAAGACCTAGTTGACTTAAGGTTAGGTATAAATCAATGATTGTGATTCATTCATTTTTTCACTTAATCCATTCCTTTAGCTAATTGGTTGCATTTATTGTATAGGGATCCTCAATATAGATTCGTCCTTATCATCTAGAATCACAAAACAATCCTTAAGGAAACTCAAAAATGGTTTACATAGAATTTTGTGCCATTAAAAACAACTATGTCCAAAACTATTTTGCTCAATACTTGAAGTCTCTAATGCTAGACATCTTATTCACTCGACATCAACTTTCTATTCAACACTTGAGTGACTCAACACTTAATAGTTACTCAACATATATTGTATATCTTGCTTGGCATTTACTATTGGAAAGCTTATGCTTGGCACACATTACTTGTTTGGCATGAACTAAGTTCTATCTTGTAAATGACTTCAATGTATTGTCACTCATATGTCCAAACCAATTTGAGATTACCAATCTCCCACTTTTACATGAGTGGAAAAAAACAATTGGTCATGCGTGAATAACCTTAACTTATGAGCATAACTTAGATAATCTTCATTTAGTACTTGGCTTACATACAAAATTTTAAAACTTCAAAATTTTGCAAAACTTGTGACTTATCGGTCATACGCTAAAATTTTATAGCTCCCCTTGAGTTGATTATGCTTTACTAAATCTAACTGAATACTCTTACTGAGTAAATATGTTGTATTGTTGTGCTAGCTTTGTTTCTATCTCCCCCTTAGTTTGGACTCCCCCAAAACTTATGCATTCTCCCCTTGTGTCTTATTCAAAATTCATTCTCCCCCTTTTGACACTTATGTCATGGGTGATACACAATAGTGTGCTTTTCCAAGAAAGATTTATGGACCTCCATTATGAGCTTTAGTGTTGCATCCCATTTGTCACAAGCTACATCAGCAGCTTCATTGAAACTAGTCACACGTGTTTCACATCCTTCACTATCTATGATATATAAGCTGAATACTCATCCAAAACCTCTATGATTTGTATATTCCCTCTTATCACCTATATGGGTAACATGAGATGTTATAGCCCATCTCGTCTAGTATGGATTTAGGTATTTGATAGCAGTAGGAATGGTTGGCCTTTGGGTTGAATTTGGTGGGCTTTGTATACCAAAATGTACTTTATGGTGCTTTTTTGGAGTCACATACAAGGAAGTATCAGTACATATTGTAGGCTCTCCCTGGCCTTCCATTACTTTTGTTATGAGCCTGGCATCACCAATAAGTTCATGATTTGTTTCAATGATTTGCATGCTTCCTATTACCACCCACCTATATATGAGATATATTACGGGTTAGGTACCTTTCAAATTTAACATTCTAGTGCACAATGAGCATAATAAGTGCAAAATAGTGAGGTTTAGCTGCACTCGCCTTCATTTAGTTATTGTTGGGCTACTATTCTTATTTAGTTGTAGTATTGTCCCAATACATAGTTCATGTTCTGCTACATGGTGGTTGTATTTCGTAGGCAATGAAGTGTTAATTTTATACTCCCCATCTGATATGTCTATCCTGTATCGCTTAATTTATTCCTACCCAAATCTAAGGTCAGAGATTGCAACTATCTATATGTTTGGGTTTATCGGTGGTTCTCCACTATGAATAAGCTTGATTGCTCCTTTTGTTAGAAAGGAATCCATGTGTTGTAAATTATCACAACTCCTGCAAAACCATTACATTGATCTTTAACTTGATAATACCTTAAATAGAGGAGTGGTTATGAAATTAATGCATTAATATTTGAAAGATTTCGTTGACCAATGGAGTGAAATGACTAATGTAGGAATCTCTATTTCTTTATAATATGCTGAAGACACTATCGGCTGGGGTGGGTTTGGACTAACCTTCCCAGCATAATGTGTTCTTCAAATTCTAGGAAAGCTTGAAAATTTAACCAACAACCACACCTAGAATCATATATTTTAATAGCTTAGAGATTATCTACATATTATAAATTAATGCATTCAGCTAAATGAGCCAACCTTTAAATCACACAAAGCATAATGTCTTCTTCAAATTCTAGGAAAGCTTGAAAATTTAACCAACAACCACACCTAGAATCATATATTTTAATAGCTTAGAGATTATCTACATATTAGAAATTAATGCATTCAGCTAAATGAGCCAAACATTAAATCACACAAAGCGATATTAAGTTATCACCTAATAGTAGTGGTTCCTATTATTAAATTGTAAGTAAAATTGTAGATTCTCTACTATATAATTCTAGTGTCTCTGACAGTGAAGTCTAATCTTGTGTTTGTGACATCTTACTAGGGTTTGAGTAGTAGACTATAGAGTTGTGTTAGTATGATGTCTCCTTAACACAACTCTATGGCATATAGATATGTGATCATGAGGCTGCCATAGGCTAGAATAGAATCAAGATCTAAAAGGCATAACTTAATTTTTTAAAGGAAACATTCTTTGAATTAAGTACATGAGAAGAGGTTCTTGTAGCTTGAGGTTGCTGAATGAGAATCAGAGTGCATAGATATTATACAAGCTTCTAGTTGATAGATATTATACAAGTTTCTAGTTGGTAGATTCAGAATTTGAGGAAATTCTGGTGGCAGCATTTACTGTTTAATAAATTAAAGACATTAATATCTCAAGTGCGAGAAAGCATAGGATGGAAGATGAGTAGCACATTATTGTTTGTAGGGGAATATGATCTTATTTGCAGTTGGCCTAGTATTGATGCTCCAAATAAAATGCTACATTTATTTCGTTCAGTTGAGACTTGTTAGTGTGAAAATTTAAAGTTAATATTTTGAATACTTTCTTTTAGACAACTCAAGATGGGTGAATTCATGGAGCCTTCCTTGTTGATGACAAAGAAGTAGGTTTACTAACCAATCACAATTCCCTTAGTTTCCTTAAGGTAAAATGCACTCTGTGGTTAACAGTTTTTTTTCCCAATATAATTATCTTGCTTTTTATTCATGGAATTTATGTTTTGGTGTCCTAGCTAGATTCATGATGCAGGTCATATGGTCCCAATGGATCATCCAAAGGAAGCATGAGAGATCCTAAAACTCTGGACAAAAGGAAATACTCTTGATGGTAACTTCGAGATGTTAGAAACGATTACAAAGACATCAGAGGAAACTTCTTTACAATAGTTTCTGGAATAAACCCACAAAATGTTGGAAATCATTTTCAACAATACAAGCTCTTATGTATATATTTTCACAATTTAGTGCTATGGACACCCATACTCTGGTATATCTGTAGAATTGTGAACAAATATAGTGCTGAAATCATCTATTCTCCTACTTGTTTTATAATGACCATATTAATTGCTATTGGGATGACATGATATTCTATGTCATTTCTCACAAAGCTTATGACTTTATTCTGAATGTATGCTCAGCTAAAGTTCTATAAACCCCTTGTTTTGTGCATGGATTTCTCTATTAGTGTTTCTATCAATACCATTACTTTTAGTTATTGAAGGCATATACAGTTAGAATATCAAGAGCAGATCAACCGTTTAATGTAAGATAGGATGCTCTTAGTGCTATACAAAAGCCTTTAAAGGTTTACATAACAAGCTTTCCAAGACCTATTTATACAAAAGTATTTTTGAACGCTTATACAACAAGATTCCTATCCCAGCAAGGTATTCATTGTCTAGTATCACCACTTGGGATACTATTATTAGTGATTCGCATTGGAGCACACAATTACATATAATGGCCATGTCGTCATCACAAAATTGTGTTACTATTCTAATAGCTAGAAATATGTACAATAGTGGAGCATTATTATTTTACCAGCAACATATTTACACTTTGAATTAGCAGCATTGTGTAGTCACAGTCGGAAACCAAATTTAGACTATCTGTCCTTTGGTGGCCACATTGTTTCTGAATATTGCATAAACTATGCTATGCAAGCTGAATCGTCCATACTATAAAATTGGTAATGGCCTATTTCTCGAGTTGTTTTGCAGAATGCTACAAGTATCTTGCACATTGTATCTATTGCAGTGACTGCCTCCTCTACCTTGTCGATACTGTAGTTGTCTATAGTGTTCCTCATAGAGCATGCCCACCGTAGATCTACAACGAATGCATCACAGTTTCTAATGATGTTTTCAGCAACAACCTCAATATTGTTAATTTCGATTGCATGACCAACGACAAAGGTTGATTCTGCCGCTGAGGCTGTAGTATTTATTGCCTGCTCAACATCTGGAGCACCATCATCCCCTATTGTGTGGATAGTGATAATGTTGTCCTCATCATATGGGTTGTCATCCCTACTGAGTGTATTGATAGTGACAATGTCATCATTGTTATGTGTCTCTGCCATAAGCTAGCAGCACAAACCCAAAGGACACAAGTTGAGTTCATCCAAATGTCTATTAAGTAGATCACAAGAGTTTATACCGATATCTTAATGACTAATGATTGGCATTGAAAAACACTTTCCCTCCCTTATCCAGAGACTGAGACTGGCTTAAAAAGCTTTGGTTTTTGTTGACAAAATAATTGAAAAAAATTGAAACCTCAATTTCAAACCTTGGATGGGATGTTGAAATCACACACCTTTAGCTTAGACTCAGGAGGCTGTTCCTAGAGGTAGCTTAAATAAGACTGAATGTGCTAAATATCATAACAATCTGACAAGCCTGATCTGGAAATCATGGACATCAACATACTATTTATTATTGCCTAATACTGAGCTTGGACAAAACAAGAACTTGACTAGAATATAACTTAGGCATATCCATTGACAATTCGATGTTGGACTAGTCTTACTATAGCTGGGCCTTCTCGAATACCTGCTTATTGCTATGAAGGAAGAGTAAGTCTATAGGAGACTCAAATTTCAACTTGGGAAATAAGTATCTTATCGAATGGACTACCAGCCAAGAGATAGTTTGACCAGTAAGAGTCAAGTTGGAAATCTGGGCACTCTTCGTTATAGACATTGAGAGGACCGAGACCTCAAGCATAAAGATAATTCAAATACTATTGACAGACTATGTTATTTGCATAGAATTATGGGTAGGCTATATGTGTTGGAAAATTAATACGGCAGTTGACGTTTGCCCCTAGAGCCAAATGCCCACCTACCACCTGACGACCAACAAAATAGATAGAAAACATGAATGTGGTAGGTGAGATTTTTGAATTTGGAAATGAGGGGGAAAATGGAATGTGACAAAAAGGAATGTTTATTCATTCATTCAGTAGAGTTTGCAGATCAAGCAGATCAGAGAGAAGTTGCAGAGCTGAGAAGAGGAAGGAAGAAGGAAAGAAGTTTGTGCCTGCAGTTGCACGTGTTTCTCCTCCCCACTCAGTAAGTTTGTTGTTGTTTGTTTTTTGTCCTATTGAAGCAGTGATTGCTCCAGGCACCATTGTATGCAGCCATTAGAGTTGCAGGTCTAAAGTTTATTGAAGTTTGAAGTATTATCAGTTAACGGTTATTTTAGGATTTTCTGGTTGAAGCCAAACGCTCCCAGATTTTGTAATAGTTTAATGAAAGATTGAATAGAAAGCAGGCAAGCATACTTGAATCTATTGATCTTCCCTTGTATGTTGCATTTGTGAAATTAGTTTGAATGCTTAAAACTTTGGCTCTCTGGTTTTAATGGTGAATGCATTCACGTTGGAATTTTCTAAGTTATAAACTTTAGTTGGAGCCGAGCTCACTCAGCATCTATTGTTGCCGAACATTTCTTTTGGAGCCGAGCATACTCGACATCTATTTGTTCCCAAGCTCCTCTTTGTGCTAAGTTCACTCGGCACCTTCAAGTGTCGAGCAAGTGCCGAGTAATTCTAGCACTCGACACCTTCCTGTGCCGAGCACTTTTCTTCAAGTGTCAAGCAACCTGCCACTAGGCACCATCAAGTGCCGAGTAAAACTGGCACTTGGCACCTTCATGTGCCGAGAAACTTTTAAGTGTTGAGCAAAGTTTTTAGGTTTAGGGTTGTGAGATTAAGTTTGATTTGAATTTATATTTCTCACATAGTATCAAAGCTTTGAGGCCCCACATCCACAGTGAGTTAGGGCATTTGTTTTTTCTTGGGATATTTGATATGGTTGGAGATGTAGGAAAGATATGGCAGCAACCACCATCATTTAATGGATAGAATTATGATACAATTGCAAAGAAAATGAAAACCATTATGGTTGCAAATGATTTGTGAGAGTTTGTGGTTAATGGATTTAATGATGTGACTGATCCAACTTAGTATGATGCCCTCACAAATGCACAAAAGACTCATTTGAAAGAGTCAAGGAGGAAAGATGCAAAGGCATTAAGTCTTATTGAAGCACCAATGACAGAGACAGTATTTCCAAAGATTGTAGCAGCAAATTATGCAAAGGAAGCATGGGATATCCTTGAGACGAACTTCAAGGGGACTGATAAAGTCTGTATTGTAAAGCTACAGAATATAAGGAGGGAGTTTGAGAACCTTCAGATGAAGGAAAATGAATCAGTTACAGAATTTAGTTCAAGAACCTCCAATGTGATTAACCAATTGAAGTCAAATGGAGAAGACTATCAAAAGTAGAGGATAGTGGAAAAGATATTGAGGAGTTTACTTCATAAATATGACCATTTGGTCATGACCATAGAAGAGGCAAAATACCTCACTGTTTTGACAATGGATGAGTTGATGGGTTCTCTTCAAACCCATGAGCATAGGATCAATAGATCTACTTCTTCATCTTTTCAAGAGTAAGCATTCAAGGCTCAATCAAATCCAAGAGGAAGGGGGAGAGGAAGAAATGGATCAGGCAGGAACTCTAGAGGCAGAGGCCGAGGAGATGGAGGACAAAGGAATGCTGTAGCAGAAAGCTCAGGAAGAGTAGATGGAGCAAGTAGCTCACAAAATACTTCAAAAGGAGGTAAGAAAAACTACAACTCAAATAAGAGTAATGTAGAATGCTACTATTGTCATAAATATGGGCATTATGCAAATGAATGTTGGGAGAAGCAGAATGATCAGTCAGGGCAAGCAAATGTGGCTGACGTGAACATGGGAAGTGGACCCAATGTTGTTTCCTTCATCATGTGTAATGTTGGTGAAGAAGGAAGCCCTGAGGTTTTGTACCTTGAAAATGGATATAGCAACCACATGAGTGGTAATGAAACCTTCTTTTCACTCATTGACAAGAGTTTCAAATCTAAAATTAAAATGGATAACAATGGAACTCTACCAGTTGTGGGCAAAGGATCTATTCTGGTCCGCACCAAGAAAGGTGAGAAAAGGGAAATACAAAATGTGTATTTCGCCCTTGGTATGAAGCACAATTTGATGAGCATTGGTCAATTCATTCAAAATGGATACAAAGTGCTGATAGAGAATGGCACATGTGTCATTCATGAAAAGGATGGGAGCAAGAATTTACTTGCAACAGTTCAAATGACCAAGAATAGATTGTTTCCCTTGAGGATTGAGACATGTTTCTCATCTCAAGTTTGTCCTACACCTCACACACAATCAGCTCTAAGCAGTGTGATTGAAGACCCTTCATGGTTGTGGCATCTCAGGTATGGTCATCTTGGCTATGCTGGTTTAAATTTGTTGTCAAATAAAAGTTTGGTAGAAGGTTTGCCACGTATAGGAAATTCATGTGACAAGTGTGAGGCTTGTATTTTGGGTAAGCAACATAGGCTTCCCTTTAATTTTGAAAATTCTAGGAGGGCTAGATATTCATTAGAGTTAGTGCATACCGACCTAGTCGGTCCTATGCAAGTTACTTCCATTGGGGGGAGTACTTATTTCATGACATTTATTGATGATTTCAGTCATAGGACATGGGTGTATTTCTTAAAGAATAAATATGAAGCATTTGATAAATTTGTAGAATTCAAAGCCCAGGCTGAAAGAGAATGTGGACACTATATCAAGGTCCTTAGATCAGATAGAGGAGGGGAGTATACCTCCAATTCTTTTGTAAACTTTTGTAAGAAACATGGCATAAAGAAAGAGCTCACAACCAGCTATACACCACAGCAGAATGGAGTGGCTAAAAGAAAGAACATGGCCATTGTTGAAATGGCAAGGAGCATGATGAAAGAGAAAAGTCTCCCAACTGAATTTTGGGGAGAGGCTGTGGCAACAGTAGTTTACCTAATTAATAGGTGTCCTACAAAGGCAGTCCGTGATAGAATTTCAATGGAAGCATGGTCATGAAAAAGATGGACAATTGACTACTTAAGGGTGTTTGGATGTGTTGCATATGCACATGTGCCTAAAGAGAAAAGGAAAAAATTGGATGATAAAGGTGTGAAGTGCATCTTCACAGGGTACAGCCTAGAATCAAAGGCATACAGATTGTATGACCCATTGAAAAACAAGATGATGCTTTCAAGAGATGTGGAATTTCTTGAAAATCAATCTTGGTATGGACAAATTGATGAGTCACCAAGCACTTCAAGTAAAGTGTCAATTATGAGTGAAGAAGATGCTAATGAACAGCAAGAAGGAACAAATAGAAGAAAAGGCAAGCAGGTTCAGTCATTATTGATCTCCTCTAGGCATGATCGAGTGTCAGTGCCGAGCACCAGTGAAGACCGAGCTAGTCGGCAATGCAGTAGCAATGAAGACTCTAATCCTACACTCTCCTCCCTGTGACCAAGAAAGACCAAGAGTCTTAGGGAGATATACCAAGATGAAAGGTATGAATATTATGAATAGAGTGTTAATTTTGCATTATTTTCTCATAGTGATCCAGTATATTTTGAGGAAGCTATTAAGGAGAAGAAATGGTGTAAGGCCATGGATGAGGAAATATATGCCATAGAAAGAAATGAGACATGGGAGCTAATTGATTTTCCTCCCAAGAAGCAAGTGATTGGAGTGAAATGGGTCTATAAGACCAAACGCAATGCTGAAGGCAACAGTGATAGGCATTAGGCAAGGCTGGTAGTCAAGAGCTACAAACAACAGTATGGAAGAGAGTATGATGAGACATATGCCCCTGTTGCAAGAATGGAAACCGTGCGTGCTGTCATAGCAATTGCAGCTCAGCACAAGTGGAAGGTATTTCAAATGGATGTGAAGTCTGCCTTCCTTAATGGTGTATTGAAAGAAGAAGTGTATGTAGAGCAGCCACCTAGTTATGAAGTTGCAGGTGAAGAGAACAAAGTATATAGGTTGAAGAGAGCTCTTTATGGGCTCAAGCAAGCTCCAAGAGCATGGTACAGTAGGATTGACTCATATTTGATGAGCAATGGCTTTAGCAAAAGCAATGGTGAGCCCACTCTTTACATCAAGGCAGCAGATGGTAATGTATTGATTGTTGTCTTGTATGTAGCTGACTTAATTTTTACTGGTAATGACAAGGCTCTAATTGGTGAATTCAAAGAGGCCTTGAAAAGTGAATTTGAAATGACAGACCTAGGTCTCTTGAAATACTTTCTAGGCATAGAAGTAAAACAAATGCATGATGGCATCTTCATCTCTCAAAAAAAATATGCAAGGCAGATCTTGGAGAGATTTAATATGCAGAATAGTAAGGTAGCCCCCACACCAATAGCAGTAGGTCTGAAGTTGAGCAAGGAAGACTCTAGCAAAAAAGTGGATCCAACATTATACAAGAGTATGTTTGGAAGTCTAATGTATTTGACTACAAATCGGTCAGACCTAATGCATGCAGTAAGTCTGATTTTCAAATTTATGGAAACACCAAAGGATTCCCATTGGCAAGCGGGAAAAAGGATCCTAAGGTATGTGAAAGGTACCAAGGGATTTGGAATTTTGTATACTGCAAATAATGATTTCAAGTTAGTTGGTTATACTGATAGTGATTTGTCTGAAAGTTTAGATGATAGGAAGAGCACTTCCAGATACATGTTTCATATGGGATTGGGTGCAATTTCATGGGCATCCAATAAGCAACCTATTGTTGCTCAATCTACAACAAAGGTTGAATACATTGTAGCAAATGCAGCAGCATGTCAAGCAATTTGGCTAAGAAGGATCTTGACAGATTTGAATGAAAGGCAAGAGGATGGAACCACAATTTATTGTGACAACATCTCATCAAGTGCATTGTCCAAGAATCCAGTCTTTCATGGGAGAAGCAAACACATAGAGATCAGATATCACTTCATCAGAGAGTTGGTGGAGAATGGGGATATCAAAATAAATTTTTGCAAGTCTAAGTAACAGCTAGCAAACATTTTCACCAAGCCATTAGGCATTGAAATTTTTGTACACCTAAGAGAGCGTTTTGATGTAGTTGATGTGGATCAGTTGTGATCCTTGTTTTGTTTGGCTCGAGACAAAAGGGGAGTGTTGGAAAATTAATACGGCGGTTAACGTTTGCCCCTGGAGCCAAATGCCCACCTACCACCTGACGACCAGCAGAACAGATAGAAAACATGAATGCGGTAGGTGGGATTTTTGAATTTGGAAATGATGGGGAAAATGGAATGTGACAAAAAGGAATGTTTATTCATTTATTCAGCAGAGTTTGCAGATCAAGCAAATTAGAGAGAAGTTGCAGAGCTGAGAAGAGGAAGGAAGAAGGAAAGAAGTTTGTGCCTGCAGTTGCACGTGTTTCTCCTCCCCACTCAGTAAGTTTGTTGTTGTTTGTTTTTTGCCCTGTTGAAGTAGTGATTGCTCTAGGCACCATTGTATGTAGCCATTAGAGTTGCAGATCTAAAGTTTATTGAAGTTTGAAGTAGTATCAGTTTAGGGTTATTTTAGGGTTTTCTGGTTGAAGTCGAATGCTCCCAGATTTTGTAATAGTTTAATGAAAGATTGAATAAAAAGCAAGCAAGCATACTTGAATCTATTGATCTTCCCTTGTATGTTGCATTTGTGAAATTAGTTTGAATGCTTAAAGCTTTGGCTCTCTAGTTTTAATGGTGAATGCATTCACGTTGGAATTTTCTAAATTATAAACTTTAGTTGGAGCCGAGCTCACTCGGCATCTATTGTTGCTGAGCATTTCTTTTGGAGCCGAGCATACTCGGCATCTATTTGCTGCCGAGCTCCTTTTTGTGTTGAGTTCACTCGGCACCTATTGCTTGTCACTCAGCACCTTCAAGTGCCGAGTAATTCTGGCACTCGGCACCTTCCTGTGCTGAGCACTGTTCTTCAAGTGCTGAGCAACCTACCACTCGGCACCATCAAGTGCCGAGTAAAACTCGCACTTGGCACCTTCATGTGTCGAGAAACTTTTAAGTGCCGAGCAAAGTTTTTAGGTTTAGGATTGTGAGATTAAGTTTGATTTTAATTTATATTTCTCACAATATGCGCAAAGTCTCTTTGAAGTCTTTGTCCCTTATCCAGAGACTGAGACTGGCTTAAAAAGCTTTGGTTTTTGTTGACAAAATAATTGCAAAAAATTGAAACCACAATTTCAAACCTTTGATGGGACGTTGCAATCAAACACCTTCGGCTTAGACTCAGGAGGGCGTTCCTAGAGGCAGCTTAAATAAGACTGAATGTGCTAAACAATGAAACAATGTGATAAATTGCAGTAGCTAAAAGGCTTACCAGTTGCACAAGTAATGAAATACCCTAGTAATTGAACTTATAAATTGACCAGAATCTTCTTCAAGGAAACTGAGACTTAATGTGATTAAGAAACTTATCGTGACAATCTGACAAGCCTGATCTGGAAATAATGGACATCAACATACTATTTATTATTGCCTAATACTGAGCCTGGACACAACAAGAACTTGACTAGAAGATAACTTGGGCACATGCATTGACAATTCGATGTTGGACTAGTCTTACTGTAGCTGGGCCTGCTTACTGCTATGAAGGAAGAGTAAGTCTATAGGAGGCTCAAATTTCAACTTGGGAAATAAGTATCTTATCGAATGGACTACCAGCCAACAGACGGTTTGACCAGGAAGAGTCAAGTTAGAAATCTGGGCACTCTTCGTTATAGACATTGGGAGGACCGAGACCTCAGGCATAAAGATAATGCAAATACTGTTGATAGGATATGTTCTTTCCATAGAATTATGGGTAGGCTGTACGGGCAAAGTCTCTTTGAAATACTGTTGACAGAATATGTTCTTTGCATAGAATTATGGGTAGGCTGTACGGGCAAAGTCTCTTTGAAATACTGTTGACAGAATATGTTCTTTGCATAGAATTATGGGTAGGCTGTATGGGCAAAGTCTCTGTCATGTAAGAGACAACAGAAGTCGCCCTTGTTTGACTCAAATAGTACTCTTAACAAAGTCAAAGATTATAAGCGGATTGTAGGATTGGGTAACACTCATCTCATAAACCCTCACAATGGAAGCAATTAAAAAATTTGAAATACCATGCTGTTTGATGAAAGAACTGAATACTAAACTGTATGACGACGTTTTCATTTTACCAAGAAATCACACGGTTTCTACTCTTCTATTAGCTCTACATGTGTTAGGACCTTGGTATTTTGATGAGTGGCAGAGCTCATGAGCAGAATTCAACCTGCTCTGTCCATGTCCCCAAACTCCTATTTTTTGCTTGCCAAGTGCCTCAATGTGGACACGAACCGTCATGAGGTAAGCCCACTTTTATTTTACCATGGGAAAGCTCTTTATCTAAAGACCTGTAGCTTGTATCAGAAGGGGTATAAATTATAGACCATCTATTTGTATGCTTGGAAATTTGTATGAACAGAGCGTTGACAATCACAAACCACAAAGTCTTCAACATTTCTTTACTACATTGAACAATCAAGAAAAAATAAAGATTTGTGGTTTAATATGTAATGGAGGGTTCACCAACATGGGAGGTTAACAACAAGAATAGATTGTTCTCATTGGCCATTCTACTGACTACTGACGCAGCTGTAAATGAAGGGCTCAATTCCATGTTAAAACACATCACTCAGCTCTTCCAATAAAACATTTCATAGGTTCAAAATTGAGAATGGATATTTCAACAGAGAGAGCAAAGAAATCATAGTTTTTAATTGCAGGATAGGAAACCCATATACAGAGGGGAAAAAAAATGCATTATTTCTTCAAGATTGAGAGAAACTCTTATAAAAGTGGCACACATGTGTTACAATTTTCATTTAGAAGCCACTGGCAGCATTATAAAGTCCTATTTCTTACAACTGAAAATAGAGCAATGCCAAGCGGAGAGTATACAACACACCCTTTTGATAGTTTTTATAACTGCAGGAAGAACAGAAGACCAATTCAGTCCAACAATTTTACTAGTAGCAGATATATCACATGTTTGTAACACAGTTTGTCATGTAAAACAACATATAATTTTAGGTAACTGCTAGGCTCAAGTAATTGCTAGGTTGCGTTTCTTTACTCCTTGTGATTCTCTCTGTTTCCAAATTCATATTTTGCAATCCCCTTCATGTTGATTGCGCTCGTAGGATGCAGGGGCATTTCTTGTTTCTCTCTCAGATTTTTAAGAGTTTGTTTGGTTTCTTGTTTTCGCCTACTTTCACCAAAAAACTATCATTTCTTGATGTTCAGCTCAGTCTAAATTGATGTTATCACCGACTTGAATTTCTGTCTTGTCTGCGAAATACAGTAGGGTTGCATAAAGTAACCATTTGGAAAACAAATTGCTCAGGAAGGAAAGGCTGACAGCCATCATTGATTTGGAATGGGATCTATCAGGACATTTAATTTTCAAGAAGCCAAGCTGCCTGCTACATCTGATAATATAGGTATTTGATTTTATCCTATATTGGAATATAAATATAAAACTGTATATTATTATATATATATATAATATTAAAGAAAAGTTCATTTAATTGAAAGTGTCATTAATCCCAAACAATGCATATGTCAAAGAGAAAGCAGTTAAAATGCAAAGGAGCCTTCTTAGGAGGTTTTTAGCATTTTATTCCTCTTTGTGATCAAAAGAGTAGGCTGGGTTTAAAGAAGCTTTAAAGACATTACTTCATTATTATTTGATTCCTAAAGCTATCACTATGAGCTTATAAATGAGTGCCCTGAACAAATAGATTGTGAGAACTGAGAAGAAATGATTATTTAGAGTTATGCTACACGAGTTTTCGTTCAAACCAAGAATTTACACCATTGTTTTGTTGTTGTGAGAATTTGACAACTTAACAATAGAGAAGATTTATGCTTACCTTTGCATAACATCTATCCTCATCATTTGGAGTAGCATTTTATGTTTCAGGGATATTATTCCTTGTTGATCTCATGCTTTGTCCCTGCCATTGTTCTTTTTATTTTATTTTTGGTTCAATGTATCCATTTTGTGTGAATTCATCGATCTCTATTTTAATCAGCGGATAACATTCATTTTTCGCTCATGTTATAGTTTTAACTGTTAACCATTGAAACAGAAATGCTTATGGTGAGATACAGTACTTTCAGTCTTGTATCCAAATCTCCTAGACCAAAGGAAATAGGACAAGTTTGCTTTCAAGACTCTTTTACTGTCCTGCAGAACCTCTAAGGATGTTTTGTAAGGTATACATAAGTAGCAAGCTTGTTCATTGTTAAGATTTTAAGAGCAGATTAGACCAGGCAGCTTCCTCTACAGTCATGACATTTTAAATTATGTCTTGGATTGAAAATATGTTTTAATCAGAATTTAAGAAAATATTGCTGTTTGTTTAGTTCAAAATGACTACAATTCATTTTTTTTAATATTAAAAGTTTATGAATTTTATTGTCTGTATTTTTTTTTTTGATGTTTAAGATCAAATCTTATGGTCTATATTATTAGATGGGTTTCAGGAAAAAATGTATGTAATTTTTTTGTGTCATTATTTTATATCTTATTTAATGGTATTTATCATGACAATGAACTACGGTCTATATTATTAGATGGGTTTCAGGAAAAAAAAATGTATGTAATTTTTTTGTGTCAGTATTTTATATCATATTTAATGATATTTATCATGACAATGAACTACGGAAGAGAATGCTAACTAAAAATAGAATGTGTATATTTTGTTTCAACATTTTAAATCATACTTATAATCTATCATAACAAAGAAAATTTAAAATTTTAATAATTAAGTGATAGAATTGGCTGTATCATACATCATAAATTGGCTGTTAAAATCAAAATCCGTCGCCGTCTGTGGGAATCGAACCCACGACCACGTGGTTAAAAGCCACGCGCTCTACCAGCTGAGCTAAGACGGCATGCAGAGGAATCTTTGACTGTAAGTGAAATGAAATTACTCTATTCTGTATAAATTACACCCCAACCGATCCAACATGCAACGCGTGATATATATCAATTGTCTTAAAAATAATTATCTTATAAATTTAGTTCAGAAGTGCCACTTTTATTAGTACTTAAATTTTGTTGTATGCATTTTGTATTAATGTTTGTGATTATATTTCATGATTTTTTTATTATTAGATTGTAGGCTTAAAAGAGAATGTAAGTACTTTTTGTCAATATTTTAAATCTTATTCTATTATATTTTTATAGTAGCAATGGGTTAGAGAAAAGCATGTGTATATTTTGTTTCAATATATTAGATCATACTTATAATCTATTATCAAAACATTGACATGGAAAACATAATTTTTTGGTCTCGATCTTTTAAATCATATTTCATTATGATGATCATATTCTATGATTCATCATCATAACAATGAACTAGAGAAGACAAGTTTATTATGTCAATATTTCAGATCATGTTTTATAATTCATCATCACTACAATGAACTTGAAAAATAAGTTCTAATTATAGATTTAAGACATTTATACAAAATATACATACAATCAAATTTCATTAAGATAAACTGAAAACCTAATAATTTTGAAGTTGTATTTTAAATGTTATACATAATATATTTAGATTGGATAGATAACAATATGAACTGACTATAATGTTTAGGCTCAGCCCCATCATTATGTCAAAAGATAAAGAAAGAAATGGTGATAGAGGGAAAATTATGAGTAAAATGATTAACTAAAGATTGCAATAACTTGTCTTCTATATTAAAATGGGCAATGCTACTTTTGTCATCTTTCAAATAAGAAATTCATCACTCTAATAAACAAGAGCTCTAGTGGAGCTTGAGTCCCTGCCTATTGAAAAAAATGGATGATGCTTTTGTTCTTATATGATTAAAATATTATGACTAGATTGGAAGGAAAGATTCTATTATAATTTAATTTAAAATGTAACCTTAGATAAAAAGGGGAAACAAATAATATTAGATAATGAAAATTTGAAACCATTTGAATCATCAGTAGCTACCAATGTTGAAATAAGGTGGCTATATAGTGTAGTTGTGTGAATAGAAATCTTAACTCTTTAATAGTTGTACAATGGTATCTTTAGTATTTTTAGATTTTTCTTTGTAAAAATCTAAAACTTCTCAACTATTTTGACCATGTGCTTTCAAAAGCTACAATTTTTTTAATGATTTCAAGACCATTATTTCAAAACCCTAAAAATTTAGCAAAATTAGGACAAGTTACTAAGTACAATGCATTGCAAGAAACAAAAAAGATGATGTTCTTTTATGACATTTTATTCATGTTGAAACCTCCTAAAATAAAATAAGAAGATGATTTTTTATTAGTAAAAGATCAATATTACACATCAATTATTGTTTCCTATCAAAAGTATATGTGTTTGAGTTCCTATTGAAAAGCACAATCCATAATTTATTTCATGATAGTTATTAAAGAAGGCACATTCAAAGTTAAATAAGTTAGCAAATATATTAAAACTATGGTATGGATTACCATTGGAAGTCATAATAGTAAAGAAAGCTTTATACCTAATTTTATTTTTCATCATTGGAAGTAACTTGTTTAATAGTCAATGAAATATGTTACATGGTTATAAAGTAGTTTTATTCCAACTAGCTTGAAACAAGATTAGGAGTTAGGACCTTGAGTGGGGAATGTTGCAACCTAAGGTGCTAGGCCATAGCTTGTAACCTATGATTATTTTTGTGAGGGAGATATAATCCTAGGAAAACCTAATAAAATTGCAACCATTAGAACATTGGACCTCCAATTTGAAAATGTATGCATTAATGATGATGCATTAACAAATAGTTCTCATAATATGAAAGGCAACAAGTTAAATGTTCATCAACTTAAGTGACAAAACTAATTCCATTCGTCCTATATATAGGATTCAAACATTATGTTTGATAAGTAAAAAATGACAAAAATATTGCCAATGGTCCTATATATAGGATTCAACCATGATGTTTGATAAGTAAACACAATATTAAGAGATTTCTCTCAAGAAAGAGTGCAATCTAGAATATTATAAGAGGCACAAGTCTTCATGTCAAGCTAGAGCCTTTAGAGCCTTAAGAATCAACAATTGTTAGAATGGAATCACATTGTGGTGACTGATTAGCAATATGCACAAGGCAATTCATGAAACATTTTAGAGGCTAAATAACAAGTGATACTATTGTTTATAAAAGTGACTCAACATAGGCATATATGGAATTCAAATCAAGTAGATGTCAATGAAGGGGCCTCACTATGGTTTGTGCTAGACAAATTTCTTATTTTCTTATATGAACCTATTTAGTAGTTTAATCTTCTTTTATGATCTTAGTTTTCATCAATATGCTAAGAGATGCAATTTTATATCACAAATTTAGCCATGTGCCTCGTATCTCTAGTTGAATATGAAATGTTTAACTTAGAATCTATTATATACATATAAAAAAAATTAGGTGCATTTATTCATAATTTTTTAGCTAAAATAACTCATATTGTTATCTAGATTTTCCATACAAATCATTATGCCAAAATTTTTAGATCTAATTGAATAAAGAATAAGCTAGAGGTGGGTATCATGTCCATCTCTTTTTGTCTCAAATTATAAGAAACCTGCATTACTATTACTATAATTTTTTTGTTGTTCTAGATAAGCAAACAAAAATAAATATAAGATTCAACTATCCAAAAATATTAATATTTGTAATCTTTCTAATAAGAAATTATTCTTTATAAATAATTTATAAATTAAAACTAATGAAATATAAAATACCAAATAAAAATTTTATAAAGAAAATTTGATCTAAAATAGACTTAAATAGAATTATAAGGTTAAAAAATAATAAAAATAAGGATCCGAGATTAAAAGATGTCATTTTTGACTTGCTAATTTGGCATCTTCTTCCGTTAGTTTATTTATGTTTGAGATTTATAAAACTATTTGAATATATGTATATACAAAAAAAAATTACATATCACTTTGTACACACTTCTATGGAAAAAAAGTCTATAAGATAAAGACAAAGATGCAAACATTTTTGATGGTAGGAACACAAGACTTTTTGTATCTTATCAAAAAGAAATATAAAAGAAGCTCTAAATCCATTTGGACTGACAATTTTCATGGCAAGAACATGACACTTTTTGTATCTTATTAAAAAGAAATATAAAGAAGCTCTAAATCCATCTGGAGGTTGAATGCATGCATCTCAGCAAAAAGTAGAAAAACAGATTAAGAAAAAATTGAGAAATAATATTACAAGAAATATGTCAAAGTGTATGGTTCAATAACCACTCCAAATTTATCTATTGGGAAAAAATACCAGACCCAACCAAAGAATAAAGTATTTCATATTTATCACAAATAACCTTTCTGTTGTAGAACTATAATAAATTAGTGCTCATGATTAGTATGCCAATTTTTCATAGTAAAGAAAATTTAAGCTTGCCATTTACCATGATCTTGGTTCGTTCGGGATTGTTGGTGCTATTGTTGCTCCACTTGAACAACTGTGAGAAAGAGTGTGTTGCTATTGTGATCTGACCCTTTTGACTTGGAAAGTATGACTGGGCCAGGTCAAGTGTTGAGCGACATCAACCTTTTTAGGGATGCACAAAAATATTAAATATACATTTGAAAATTTAAACAAAACCTAAAAAATCCAAACTTAGAAAGTTTTCAGTAAAAAAATGTAAATTATTAAAATTTAAATAACAACCCTATAAAATACTCGGTATTGCTCATTGTTTCCTTTCTATCTTTACAAAAAAATATAATAAAAATGCCAGTGTACATCATTTTTGTAATGTACCTAAGCCATTTACGGTATACATATGTATGGTATTTGGTTTTACAACCCGCAAATAATACAACACCCTCTATTCACAATTAAGAATCATTATTACAAGTGCATGCCCTAAATGTTCCCTCGTGTCTCTCTGATTGAATAACATGCAGAATGTAGTACAACATTATTATAAATAAAATAAGTTGAATTATTTTATAGAATCTATTTACTACTAGCACTTGCGCCCGATGGAGCAAGGGGTATGTCGATAATCGAAAAAGTTACAAGTCTATAAGATGATTGCACACATATATTTGTTTTTGATAGAAATTTAATTAATATAAAAGAAAACTTAATATTCAAATAAATAAATTAAACGTTGTTAATTTGAAATAGTTAAATGTAACTGTTCTTCAATTCATAATATTCATCATTAAACTTTAAAAGAAATATAGAAGAGGTAAAAAAATAAAGATACTTTAATTGCAAGAACAAATGGATTTCAAGAAGTAGAAGTTTGAATTGGTAGTACAAATGCTTTTCAAAAAAACACAATCTACATTGCACAAGGGGCATTTTCTCACCATACCTACACCACAACAACTTTTCTCATTAGGGAAAGAGGATAATGAAATGTATAAATGTAACCAATAAGAAAAGTGACGAGTAATCTTCATTTTCCTTGATAATTGTATATGGATTATTTTTCATTCTTAAATATCAATCAAAGGAGATTGGTTGTCCTCTATGAAGGTTTTCTATTGATTTAACTCTTGAACCAATATCAATTATTGGTTTTTGAAGTACGAATCCTTGGGATTTTTGTATGGTGAGTGTCGATGACATGGATAGTAGTATCTCTCTAAGATTACCTAGGGATATATGTATTATATAGGTTAATGCTTTTGGTGATCTTGATTCCAAGGTGGGTCATTGGAATTCTCAAATCAAACAACCACATATAGAGGTAGTTCTAGAGGTTTACAACTAGGTGTGTACACAATATCTACCACCTCCCTAATTGATCGATGGTGGTGAATCATTTGGTAACACAGGAGGGGGCGGGTGTGCATTGATACTGCTTATTACAATAATATCCATAGAACTTGGTATTTTTCCACAACTAACTAAAAAACTTTCAATAAATTATTTAAATTTCATAAAGGACAATGGGGAATAAGCATTTTAAAACAAATGAAACAAGGAAAAGCAAAAACTAATCTCATGCCAATATGTTAGTAGAAAAGAAAATGCTTGTTCAAAAATCTATTTGATTAAAATTAATATTTTAAAATATACAGATATAAAAATAATAATTATAATCAATGCTAAACCATTTCTTAAAATTTTGAATAGAGTTAAATGGACAATAATAGATTTACTATATTGTTTTGGTGAATTCAACATTTAAATTAAATATTGAATTCCAACCATGTCATAAACAAATTTGGTAAATCCTTTTTAATTGAATTTTTAACTATTTTGTATAATAATAACAAAATTAAAATTTATAATACTTATTTTTTAATGATATAAAATTTATTTGAATTAAATTTAAAATTTGTACATGCTTATTTTTCCTTTAACCTATATATTTCTAATTATTGAACTATAATAATTTAAAATTATTATAAAATTAGATTGTTATAAAAAAAAGTATTCAATTTATTATTTAAATTCTAATTTCAAATTAGTTAAAAAACCTATGAACTTCAAAATAAATAGTACAAAAGAACTTTAGACAAAGTGTAACAAACATTTTATAAAGTTTAAAAGAAACATTTGAACACAACTTTAAAAGAAAAATAGAACGGAGACAAACTCTCAAGAAAACACAAATTAACAAGAGCTCTATTCAAGCTTGAGTCACTACCTCTTGAAAATGTAAAGCAGGTTTATAAGAAAATAAATCAAATATGAATTGATAAATTTAGTTTCATTAAAGATGATTTGTAAATAGATAAATAAGAATGATAAATAGAATAAAATTTTTGTATATATAATTTAATTAATTTTCTTTCTTTTTTACTTAAGTTCATTTGAGATAAAGATTAAAATTATAGATAATTTATTTATTTATTATTAAATAGTTTATAATATACAAATTAAAATTTATTACAAATTGACAATATTTTAATCTAGTAAGCTATCAAATCAATTTATAGATGTAGATAGATGTTTACATATGCAAATGTCCGACATTTTAAGAATTAAGAAAGTAATTATATTAATACAATTTTGTTTTAAATTAAATTTAATCTTTTTAAATTCTCTATCTATGTTTCCTCATTGATAACATTTCCAATTATTGCAATAATTATAATATCTAAAAAATAATTAGATGTGCACAGATTGTTTGAAGCCCGCATTTGGGCAGATGTACTAAGGGTTGTGGCAAAGGATTTGCCTTTACACCTAACAGTTGCCTTCGCATGAAAGTTTCTAAAGAATTCATGAAGCTTTATTTTCTCATAATAAACAATGGGTGGAGAATATCAAGTCTCGAGGGGCAATTCCAGGTTTTTCTCTTCAATGGTGGGGAAGGGGGCTTTTTATGCAGGGCCTTTTCACCCTTGTCAAAAGTCATGCATCCAAGAACAACTCCAATTGTAAGATATCCAACATCATCTTCTCCAAAGCAATCAAAGTTCTCCACCTCAATTGTCATCTTGTGAACATCCTCCTGCACAATCTCTAGTCCAAGTGATTTCACCTGACACTAGCAACTGGAGATCAAGTTTGCTTCTTTCTTCTTTAGAGCTGCTTTATTTAGAAGTTGTGTTCTCTTTTTGTGATTCTTTGTAGCTTTTTCAGCCTTTGGTATTTAGGACCCACATGGAAGGAGTGACTAATAGTTTATGCTTTAGTAGCCACCATTGATTTATGGCAGCTTATTTAGTTGGTTTAAGTAGCTGGTTATGCATTTGACAAATTTCTTATGTTGAGAGCGGCAAGATTTGACCCAGAATCCTTCCTATGGTGCCCCCAGTGGTTGCCCTGGTGGTTGCTTTGGTTGCTTGAAATTGAATATTCCAGTTGATCTTTTCCATTCTACTCCATTACAGAGGAGGCATACATATATCAATCTACTCGTCATTATAGATATGCAAAAATGTATAGAAGGTTTGACGCGCATACAACTACATGCATACAATAGAGTACATGTATACAAAAAAGATGGTGAATTCTTGTATTTCATTCCTATGTTCTCTAATGGTCCATGATCTATCATTTTTCTATTTCTTACATTCTTTCTCATTTGAATAATGAATCATACTATAATTATAGAGTATGTTTAAAAAAATTAATCTAGAAACTAATTTACACAATTCTAAAAATTTCTATCATTATAAATACTGTAAACACAACGAATAACTGAAGGCCTTGATTACATATTGCTAGGATTTCATAACAAGAATATCAAACAGAAGCAACCAAATCATTCCTCTTGGATGAGAGAAAAGTTTAAAATACATGCTAATATGGTTTTTTCAACAAATTCAAAGCATTGTTGATCTTTGAAATCATTTTTGTAATAGTTAGAATAGAATTTTTTGTCGATATGAATAGAATGAAGCAAATTTGGGTGGAGTCGTGTCATCTATTGATAGAAGAATCCTTTATTTGACTTTTCAAAGATCTTAATGACCACAATTCTTTTGTAATGGGGATTAGTGATTAGTAATATCATCAACTGATCTCACAAATGAAGTGAAACATAGACTAAAAACATAAGTTCTACTTTGTTAGTCTAGTAGGAATGGACCCAATTCAAATCCTTTCCAAGCTTTTGTCTATCAGATAAAATGACTTCAAACATTTTCTCTGTCACATAGGATGACTTCAAAGCTTTCACCAATTTTCTTATAATTTATTAAATCAACATACCATTGTGTGCTTATTTCTCTATCACATAAATTTTGAGTTTTCTTTAATCCCTCCCCTATGAGTGTCAATTGAAGAGATGATCTAGTAGATGTTGGGGTCTAATGATCATTACATTATATTATAGTAGATCTCCTCTAATTATCATTTATAAAAAGTTTCTAAAAATGATAGCACATGTACCAATAGGTGATATTATTTTGCTTTCTTGGTTGCTAATTGGTCCATTTGTGTAAAAAGTACTACTTTTTTGGTGAGTGGCTATTGGGGGGTGAACATAACATTCCTGACCAACATTTTAAAATGACACTTTTAAACCGTGTCACACTCTATTAGCCAGGGCAGCTATTAGGTCTTCTCCCCTATTTCTCAATCAAGAACACAAACTGTCTCAATGTCTATTATAGAATAACAAAACCAAATATTTTTAGTCATATTTAGTTTAACATTATAAAGGTGATTGACAACAACACTTTTTAATTATCACTAGTTTTATAATTTAATATAGAAATAGAAAAATCATAAAAATTTAAAAAATGTTGTGATATTTTAAATTATTGTGGTGGAAGGTCCACAAAACATATAAGAAAATTGAATAAAAAATAATATTAAATAGAATATTGAGATTAATAAGATATCATAGATTTTTACACGTGATATACATCCCCCATTAGTAAATTGTAAGAATCAACACAAACATAATTTATTTAATAAAGAACTTTTCTAAGTATAAAATACGTCTGATTATTCAAATAAAGAAGGCCTACAGGATATATAAAGAAAACTTACGAAACTTAAAAACATACCAAGAGACCATAGGCAAATACTATTATTGTGGGTACAACAAGTTGCCATAATTTCTTGGATTCCAATAAAACAACATCTCTCACATTCTTTGCCCATGACTGATTGCTATTACATAAAATCATTTCCAATCTGTGAATGTCATCTACAAGATGAGGATTAGTATTAATAGTAATCAAAGTCTATTGCAATTCACCCTCCATCTTATTTATTTCTTGGGGGAGGAACCTTGAGTTCAGACCTATGTAAGGAAAAAGGACTTTGAATCGTATTTAACAAAGTAGACGGACCCATGACAATGGTGAAAGAAAATACCCTTTAACTCCCTTCTTCCCATTAACAACTATACTTCCCTCATTACTAAATCTACGTTTACTTTCTCCTCAACATCACAAAACTCTGGTCAGAGCTTTCATTTGTGAGAAATAATGGCGCCCAATAAACTGTTCTTCCTGCAATTTCCTTGCCATTACTAACCATTGGTTATTTCCAAGGTGAGGAATTCCATATCTGATCATTCCATGGACGTCTCCTCATCGACCCACTTTCACACGAGCTCGATCTCAGACTGTTCTCCCACTGGAATTTTTTTTCCTTTCCTTGCCGCCATTTATCATATGTTTTGGCGAAAAAAGAACACTTTTTGTTAAACTTGGCTTCTTCACAGGAACATTAGATTGCCTCTATTGACGAAGCTCCTCCAGTCAGCATCTGAGTGTCAAAATTTGCTGCTCGATTTCCCCCGGGAGCGTCTTCTCAATCTCTTCAGCACAGAATCTATTCAAATAAATTAAATGAATTGATATGGTCGGTGTTGGAGATTTAGATAAGATTTTCATTTATTGCTTGATGAGCAGTTTCCAAATACAACTACTTGTTTTGGTTTTCCATGAACGGACAGGTTTCATTGAAGTTCCCACCTATAATAGCCTATCAGCTAAAAATAGTTTTGAGGAAGAAAACCTTGAGACATAAATCAAAAGAGAGCTTATAGTGAGCCATAAACTTCCCTGCAACCTAAGTATCATCACAAATTGATATGATCACAAAAATAATCAATGCAAAAATAAATATTAAATGTATTTCAGGGTCATGGGTTGTGTCTGGCCATTCTTTTGCTTTAAATTGATTAAGTGTGATTCAGTTTACAAATGGCAATCTGCGATGACAATAGAGATGCCTTTGGTGCAAATAGCTAAGTTATGCTAGCTTTGCTCGTTTTAATCTACAATTTGTGTAGTGATAAATAGTTGTATTTTAAGTAGAGAAATAATTGATTCAAATTGAATCAGACTTAATCTATTTCAGGCAAAATAATGACTTTTAACTCGCATTATGAGAGAGGCAGACTGATCACAATCTTCAAAAATGAATAAGATTAAAAAGATTTACATTTTATGCAGCAAAAATATGACTCAAATTGAATCATACTTATCAATTTGATGTGAAGGAATGACCAAACACCACCCATGACACTGATACTTTGTTTACCCTACCTTTTTTACTCCAAAAATAAAATCAATAGACAAATTCTTTAGAGTCAAGAGATTGGTGATGTCAAAAATATCCATCTATACATTGCCTTGTAAACACCAAATCTTCAATGGGCAATATATAAAAAAGTGAAAAAGAGTACTCAAGTGTTATGTAAATCCTAAATGCCTCATTTAAAAACATTGAAACAAAGTTTGATGCTCAATACACAAAAAAAGGTCAAATACACAAAAAAAGGTCAAACAGAGCTTTCATGAGGCAAAACTTTTTACAATGTTGAATTTGAACATACCTTTGTGTGAACAAAGATGAAAATGACTCCTCTAATAAAAGAACATGCAAGAGTATCCTTCTTAAATTACAAGGATTCCACCTAATAACTCAATTTTTCCTGGTCATGAAGGGATGGCATAGACAACAAATGAAAATAGAGAAAGATGGTAGTAAGTGCTCATTTTCATCATCACATTCACTGCATTTGCCCTCAACATAATGAGTCAAAATACATGGAAGACATTGTCTAGGGAGGCTTGATCTTTCTCAGAATCATCATCTCCTACATGTCTCTATATATATGCAAAATGTGGAAGCATGCATGTACGTGAACCATTTTCTCAATGCCATATGTAAAGCACATGCATTTTTAGGAAATTTGTTGATTGACAAAAGAAATGACTACCAGAAATATTAGCTTCCTCCAATCAGAAAATGGAAATAAGTAAATAAAAATCAACTAATAAAATGAAACAATCAAAACTATAGGTTAATTTTTTATTGCACATTTTTTGAGGACAAATTAATTGAAAGAGAATCACCTAAAAACTATAGTCTCTACCTTAATGCCAAGGACTAATAATCACAAAATCTCTAAATGGACAATGTTACTTTTGTCATCTTTCAATCAAGAAATTCATCAATCTCTTTCTTCTTAGAAAGCATTGTAATTGATATAGTAAAAAGACATATCAAGAATTCTATTTTATTAACATCTTCTTAATAGTCATAATATCACAAAGAAAGAAGATCTTAGAGCTAAAGAAATCAAGCAAATAATACATCTTTATTAAAAAAATTATGCACTTGCTCTTTTTGAATTTTCCACACGGTTGAAATAAAAATTTTGGAGGGTGGAAATCAAATTATGTTTGCAGTATTGTTGGAATTGAAAAAAGAAAAATCGTGAGGGATGATGAGTCCACAGGTTTGGGCAAAGGAGCATTGCAGAAATATATTATCCTGATCAAAGGTGGGTATCCTGATCAAGAATCAGTCTAGGAGTTCATTCTTCTCCACACTGAATTTTCCATTTGACATATTATGTGATAATCTCTCTTCACTTAGTAATGAAATTTTGTATTACAGATCTAGCAAGTGGATTTGCAATTGTAAGAAATTTTTTACTATAGAGCAAGTTGAGAGTTGTGAATTTTTCAAGAAATTATATATTTAAAATATATTTTTGTATTGAGAATAAATATGTAAATTTGATTTTTCTTCTAAAAAATTATTAGGATTGAAATCAATTTTAGAAATATTTTTCTAAGTTGGTGGAGCTAATTCTAGTTCTCTTTTTTTTTTTTTTTTTTTCAAATATGCAACCCTAAAATGTATGGGCTTCTATTTTTATTTGGACAAGATCCTAATTTATTGTGAAGCAATTTTAATTTTTCTTTGTGGACTTCTCATCCTTTTAATTTGATAGAAGCTTAACCCCCCTTTGAGACCCCAACCTAAGATTTGATGTCTAAAATGTTAAATAGTCAAAATTGATGTACTTTTAAAATTAATTTTCTCCTTTGTGTGTGATATTTAAGGGTGATTGTTAAACATGAGAGGAATAAAAGGAAAATAGGTTGAGTGTAAAGACCAATTATTACAAAATGAATCAATATTTCAGTCATAGAAACAATTCTAAGATATAATATCTAGGTGATGCAAGAGAAGGTAAATGACTCCAAGGAATTATTCACCAACTACCCTTACACACAAAAGCCAACACAAAATATGGAAGAACGACATAATTATATATGCTCAAATGTAGATAATTGTATTACAATTTGTCAGGCATAAGGTATACCTAGTTACACCCATTAACCACTAAAATATGGCATAAGCTGGTGGAGCTAATTCTAGCACCTCTCTCTTTTCCTCAAATATGCAACCCTAAAATGTAGGGGCTCCTTTTTTTTGGACAAGGTCCTAATTTATCTTTAAGCAATTTTATTTTTTCTTCGTGGACTTCTCATCCTTTGAATTTAATAGAAGCTTAACCCCCCTATGAGACCCCAACATAAGATTTGATGTCTAAAATGTTAAATAGTCAAAATTGGCCTACTTCTAAAATTAATTTTCTCCTTTGTGTGTGGTATTTAATGGCGATTGTCAAACATGAGAGGAATAAAAAGAAAATAGATTGAGTGTAATGACCAGGTATTACAAAATGAATTAATGTTTTACTCATATAAACAATCCTAAGATATAATATCTAAGTGAAACAAGAGAAGGTAAATGACTCCAAGGAAGTATTCACCAACCACTCTTACACAAAAAAGCCAACACAAAATACTGCAGATTATTTATTACAATGTGTCAAGCATAAGGTATACCTAGTTGCAGCTATTAACCACTAAAATATAATTGAACTTAAAAGCTCAAGCTTAAAGAGCCGAAATCCTTCTCTCTTTCTTCTACTATCGTTTATCACTACCTACTCTAATCCTAAGTCTCAAATATATAGCCACCAAGACCATAAGTTGGTCTGATAGGTGTATTTATTACAAAATACAGGTCCTATTGCAAAGGAGAAATTAGAGACCAAACAATTAAGAAAAATAACATCTGCAAGCACCAAGATAGGTTCACACATGATCGAAGAAGATATCCCCAAGGTCATAGAAAGCATTGAAATCATAAAAAGCTTATAGAAGAAAAGCTTGGATTGCTCTATAATCATACATCCTTCCATTAAAGGATATGAGCTTCAATGACAACCGAAAGATTTTCTTGAAATTTTCTTTCTTTCAACACAGTGTCATGAGGCCAACAGTTAAATAGTCAAAGTTGACTTTCTTTTCCAAGCATAATTTTTCCATTAATGTGTGATGTCTTGATGTGGCATGAGCTTAGCATACCACAAGTGTAGAGCAATTTTATTAATAAGAGAGATTCGATGATCATCTGCGAGTACATCATATTGTAATTTTTGACACATTGCGTCAAACAATTGGCAGGCATCCTCCCCATGTATGTACGATGATGCCTACGTTGTTGGGTTACTCAAGCAATCGTCCACCATCAAGCAGACATCGAAGAAATCACTGAAGTCGATGGAGACGTAGACAATAACAATAACCTCTACATCAATTTCTATCAACATAGGGTTGCTTCATTTCCCTTGATATTCAAGATGGGGATCGAATGAACTTAGTGTTATTCGATGTGTAAAGCATATGATCAATGTAGTGTTAACATTATCGTATCATGGTTTACTGGCTCATTTTCTTCACTAGGCCCAAACTTATCATGTTTACGTAACACCAATTATGTGTGTCACTGTGAACATATCAGTGCTATTCCTCCTATGTAAGCTCAAGTCTTTCAACTGAATATGATGGTATCTCGCATAGCCTGAACCATTCTTCAATGCTGGATTAATAGATAAGTCCATACTTCGGCATTTCGATGTCCTCTTCAATATATATTCACCATTATTTAACTTGACCTTGTCCGCTAATTTACAAGTCTAGAGGAACATTTTACAAATAGTGCCCTTCTCTATAAGAAAGATCTTGTAAATCCCTCATTATTCATCTGTTTTCAACACTACAGTACCTCCTTAATTATCATATCCCAGCTATGAGATATTGTAATATCTCGGTTATCCAATATAACATTGGGGGGATTCTATAGGGGTTTGAAACCCTTTGCATTGTTCAAGCCAAAATGAAATTTGGGTGCTGTGAAAAATAAATCACAACCTCAATAATTTTGTTTGGTAATCAAAGGAGTCAAGTGATGGTTTTGCTTGGCATAAGGAGGTGCTGAGTGACAGAGAGATGGTGTCAAGTTACTTGGTACACTAAGGAGCCGAGTGAGCTCGGCAACAAAGGGCAACTCGGCACAAGAGGGTGTCAAGTGAACTTAGTAGTATAGATGCCGAGTGAGCTTGGTCAACAAAAGGGAGGTGGAGCTCAGCAGGCTCAACACACAACCATCACAATGTCTAAGTGAACTCAATAAAAGAACAAACTGAGTGAGCTCGGTTAGATTGAACTGAGCATTTTAATAATAGACTTTGTGTCTAAACTTTTCCACTATTAAAATGCAGAGAGCATAACAATGAAGCTTTCAAATATGAACTTCTCAAATACTAAACACCATGTAATAAAGAATAGAAAGGAGACAACAAAGGTTTGTATGCCTACTTATTTGCTTTCTATTCAACTAGGTTAAAAACTATTACAAAATCTGGCAGCATTCTGCTTTAACCAAAAAAATACTAAAACTTCAAATTGATAAATCTTCAAACTTAAACTTACAACACTAATGGCTACATACAATGATGCCTAGAGTCACTACTACATTTAACCTCATTTTTCTACCAAAATTTTTGACTATCAACTAAATAAGTTTAGGTTGGTCGGAATGTTAAGACAAAAATTTCTTTATTTTACATGTAAGCCTCGTGTTGGTCGAAATTTTCTACCAAAAATTTCAACCAACATGGGGCTTACATGTAAAAAATGAAACATTTCTTACTTGTATGTTTTTCACACACATGGGTTCATTTGGGTTTTGTGTGTTCTCACATGGTTTTTGCAGCACAATGAGGGAAGTTTAGTTCTGGTTGGTTTTCACATGGTTTTCCAACATGAGTTCTAGGAAGTTTGGACTCTTCAGTGATTTTCGCATGGTTTCCTACTACTAGGTATGATTTTAGCATGGTTTCCTATTGTTTAATGAGATATCTCATCATCATCTACCATATCATTAACTTTTGCGAGCTATTTAATGAGATATCTCAGATTGCATCAACCATCTTGAATTTGATTAGCTGATAATAAACTAAACGTGCATTTCAATAATTTGCAGCCATATAGTGAGGTGCACGATTTTTATATCTAGAACCTTATGAGATTAGTCAAATCACTCTTAGGCTAAAACATAATCACAATAAATTTGGCATAAGAATAGGGCTTCAATGTGAAAACCCTCTTTTTTTTGTACAAAAGGTTCATTGAATTTTCTTTTCAATATAAATATTTTGTGCCAAGAAACCTCCTTATATCTTGGAAAGTAATACACACCTAGGATGACTACAAAAACAAATGTATCCATTCAAGCCAAGGAAGTATCAAAGTTTCAGAACCCATGGTTCATTTATAAGGTATAAAATTTGGAAAATTATTGATGGAAATTGCAATGATATAATCATGTGGCCATTCCAGCAACTGGTACCCTAGTTTAGGAGAGACATATGGGTTCTCCATTATAATAAGGTTTTGTTTTGTGGAAGGATTTTGGTTTGTGATCCCCTATCACATCATTGTCAGAGCTACAATTCTTTATCAGGTTTGGAGGCCATTTTGGAGTGGAGATTTAATGCATCATGATTAGATTTTGATATTCTACAACATGGTGTCTTCATGTGTCTGAACATCATGGAAGATAGCAACAAAATGTAGAACTGTTGGTTTTTTTGGAGTTTTGGCAGAGGTAGCTGGAATGTGTGACATTTTCTAGGGTATTTGTGTCAATTCTGCTTACTATTATAATTTATCATATTCAACTTAGAAAAATAAGAAAAACTCAATGTAAGTCATATCTGAAATATCTGGGCAGATTCAAAGTGTGATTAAAAAAAAAATGTTTTTGTACTTGAATTACTTAGAAACATATTCGAATTAGCATGAAAATCACCTCAATAATCATATTCTGAATCTGAGTGTGTTGAAGAAATCTTATTGTAAATAAAATTTTAGAATTTTTGTGTTCTGTATTTTTGGAGATATTGTTATCTTTTATCTATCCCTGTTCCTGTAATGCCTAGAAATGCCTAGAATTTTATTTGAATTAGCATGAAAATCACCTCAATAATTTGAGTCTGAATCTGAGTTTGTTGAACTTTTAAGAAACTTATTTGGAAATAAAATTGTAGAATTTTTGTCCTATATTTTTGGAGATAGTGTTGTCTTTTATCTATCTACGTTTGAGGGTGTTACACTTTATTTTCTCTAGCCTGTAATTTGTTTTCAATTTTTAATGCAATAAGCCTTTGTTAAATTGATAGTTTGATATCATCTCTTTATGCAAATTTGTAGATCTTTGTCAATATATGATAGTCATCGTCAAATTTAAGATTTAAACCTCTCTAAATTGATTTTGTTCTTAGCTTGTTTGAAGGATCTTTTTGATGCTGATAAAAATAAGGTGGCCATTCTTTATTTGCTATTAGGAGTGCCATGCTTTGAGTGTAAGGCGGGATTCACTTTCACAAATAAGATTCTCAATTTAAATAGCTATAATGTGGTCTTGCATTTAGAGTTCAACCCCTTGAATTTATTTTAATTCTTTCATTTTCATACAGAGATGATTGATGGTCGTGTAATATACACATCTATATATCAAATTGAGGCTCACCCTTTTGCTTGAATATCTGACATAGAAGCAGGGTTCTTCCAATGTTTAGATCAAGAATTTCTTATACAGATGTAGAACACTGCTTTTGTTGTATGTTATTCAATTTCTTTTATTGATACTGTAAATTCTTATTATTGACCTTAAATTTATTTGTCTGCCTTAACCATATTTTAAATTAGTTGAAGCTGCGTAAGGGACATATAATATTGTTATACCTTATTTGAATGCTCATAAAAAAAATTGAATATGGTGTCATAATTTTTTCTTGATTGTCTACTCAATGGCTAAGTTTATTTTAAAGGTATTTCTTCTTATTTATCTCTTGATGGAATTATTGACGGTTCTCATGTGAATAATTACTAATGTCATAGACTCCATCATTTATCCGGAAGTTCCCATCGCTCTTCGACTATTAGGGCACCTTTTACTGGGTGTAGTTCGGATATATTCAAGGAAAGTAAATTATCTCTATCACGACTGTAGTGAAGCTTTAGTAAAGATAAAACAAGCATTTACTTCAGTACAAGTGGATCTACCACCTGGAGCTGCTACTACACTATTTAATTCAATCACTTTGCCTGAGACGTTTGAATTTGATGACATGGATGAAGAATTGAGATATGGGTAAATGTTTTTTCAAGTCCTTAGATAAGATAGAACTCGTATTTGATACACAATTCCTATTGTTAGAGTAAATATTAGCAACATGTTCAGTCTTTCACATATTTATAATGCAGACAGATAGATATGCATGTTACAACCCATGATCAGATAACGCTAAATGAGTGGCGTCAAGATTTTGCTGGCAGGCCTCATCCTGGGATTAATGTTAAGGAAGATTTTTGAATAGTTTGTTTGTTCTTTTGTCTTTTTTAAGGTTGTTCAAAATCTTGTGGTTAAATGCAATATTGTAGGTAATGGAATGTTCTTGTAAATTTAGAGCAGGTTCTAGGTGGAGTGGATCCTTTTACAATGGTCTATTTAGATGAGGTTTGAATCTTCATTTTCTGATGCAAATTGCCTGAGTATTTCTATATGACCACTTCTTTCCTCTGATGTTGGAATGCTTCTGTTGCACCAATGAGAAGAACATAGACTTGCACTCTCTCCCAGTATCTGCAATGTATTTGTCAAACTTTTTATAGTTTAAGAAAGTTTTGGATTTTTCTTTCCAGTTAGGATTGTATTCTCATGTATTAAAAAAAATCCTTAAAAAGAAGTAAATTTTCTTGAGGCTTCATTTTCTGACATGTTTACCGTGAAACAAAGTCCTAACATATTGTCTTCTCTTTGCAGGAAGTGTAAAGAAACAAAACACCTGCTCAGTCTGAGTTTCCACATTCTGTTCTACCATCCCGCGAGGAAGAGTATGGTCCATCTAAATTCAAGCTGCATTTTGTCTTCTCTTCATTCAAATTATATGATGGGTAGAACTTCGCGACGTTCATAGTTTATACTGACACAATTCTTATCCAGTGTTCTTCCACCTCTTCCAATGGATGATACTCTGGGCTTCGGTCAAATGGATATGGAGATTGATGGCTTGGAACATACTGCTGGAGGATTCAGGGAAGAAGTGCCTCTTGAAAACATCTTAGAATGTGAAACACTCCGATCTGCGGTGGCAATTCCATAGGAAGAACCATTTATCACAGGATTAGGAGAGGTGGTGAAGGGTGCTGATGTAGGTGATGAGACTGAAAGTAGTAAAATTGAGGAATCTGGGGTTCCTCTTGTAGAAGAGACTCCAGTGATGGGAGGGGGAAGCCCAAGATTTGGTTAGGCTCAAACACCACATAGCAGAACTCCAAGCGAAATTTCTGGCGATGAAGACCTGATAGCTGTTTTAGGTGGGTGTCCACAGTATAACTATTCAATTTGCCATTCTGTTTGAATATGTTCTTGCAGAGGCCTAATGCATATTTTTTGATTGAAAGAACTGTTTCAAGGATGAAATGGGAAGTTACTCATTGCTTCTAATTATTATTTGTCCTCATATATCCTTATTTTTGTAAAGCCTTCTTATAGATCACACAGTCTGATAAGGTTTCATGGGCATTTGGTTGTTGCAAGCAGGTGGAACATCTCCAGGATTGACAGTTATGTAGACTCCTACTAAGACTCCAGCCGAGGAAGAAAGGAAGAGAAGACCAAGAAAGAGGAAGCAGTTATTTGATGAATCTATCGTTTTGTCAAATGAGTGAGTATTTCAAACCATTTTAGTTTCTAATCATAATCTGTTGTTCTATTCTAAACTGGTGTAGTATGTGTAATCATTGAAAAGTTGCAATGGTAATATAGACATGCCTTCATAGATGCTATTGAAAGAAATAAGACAATTGGTATCAGACCTTTGTGGTTCTCAGAATAAAGCTTGACAGCTTGAGAAAAGATCAAGGACAATGGAGATATTCAGACTTGATAAGGCAATTGACAATGAAAAGCTAGATCTAGAAATGGCCATTTCACAACTCAAGAAAGCCAAGGAGCAACTTTTCCAATCCTTAAAAAGAAGGAAGGAACTTGCAAATCAGGTGAATGATCAATAGTACATTGAAGAAAAGATTGAAGACCTTTTCCCTTCAAGCAATTTAGATGAAGAAAATGATGCAATCAAAGAACTCTTAGAGAAGAATGGTTCCCTATAAGAATAAATAAGAAATCTCAAAAGAGAATAAGAAATTTAGTCAATAAGGCTATGTGAAATCTTGGAACAAAGAAACAAGATGGAAGAAGAAATGGATGGAAGAAACAATGAGATTCAAACCAATCCCTTTAGCATGAAGATCTTATAGATCAAATCTCCAATGCAAATGAAGAAATTATGAGTCAAAGATAGATCAATGAAAGATTAAGAAATGATCTAAATTTGAAAAGATAGATCAATGAAAGAATAAGAAGTAAGCTAAGATCTGAAAAGAAAATTACTGAAAGATTGAAAAATGACCTAAACATGAAAAGCAAGTCAATGAGAGAATGATGAAATCTCAAGAAGACATGAATCAGTTGAATCAACTGAATGAGCAAAATCTCTATAGACAACAAGGTAAAGTAGGAATTGGATACAAAGAATAAGGTGAATCCTCCAAACAAGGTGCTCAAAGGAATCAAAGACCTACTTGCAATCACTATGGTAAGAAAGGTCATACATCAAACAAATGTTGGAGTAATGGTAAAGTAACAATTGCAATTAGCATGGTCACAAGGATAATGAATATAAAGAGAAACCAAAATTTGAAGGGAAGTGTCACAAATGCAAGAAACAAGGTCACAAGGCATCAAACTGTAGAACCAAGTCATTTAACCCAATAGAGAAAATTGTGAAAAAAATATTTGGTTGGAACTATAACACCTAGTGTAGATGTCATTACTGTGGAGAGTATAGAAACATTGGCATGAACTATGTTAAACATCATAGAAGGAAGAGAGATACCACCATAAGATGTTTCATTTGTATAGAACTTGGTCTTTAATCAAGAATTGCATGAATATAGGTAGAATTCAAGATGAAAAGAAAGAAAAAGAAACCAACATTAGAAAGCAAATGATGTGACAATGAATTCCTAAATCCACCAAGGAAGCTAGTCCAAGCAATGATGGTCATGTCACTCAAGAAGTGGGTGACTCCACCATTTCCAACTAGGTTCTTATGTAAGAATTGGAACTACGTTATCATGATCACATCTAAACAATTCCAAAATTGAAAGGAAGTAAAGATCCAAGTCAGTATTCAAGATACAAGGGGATCATAGAAGATCAGTATTAGTTATCATTGAGTTACTTTATCTATCAAGTTAGGTTGGGTCATGGACTCTATCGAGCAAGGTTAGGCCTAAGTAACTAGTCACACATGTTTGGTTACCAAGTTATGAAGCATTCACTGAGCAATCTGAATAGATAGTGGATGACAACCTATTGTACATAATGATGTCATCATAGCTACTTTTTTACCAAGAATTAATGGGGAAATGTTATCAAAAGCCAAGAAATTGAATTCATTTTTTCACCAAAAATTTTAAAGTTCTATTATGATCAAGCGAATTGCAAAGCAATCAAGCAATTTCAAGCAAAATTTGTCGTAAAAAATTTCAAATTTTTCCATAACCTACTCAGTAGCCATGGCAACATCAAGCAAAAATAGAAAGGAAAAGAAAGGGTTAGAAATGTTAGTCTGAGGAGTCAAATGGAAACCACTAGATTTCAAACTTGTACTAGCAATTGTAGAAACCCTTGATCCAAATGGAGCTCAATCGAAGATCCCTCCTAAAGTACTACTCATTGATGATATTTGAACTCATTGTAAGTGTGCAATTAAAGAAATTGGAACCCTAAAGATGGATGATGCCCTAGGTGAATTGTGTGTGAATGATGTTCTTAAACTTGAACATAAGCACTTGGAAGATAAGGGTTTAACCCACATTCCTCACCTGCCCTGAAGTTTCCAAATCAAATGGATCAGATACATCCTAAGCCAAGTTCATAGTGGTTAGTTATGGCTTGAACAACTAATTTTGATCACTAAGAAGATGATTCATCATATCACCAACCTTCCCATGCTCTCCAAAGCCAAAAGTACTAAAACCCTAGGTTGGGTGGAGTTAGAGAAGAAAACCCTAGCCAAGTGGGATGGTAGAGGTATGCAGATTAGTAGTGTAATAGATGCAAAACTAAAATTTAGCATACATGTGATAACTCACAAGATCTATAGTTCTATTCATCTAAATAGTGTGTCATGTGAAGGAAAAGACTTGGCATTCAAGGTTGTGAAGAACAATCTGTCATATGATCTTGCAGACTTGTTGTTGAAACAATTCAAAAAAATCATGGAAAGTATAAGGACATCAAAGAACAATCCTTTTAAATTTAGTTTATTTTTGACATGTCTATTTTTTTATGTTCAAAAGTGTTTCCCTTCTAAAGTTACAGTCATATGGAGAAAGGATGTGCCAGTTTTGTATTAGATTAACGAGTATATTGCAGAAATGGGTGAGAATTTTATCAACATAATGGATAATTACTTTGATATCTTCAAGGAGAAAATGAATAGCAGATTCAAGATTCCCATGAAATCAGTTGAAGATTACAAAGATGATATTTGTTTCATGGTAGATAGTGACAAAGTCTACATTTAGGAAGTAAAACCAAGAGTTGTATGGGTAAAATATCTTCCTTATGAGGTAAAAATCGATGAAGCAAAGGCAATAATTGAAGCCTCGATAAATGAACTTGTTAATCCAAAGGTACCACACTTTGGAACATATGATGAGGCCGAGGCAAGAATAGAGCTTGAAATCAAGCTTTCACATGTGGTTAACAAAGGCAAGAGGAGAATAGCAAAAATCAAAACTAGTGCACCTCTTATGTTGACTAAGGGTAAGGGAGAAGATAATGATGAAGTAGAGGATGTAGAAGAGTCAGGAAAGGAAGAAGAGCCAGTAAAGAAGAAAGGCAAGGTGATCATTACCAATCCACCCAAGCCATCCATTATAGTGTTTACCAAGAGATCTAGGAAGAAAGGTAGTGAAGTTGTGTCTAGCAAGCCTCCTCCCACCTTCTCAGAAAAACTAAAAATATTGGAAGAAGGTGCAGGCATAACCAACTTCAAATCACTAAAGTATGAGACCAGGATAGAGGCTAAGAAGAAACTGATTGAAGAATTGGTGCTAACCAAGATAGGAAAATGGAAGTATTCCCCTAATTAGATAGTCTCCCAGATCTCTAATGAGCTATTAGAGAAGTTGAAGCCAAGATGGGACTCAGCTACATAGGTACAAAAAGATATCTATGAACAAACCCTGAGGTAGTTATTATCGAGTATCACAAATGCTAAGGTAAAAGAGTCTATGAAGAAAAATGAAGACAAGATGACTCTTAGATCTAATACTTGTTTAATATTGTTAAAGTATATAGAGCATGTAGTCAAGAATTCTACAAGAATGTGGAAGAATATTTATCACTTGCATAAACAAAGTGACTTTCCAGTAGAAGTCAAGGATGATGAAAATGATGATGAGGAAGAAGGAACATACTTTGAGACAATACATTTTGACAATGAAGAAGTTGAAGAAGATAAAGAGGAAGAGGCTACTGAGGAAGAAAAAAGAAGATGACAAGGAGACTAATCCTATGAAGATAGCAGTGGCAGTCATTGCCGCACTTCCTCATTCTCCAAGCAAATCATTAGCTACATCAAATTCAGAGACAACTTCAACAAGTTTGATTGTGACCACAATAGATACGTCAAATGTCCAATCACTCTTCACTCCCTCAAAACTTAGCACATCACTAATGGAAGTGTCTACCACTTCATCTACTGAGCTATAGCCTCCCTCTTCTTCAGTTCTTGAGTTAGCATCATCAACAGTTTGTATAGCATGTTCTATAATTTAATGTTCTTTAGCAGTAAGTACAGTTTTGAGTTCTACAATTTTGGATTCTACAGTTTTGTTTTCTACAACTTTGGATACTTCTATAAGTATATTATTTTTGGATTTAGTAAGCTTACTAGTCAGTATTCCATCTGTTGGTACTATATCATTTTTCACAACTAGTCCTACTATCGCTACTATTGTTTCCATTCCAGATTCTAAGGCATTAAGTACAAAGGTAGTTGAACCTAAAGCTTAACCAATTACAAAAAATTTGAGTGGAAAGGAGATAGAGAAAGAAATTAACCTAGAAGAAGAGACTAAAATTCCAAAATACAATTTTGATAATGCCACTGTAGATCAAATGCAAATAGCTATTCAACTCCTCCAAAAGAAAGAAAAACAAAAGAAATTGAGAGAGGAAAGAGATAGAGAATATAAAATCATTGAAAGAGCTAAGAATATTTTGACTGAGGTGATAGGTTTTTAAGTTGATACTTCTCAATAAATTTTGTTTCAATTAGAAGAGGTAGTCCAAAAGTTTAATGAGGACTCAAGTGGATAAGACACATAGATTGAGAAATAAGAGAAGAAATTTGATAACAAAGTGCTTGAGCACATTGCTCAACAAATTGTCATTCAGCAAGTGAAGCTTTCCTCAAATTTGACCAATATTGAAAACTCTTGCACAAATGTAAGATGACTTTTTGGAAAACTATGTAATGTTACCAAATTCGCAAAGGAAATAAAGAACAAACTAAAAAAGATTGATGAAGATCTAAAGGCAAAGTTCAATCCAAAATCCTTACATGGTTACTTGTTTTTTTTTAGGGTCGATTACTCCTTAGAGCATATTGGTCACACATATAAAAAAAAGAAAAAAGAAAAAAAAAAAAACATTCAAGTCTAGTATAACATACTTATAAAGTCTCTAGCCATAATAATATCATAAGGTATTCCAAATTCCACATATCCACTCATCGGGTAATAGCTATACAAGACTCCCTCAAATGAGGTTTCTTATTAAGCAACTTGTCCCTTATTCCAAGTTAAATACTCTACATTTAGAGTTTTCACAATGCACTGAATCTTGATAGGGTACTCAATGTGTCCATCACTACACATGTAGCTTTCCATCTAGGAATCCTTTCGATTAACCCATAACCTTAACCAAATTTATATTGGGGTACAATTCACTACTCATAACAGTCAACAGATAACATTAATCCTATTCTTAAAGTCCTGGGAGGGGGCGGGGCACGAATACTCTCACTAGTAACCCCAAACCCAATTGTTAAACATCCACTTAATTATTAGAAATCCCATTTTGGTAGGCCCATCATATGTCACTTGTCAACAAAAATTAAAAGAAATTACCTCAATTTTAAATTCGACATCAAGGATGAAACATCCAACATGAAAGTTAGAAATGAAGGAAATAAAGAGTGGTCACTTACAAAAAGAAAGTTTAATCAAGAAATAAAGAAATAACCAAGAGGCAAAATAGAATCATCAATAATACAGTTAGCTAAATAGCCCCACATCACACTAATGGGAGAAAAGGAAGAGTATTAAGAATTTCAAAATCTAAAATCAGCCAAATAAGGACATAAATCCAATTACTTACAAAATTTACATTACTAACAAAATGCGGCCATACCAAGGTTATTGAGGAACATGGGGGATCTTAGGTCTTCCAAATACATTGCAGGGATCTTGAATTGATTCTAGATGGTGGTCTAACAATCATGTCGGTCAAACTCTGATTAATCCCACATACCAACTACATACTTAATTTCATCGACATCGCCCTACAATTAGGGTTTACTACAAAAAGGGGTTTGGCTTGATTAGAACTCACTCAAAAGTGCAAATGTGAGGATATAAATATAAGCCTCTATTCAATCCTCTTGTTGTTACATTGGTTTCCTTTTGAAAAATCTAAATATGAGGGAAACTTTTAGTGTCAGTTGAGTTGTACTCAGAGTTGCAGTTGCAATATCAAATCTCTTATCCTTGATTTACTATAATTGCATAATAGGGTACATACCCATAATCTTTCTTAGGTCAGATTTCACCACAATATACTAGTTGAAGTTGTGTTATCAATCTCATCAAATTGGTATGATCTTGTATACATATATATTTCACGATTCTATTTATTCCATTGTTTACACAAGTTCTAATTATTATCTGAGAATATACTGAATGCTATTGTTTCTTATCAATAATTCCATATTTCATGTCTCCTAGCCATAAATGACTTATGAACTCATCTGAAGGTTGTAGGTTTGCAACTACTCAAGCGTAAGACCATTATTAGGATGTCGTCAATGTTTACTTATCTAGTGTCAAAGTTTACTTATTCACTCTTACAACTATTCCCTTGCTGTCGATATAGGTCGTCATCATCGTTCTTAACATGCCTCATGGCTTATAATCCACTTATTACATAACCTTGATACCTAAACCTTTAGTTCGTTCTAAGTTGATGACCTCATCGTGACTTTACTTTTTCTAAATTGTAGGGTTATAATTGATCCAATAATTTCAATACTAGAGTCTATGAGAATCTACTTGATAGTTAAAATTTAGTATTACTCATGCTTATTCATTAAGCCTGCTAATCATGACTAGACTCATATAACCCTAACTCAAAAGTTTGCATCTTCTATCTTGTCGGTCCAATGCTATATGTTACATACTTATCACCATTTAATTTCATTTCTTAGCACCGTATTGAGATAGATTTGTTCCCTGATTAGGGTTCTATTCCTCATAGGTTGAGTTGCTCTCTTTCTTTATACGTTTTTCTTAGGTTTACTTATCAATATCATAGTTTAGATAGAATGTATTAGCTTCTTAAAATTCTATGAGGAGAATTCCCTAATTCATAGGGTAATACTTAAACATCCACACTTAAACATCGACCCATTATTGCCCAAGTGTCACGAAATCGAGCTCTGATAACAAAATGTCATGCCCAAAATATGACCCAAAAACACACCAACAATTTATTTTTATTTTTATTTTTTATATTAAGTTCACAAAGTTTGATAAGTTTTAAAATAGTTAAGATAACAACACGTTCCCTGAACAGTGTCTTGACATTTCCATTTAAGTTTAAAATCTATGAGTAAGAATAGATCAACAAATTTGACTTTCATAATTTAATCGATTAATTAACTCAACCAATCCTATTTCAATATTAAAATATTTATCAAATTGTTACTTTTATATACTTTTAAAATAATATACTCACAAAACAAAAGTGCACCGAACTCCTAGCAAACATAATTTTCAACTACTAAAAAAAAACTCTTATCATTAATCATTAAAACTTTCAATCAAGCAAAATATCAATTAACTCCTAGAATGAATTGATTTGAATGACCTTTTAAAATACATAAATCTAATTATTTGAAACATTGATTTAAAAGAACTTACTAACTGCAGTAATGTCATATGATTAAATAAACTTTATTTAAACCTTATTCAAATAACACATTTGTTTCAATTCTACCATCTATATATCAAATAAAACAATTCCTAATAATAGCATTAAAGCTAAAATAAAATAAAATAAAATAAACAACTAAATAACAATCCTCCTACCAGACTACATAATTTAATTTACTATGAAAATATTACTTAACATTACATTAACACTTTTAACTTTAAGCTTAATATAATTAAGTAAACAAATTTCAACTTTATTTGAAATAATTACATTATCTAACATCTATCATATTTTAACACAAATATTGTCTACATTAAGCATACTAATTCAAACCTCATAGTCTATTCAACACTCTGAGTTTAATCTAATAGTCTTATTATTTTAAAATTAAATAGATTACTAATCATAACTTAAACCTACGTATTAATCAAGACGTAAATTTAACTAATCTTGATACCACTATTAATCTCAAAATAATATAAAACAAAATAACATAATCTTTCGATTTAAAAAACAATATAACCACTTGACAAAATAAATCTAAATTATTATTATTATTAAATGGATTAAATAAAATAACTAACTCATTTTCGACAACATATTAAACCAATAGTGATGTTATTTTTCCAAATAAAATCTAATCATAAGATGGCATTAACTAAAATATACTATGACATAGTAGCAATATAGGTGATCCCTCATACTAATATTCTAACACCATCCAAATTATACTAAACTTAAATCTATACTTTTAAATTAAAACTAATTGATCTCCTATAACTAAATTATAACCAATAGCTTAGACTAACTCTTTATTTACTACTAAACTTAAATTAATAAAAGAAAACTAACTAAATTTAAAACTTTATATATGTAACCATACTACTATATTAACTAACATTAATAATATATAAATCAACTAAACTAAACTACTTTTAAATTAAAACTTGTTTGAAAAAAAATAACATACAACTAAACTAAATAACATATATAAAAATTAAACTAACAAACAAACATGATAACCTATACTCTAACTTATCCTAAATCTAACTTAGAAATCCTAACCACCCTAGCCACTTGCCCCCCCCCCCCCACACACACACACACTTCTTCCTAGGTCCTGCTCATTCCCAAGCCACCTACTCATCACAAAATCAGAGAGGTATGTTGGCTGCAAGGAGGGGGAATTAAGGGAGGATTTACTTTGACAAACTTTGTCAACATCAGCATTAAACTTTGTCAACATCAAACAATACTCAACCTAAAGTACTATACTATATCATGTCACTGACATGGCAGGCTCTTGGCTTCCCCCACACAGTCCAAGATCAAGGTAACGCAACCCAAGGAGAGGAGCACATCAGGAGGAGATAAGGAGGGATAAAGGAATTAAGGTGGAAGAAAAAGGTAAATTTTACATTGCACACAAACTTGCAACTTGTTCCACAAAATCTTTTCCAAATCCCAATTTCTTGACTTGACTGTCAGCACAGCCAAATAGACCTGCGCCTAGGAACATGCAAAGGTGGGGTAATAAATGGTAAAGTTTAGTGGTTGAGTCAATGGTAGAGTGATAAGAGTGTCAGGCATATTTACTATTATTTTGTCTCCTTTTTGATATATATATATTTTCTCTTTTATTATTTCTCTTGAAATTAATATATTCTTTTAAAAAGGTAAATCAAGGATAATAAGAGTATCCAAAAGGAATATGCTCTGTCAAAAAGAAGTGTCTAAATTTCACAATACATACTCCAGCATCCTGTAGGTGGATTTTTTTTAAAATTTTTTTTTTTGAAAGCTCTAAATAGCCAAAGTTACAAGATTTTAGTTTTCAACTTTCCAATGATAATATTTAAATCAAATCTCAACAATTCTAAGGACAACTTGAGAGGTAAGAGGCATGTACCTCAACTCATATACAAAACTAGTGATTTTTTGACAAGTCTAAAAACAATTAATCACATCCAAAGTAGGTTATCCAAACACTAAGATTTTGATTTAATTTGCACTTATTCTCTTATCAAACGTTCACACAAAATATACTTAAGATCAATCATTTCATCCTTTCTTCATATCACCTAATTAATATTGATTTATTATTACAATTTCAAAACATAAGAATGCCTAAGGAAGAGTGAACATCCTCACATCTGATTTTAAACAACATATGCAAAATTGAAGAAAAAGCTATAAAACTCATATGCAAGAACATTATTCAATCCCTTTTTTTTTCTATTAATCAACCTGGTTCAAGGCTCCATCAGGAAAGAACCAATAAGAAAACTCGACATCCTTCCCAATACATCAAAATTTAAAAACATTTTTACATTATGTTACATTCCAATGAATTCTCTTGTAGGTCCTTCACAATAGATTCTTTACAATATCTTCAAATCATCAAGGGAATTATGGAGTAAATGAGAACTGACCCATAGGTAAAACAAAAAATAAGATGAACAATTCAAGCAAGCATCCCCATCCCGATTTTGCACAATAGGTTCAACATTGAACCAGACTAGGGGGGAGGTGGATTTTCTCACTAGGAAACGTCAATCACCATACCATAACATAGCCCTTTCGGGGCTAAAACTCAAGAACCTCCATTCTTCTACACATGCCCTTTTCATGCCAATACAACAAGGATTTTCATTCCTTCCCTTCTTCAAGAATTCAAATTTTCAAACATGGTATGTGACGACAATTAGGGGCCCATACACCCTACCCTCTTTCCCTCTTCTCACCATGAGAGGAGACTCTACACTATTGAGTTCCAACTAAGGCCCTACCCCTATACATTGCCACTTCTTCCCTATCCAAGGGTGAGTAATGCCAAAACAACCCACAAGGATCCATTCAAAATTTAAGCAAAACATGAAGGAAAATCATTCAAGAAAACATGTTTCAATCCCTCCCAACCATACCCAACATACATACAAGCATACCAATGGAAAACACAATAGCACAAGCATGAACCAAGCATGAACAACATGAAAAAAAGGGATGAAGAACTCCTACCTCCACAATAAGGTTATGGCAACATGAACCAGTTTGAGATGAGCTCTTCCTTCCTTCCTTCAAACTTTCCAAAATTTCTCTCTAAAACTAGAGATTGGGTAACCACCAAAACTTCTCAAAGATTCCTCTAAATATCATCCTAACTCATCTAGACATTAGGTGAACCTCAAGGGGGAGCCAAGGTTACCAACTTAAGAAGGAAGCAATCAATTTTCGCACTCAAGAAAAAATAGATTTTTTGAGTGACCATAAAAGTCAACCAAAGTGGCTAAGGTGGTGGAAAATGTCCCCAACCCATACCCATACCCCTTAGGTACTTAGATTTAATGATTTTAGGCTTTTAGGATTAATTAGAGACCTATCCAAAGCTAAGAATATTTTAGGATTTACTAACAAACTTCAAAATATAGATAACTTACTAATCTTAATTAGGGGTAATTAAACTCAAAACTAACTGATTAACCAAAAGTTAACTAACCAAATCTAGCTTAAATCTGTAGGTTACTTAGTTCCTTTTAACTATCATGCTGGAATGCATACACAATTCACAAGCATCAAGTGACACTATAAAAACACTATTACGAAGCATTAACATTTACTGAATATAGAATGATACATTCACCCAAACCATGACACAAATAAAATACTAAAAACGGGGTTTGCATCTTTCATCAGATTTAACCCTAGTTTCCACAATTGATACTTAGGGTTTAGTTTCATTTCTCCATTAAATTTTTTTTGGCTAAAATATCATGCACACTCATTGCACACATCATTAGCTCAAGAAAATCATATGCATATATATTTAAAAACCTATTTGGATAGTTACATAAATTAGAACATAAATCTTTAATAAATTCAACTATTTAATTCATTTCTACCCATATTTAATCATCCAAATCACATAATCAATATAACATAACTTATTCTTTAATTCATATTAAAGTACCAGAATAATCATTGTTAGGCATGCATACACCTAATCATCATAACAACACTAGTTAAAGAATACAGAACTATCTAAAGTGTAAAACTGTATCATCAAGATACCAAAATCAATACCCTTATCATTAGGTGAAAATTCCTCATAGCATCATTAGTGAAATTTTAATGTTTCAACAGTTGAGTCAATGTAGAAGTTCTTGAATCCATTCAAATCTCTTAGAATTGATTTAACAAGAAAATTCATATTTAATAATTACATATGAGGAGGGTCCTTACAAAGCCTTAGCAAGCCAACTTTATGCTGCATTATTGAAGTTTTGTGGGTATCATCCTCACCCTAGTTTTACTTTCTATTTGGAAGGTTTTTGTATCACCAAATTATTGTGTTCATGTGCCATGAATGTTTATGTTTTTAGTTTCTCATGCATATAGTTAGATCTAATTTAATGAATTAAATGGTTCTTGGGTTATTGCAATTAAGATCTAAATTTGATAAAGTTTTTGAGGTTACTGATTCACCCCTCCCCTCTCAGTAACCTAGCATAGTCTTGAATATTTCCAACACTCAGTACCAGTGTCCATGTATTTTTAAAAATATAACCTATCTTCTCATTCATTGGACTAATCCAATCTTCATATATTCAAATGCATCTTATATGGTTCTAGGTTCAAACTCAAAAATCAAGAATGTATTATCTCTTCACTTACTTCTTGTTATGACTCACACATTCTTGTGTCGAATAATTAGATTCTTTGAATAGTTCATTTTGACATATTTTTCTAAAATGAGCTTGATTATGTGTTCTCCATTATTAACATCATTTGGTTGGGGCTTAGTGTGCTATGTCTAAGGCTCTATTACTAGAGACAATTACTTAGTTTCTCTTTGTTGTTGTTGAGAGATCCTTAGGTATTGCTTAGTTTTTTGCTTGGGTAAAGTGTTGGAAATATAAGAGGAGTAACTAAGAGGGGAGGGGTGAATCAATTACCACAAAAAAAAAATCCAAGATCACTTAATGTGTCAATATAATTCAAAATCAAACTCTATTGAACCTAAAATACTATTGTAACTTGGTTAGCACAGAACCACTTAGATAACACAATAACTTAGTTAATATTGAATATATGCATTGTTACTTGGTTAACACTAAACATGAAGATTCTTTTATATTAAATGTAATTACCCTTAATTAACTTAGTTGTAGAACTATAAAGAAAATAACATGAACACATATGACACCAAGATTTAATGTGGAAACCAAATTTGGGAATAACCACAAATTACAACTAGTTACTATTTTTCACTCTTCCGAAGTGAATCCTATTAGGAGCCAAACCTATTAAAGGTTACAAAACACATTTTTAGGTGTGACCCTATTAAAGGATTTAAATCACCCTATTAGGAGTGGCCTTGTTAGAGGTCTTTAGACACTTCAATCTAGAAATGCCACCTTGTTAGAGGATTTGGTGCCAAATAGTTGTTAAGCTAACTCTATTAATAGATTTGATTCTCCTACAATTATTAGTGAGTAACAATGATATGAATTGATTGCTAATGCAAATGTATTGCTGATTTCAAATCTCTATTGTAGCTTGAATAATTGATCCTCCTTGATTAGATAAATCTTTGTGGCTTGGTCAACTCAGGATACTCTAATATCCTTCTAATTCGCTTCCTTGATTTATCTTTTCAATCCCATGATTCACACATTCAATCCCATAATTTGACCTTATACTTATATTATCTACCTTGTCAAGTTGGCTTGAATATACTTTCGAATATTCAATATGCATCCCTTAAGTTAGCTAGACTTAACAGATAAATTCATCAAACTAAATATGTTGACTCAAGAAAATCCTTTATTAGCTGACCCAACTCAATCAACACTAACTCAAAAAAGACTTTCTTCAAACTATCTTTGGTAACCAAGTGAACTTAGTTAACATTATATCCTAAACTAAATTCCCTTTGGTAACTATTAGTACCCAATATGGACATGGTTTTAAAACTTGTAATTTGTGTTTTTGAACCACTTTGAACCTTAGTTCAAAGTAGTTTGAAATGGTTCAATGGTTTAGATGATCCATCCTAGAGGTTCAATACAAAAAAATTTAGACTCATGGTTCAAAGTGCAGAATGGTCGACTCTGAAAAGTTCACAATTCATGATAAGTTTTTGTTAGTTCAATAGTTTCAAAGGTTTAATGAGTTTGATGTTTCAAAGGTTCATCGGTTCAAACTTCAAGTGCAGAGTCTTGAACCACTTTGAACTGAAGTTCAAAGTAGTTTAAACTGAAGTTCAATGTAGTTTAAACTGAAGTTCAAAGTAGTTTAAACTAGTTCAAAATAGTTCAATTTGTTCATGTAGGTTTAATGGTCTATTCTCAGAGGTTCACATGTACGATTTAGTGGCTTGGTTTCAATGATTCATTTCCTAGGTTAGAATTGCAGTCTGTTATCCCACAAAATTGGAGGCTTCATGATACCAAGTTCATATTAAGTTCAACTTCAAAGGTTCAACATTCAGTTCACTGGTTTAGTATGTTCAAAGCACGAGTTCAACCAAAGAGCACTAGAGACAACTATTGGCATCATACATATAAAATGTATATTGATATTCCATCTAATATACTCGATGAAGGTTTTGAATGCTTTTCTATTGCATGTTAAATAATGAGAACATAACATTAATGAGGCAACAATCAACCATATGCCAATGGGAAAACATGCATGCAAATGAAAAGATCGTACCACTCAGAGGTCATGGTTGTAGAAGATGAATGCATCTATTTGGAGTGAAGGAAATATATATTTAACATAAATGGTCTAACATTTCTATATGTTATCAAATGGGTTGTGTTTTGAATAAAAAATAAATCAAGATTTGTTGAAATTGGTTGCTTGCTATTCCAAAAAAATAGTCTCAGTGCGGGGGGTATAACTTCCAATTGCACAGTTGGATTTAGCTCAGCTTTGGATATGTTGTTTAGAGGCAAGTTATGCACGATCTAACTAGAGCGATCTTCAAAATTATTCCTAGTTTACGAGTTATAGCTAACTGAGTAGAGCATTTCAAAACTATCAATGACAGTCACAAATTTATGATAGAGCCTCATCACCAGCAAATGCTACTTGTCAAGTTAGGGCCACATGTCACTTTAAAAGATTTTTTTATCTTAATATTCTTGGAAATGAAATTTATCCCAAGAAAGAGACCAGAAGCATAAGAGTGATGCTTTATTTTCTTAACCAAGAATGATGCAAAAATTTGGAAAGTCTTTTTAAACTTTGAAAATGCCTGCAAAGAAGGAGGATTTTCAAGAATCACTTGTAAAACTGAAAGTTATGGGAAATAATATGTTAAAAAGACCAGCAAAATAATATGTAGGGATTCCATTCTTTTCCTTCTTTGGGACTGCAGACTGTGTGCTATAGCAGGGAGGGAATTTTTTTTAGATGATTCCATTTTCTTGAGAGATTGTGAGAGGCAGAGCATGGGCTGATTTTCTTTTTCTAAACTATGTGTTAGAGATAGGAATAAGATATTGATTGTTAATGTAATTTTGAAAAGAATTTTAGTTTTTCTTTAGATAGTGGTTTTGGTTATAAATGTGTAAAAGAGTCTTTGTGATCTTTTACATTTAGGGAAGGGAGACTGGAGGTTAATCACATCAGAACTTTGATTATGATGTATTTTCTTTCCACTAATCATGATCTTTGTGTCATTTTTAGTTTTCTCTAAAATACGTTCTAATGTCACTGTCTTCTTGTTACACTATCATTTCAAATATCTTGTAAAGCTCTGATTTTTAATTCTCTCAAGAGGATGGAAGATATATTCTTCATTTTCACTTTGTAATACAACATACAACAAATGAACTTTATGTCATCCACTATTTTTTGTTTTTCTTTTCTTTTCAGTTATTAAGCTTTTGCATCTACTCCATGTTTACAGGTTGATGTTTGTAAAACTATTTGTGCTTTTAGGTTAAACGCATCTATATTCAAATTCATTGTAAATCATATATGAGGAGCTATACCTGGATAAATTCAGAGGTCACTTACACTCTTTCAATAGTGAAGTGACCCAACTGTTAGTGTTGATTAGTCTTCTTACTTGGGCATTTAGAGATTATATTTGCATGTATTTTCTTGGAGAACAATCTATTCACTAACATATTTTTGGTGACTCTGCTAAGGAAGGAAATGAAAATCATTGCCTAACATTTGTTCCCTCAGTTTTATGGTTATCTCTATATGCAAGAGATTGGCGTCTCTATGTTACAAACCTATTGAATCTTTGATTTTAGAGTTTCAGTGTGTATCATGGTTGTGGTTGCAACTCAGCCATGGGGGGCTCAGATCAGACCATTTGCCTTGGCCCAATATTCAGCCTTACCTAAAAGGTCATGGGAATACCTTCCCAAGTTTCATGGAGACAAAAGACACAAGATTCGGCTAATCACATCAAAGAAATTACTGTTGCATATGAAATTCTTGGTGTGTAGGAAGAAGATGTGTTCATTAGACTATTTGTTCAAAGTCTTATGGGAAAAGTTGCAGAATGGTTTTAGGATTTACAAGATGGATGCATCACAACTTGGGATGATCTTAAGAGGGGATTCCTTGAGAGATTTCAACCCATAAATTGATTCCTATAAATTGTTGGTAAATATTTTTCAAATTTAGATGAAAGGAGATGAATCTGTAAGGGAGTTTATTGATAGATTTAACCAAAGTGTTGGTAAAATCCCTCTAGCCTGCCAACCTAATGAAAGCAATCAGTTATGTTTTTTTATTGCTGCTATGAATGCTCAAGTCAAGTTTTGGTTACAATGCCTTGGATGCAAAATTTGATGGATGCACAAAAGGAAGCAATCAAGTTAGATGATGCCTTGAGTCTTAGTGGTATGAAATCTTTAAAGAATCCACCAATGAAAGAATACCTTTGTGGACATCAACACTACATTGATGAGGAAGCTACAAAGAAGAAGCATGTTCTAGAAGAAACCAAATCCACTCCCAATGTTCCTCTTTTTTAGAATCTAACTATTTTTAATGATGAATATTTCCAACCCTTGTTGGTTGAAGATAATGTTTTAAAGATGATAGGATTTTTCTTCTCACATATTAAAAATAATGAGGAGCGTGTTGCTCGATCAAATGACCTAATGACCAACCTAAATGTACAAGTTGCAAAGGAGGGTTTTTCTGCATATGATTCAAATAAAAGTTTATCAATGGTTACTCTTTTTCCTGAATGTCAAGGCTACACTTCTGAGGTTGCCAACATCCTCTCTATCATTGTATCTGATCAACATGATATGGTGTATCAACGAGAGAAAAAACTAACCAATAGAAAAGAAGTGTATGACATTCCTCTCCCTGAATCTTTCTCATTCAAGTATATATCATAGCTGGAGGGATGCTTGCAATCTAAAGTAATGATGAAGCAAGGAGATCTATCAAAGAATATAATGGGTCAAACTATGCAATCTTTGGTTTTGTTAACAAGAACTGATGATAAAGAAAATTCACAAGTTAAAACATCCATGAATTTTGAAGAAGTAGAATTGCAAACTATTGTACAACATTTTATTCCTATCATCTTGTAGCAAACACAAGTGGAATGGGAGGCATGCCATTTTTATGATAAAGTTGGTATTCCCAAGGAGAAAGAGTTCCTATAGCACATGGTTGTTGAATCCATCTTTGTAGTCATCACAAGGTGTCTACTAATGCTAGTGCATTTTGTATATCAGTCACTCTTCTGCATAGGCATGTATTTCTCTGAACTAGTCAATGAGTTTCCATGAGCAAATGAATACATTCTTAGAGGTATAGGCTACTAGCCTATCTTCTTGTAAATAAGTTTTTTGTGTGCATAGTGTTAGTTTGGAATAATGTGCAAGCTTCATGCTTGCTAGTAGTTTAGGTGTTTTGGCTTTTTTTCTTTTCCCTACTCCCTACCACCCTCTCTACAAGCAACTCTTGGTCTTCTTTTCTTGGTAACTCTATCTACCCAATGGATAAGGCACTTGTCTTTTACCAAATATTATTGGATTTCTCTATTTTTTTGCATCAAAAATTGCCCCATCGTTAGAGCCCCTGTTAATACCCATTATGGACATGGTTTTAAAACTTGTAAGTTGTGTTTTTGAACCACTTTGAACCTTAGTTCAAAGTAGTTTGAAATGGTTTAGTAGTTCAGATGATCCATCCTACAGGTTCAATACAAGCAAAATTTAGACTCATGGTTCAAAGTGTAGAATGGTGGACTCAGAAAAGTTCACAATTCATTATCAATTTTCATTAGTTCAATAGTTTCAAAGGTTTAATGAGTTTGATATTTCAAAGGTTCAATAGTTTGAACTTCAAGTGCAGAGTCTTGAACCACTTCAAACTAAAGTTTGAAGCAATTCAAACTAGTTCAAAACACTTCAATTTGTTTATGTAGGTTTAATGATCTATTTTGAGAGGTTCACATGTATGATACAGTGGCTTGGTTTCAATGATTCATTTCCTAGGTTAGAATTGTAGTTTTTTATCCCACAAAATTGGAGGCTCTGTGATACAAAGTTCATATTAAGGTCAAGTTCAGAGGTTCAACATTTAGTTCACTGGTTAGTATGTTCAAAGCATAGGTTCAACCAAAGAGCACTAGAGACAACTATTGGCATCATACATTAAAAAATGTATATTGATAATTCCATTTAATATACTCGATGAAGGTTCTGAATGCTTTTCTATTGCATTTTAAACAATGAGAACACAACATTAATGAGGCAACAATCAACCATATGCCAATGGGAAAACATGCATGCAAATGAAAAGATTGTACCACTCAGAGCTCGTGGTTGTAGAAGATAAAAGCATCTATTTGGAGCCAAGAAAATATATATTTAACATAAATGGTCTATCATTTCTATATAATGGGCTATGTTTTGAATAAAAAATAAATCAAGATTTGTTGAAATCAGATGCTTTTTGTTCTAGAAAAATAGTCTCAGTGATGGGGGGCATAACTTCCAATTGCACCATTGGATTTAGCTCAGCTTTGGATATGTTGTTTAGAAGCAATTACACACAATCTAACTAAAGAGATCTTCAAAATTATTCCTGGTTTATGAGTTATTGCTGACTAAGTAGAGCATTGTCAAAACTATCAATGACAGTCACAAAATTATGATAGAACCTCATCACCAGCAAATGCCACTTGTCAAGTTAGGGCCACATGTCACTTTAAAATATTTTTGATCTTAATATTATTAGATATGAAATTTATCCCAAGGAAGAGACCGGAAGAATAAAAGTGATGCTTTATTTTCTTAACCAAAAATGATGCAAAAATTTGGAAAGTCTTTTTAAACTTTGAAAGTGCCCGCAAAGAAGGAAGATTTTCAAGAATTAGTTATGAAACTGAAAAGTTACAAGAAAGAATATGTTAAATAGACCAGTAAAAGACAATGTCCTTCTTTGGGACTGCAAACTGTGTGCTATAGCAGTGAGGGAGAATTTTCCAGATGATTCCATTTTCTTGAGAGATTGTGAGAGGCAGAGCATGGGCTGATTTTCTTTTTCTGAATTGTGTGTTAGAGATAGGAATAAGATTTTGATTGTTAATGTAATTTTGAAAAGAGTTTTAGTTTTTCTTTAGATAGTAGTTTTGGTTGTAAATGTGTAAAAGAGTCTTTGTGATCTATTACATTCAGGGAAGGGAGACTAGAGGTTGATCACATCAAAACTTTGATTATGATGTATTTTCTTTCCACTAATCATGAACTTTGCATCATTTTTAGTTTTCTTTGAAATACATTCTAATGTCATTGTCTTCTTGTTACACTATCATTTCAAATATCTTCTAAAGCTCTGATTTTTAATTCTTTCAAGGGGACGAAAGATATATTCTTCATTTTCACTTTGTAATACAACATACAACAAATGAACTTTATGTCATCCACTATTCTTTGTTTTTCTTTTCTTTTCAATTGTTAAGCTTCTACATCTACTCCATGTTTACAAGTAGATGTTTGTAAAACCTTTTGTGCTTTAAGGTTAAAAGCATCTGTATTCAAATTTGTTGTAAATCATATACAAGGAGCTGTACCTAGATAAATTTAGAGGGCACTTATACTCTTTCAATAGTGAAGTGACCCAACTGTTAGTGTTGATTAGTATTTTTACTTGGGCATTTAAAGATTATATTTGCATGTATTTTCTTGGATGATAATCTATTCACTAATAGTAACCAAGTGAGCTTAGTAACACTAGTTCCTTGACAACTTCTCTTTGGTGCTCGAGTGAACTTAGTAGACATTGTATTCCTGTAAACTTCCTCTGGTGCTTGAGTAAACTTGGTAGACACTAACTCTAAACTTGATTATCTCTAGAATTCTCAGAAGATATGAGAAACTGTCTTCATCACCCAAATGAGTTTGGCAAAAATTGATTGGTAAAGACTTGACATTTTGTGTAACATCTTAGACAATATATAATTGAACAATTATTTTCAACAATCTCCTTTGTTTGCATAGATGGCAACACCATTGTTGGAAATATAAGAGGAGTAATTGATTAGGGGGGGGAAAATTAGTTACCACTAAAATATATCATAGATCCCTTGGATGTCAACTATAAAATTCAAACTAATAAAATTGGTTACTACTAATACTCAATAAACACACATAAATTGATGTAACTCAATAAATGTAGAGTGTGAATTACTTTAGTGAATCTTAAAATATTATCAATAATTACTTGCAAGTATGGAAGAAATAACATGAACACATGAGACACTAGGATTTAATGTAGAAACCCAATTTGGGAAAAACCACCAATGTAACTAGTTACTATTTTTCACTCTTCTGAAGTGAGCCTTGTTAGAAGCCAACCTTGTTAAAGGTTACAAAACACACTATTAGGTGCGACCCTGTTAAAGGATTTAATCACCTTGTTAGGAGTGGCCTTACAAAGGTCTTCAAGAAATTCAAAAGAATTTCCACCTTGTTAGAGGATTTATAAATGGTTGTTAAACCAACTCTGTTAAGAGATTTTAGATCACTACTACAATGGTTAGAGAGTAACAATGAAATGAACTGATTGTGATGAAACTGAATTGCTAATTATAGATCTCTGCTCTGGTTCATACTTTATCCCTCTTGATTGAATAATACTTTTCTACACTACAAGGATATCTCTTTATCCTTCAAGTTTTCTTCCTCTTCTTATCTCTTACAACTTATTCAACTTGCAAACCACACATTTGAAATCACAACTTGACCTTCTATTTATATGTTTTAGATTGTTAAGTCAGCTCAAATACAAATTAGAATAACTAGTACTCATCACCTCAGTCAGTTAGAATCAATAGATAAAATAATTAAGCTTTATATGCCAAAACAAGAAAATCTTTTGATAGCTGACCCAGCTCAGTAGAAACTAATTCTGAAGAAATTCCTTGTGTTAACTAATAGAAGCTTAGTTACCACTACAAACTTGCAAAATTGCTTTGGTAACCAAGAGAACTCAGTTAGCACTAACTCTACTCAACTTTTCCTTCATTAACCAAGTAAGCTTAGTTAACACTCTTTCTTGCTTAAGTTCCTTTGACACCCGAGTGAGCTTGGCAGAAACTACCTTCTACACAAAGTAAACATAGGAATGCTCAATAGACTAGAAAAACTGTCTTCACTAACCAAGTGAGCTTGGCATGCACTAACTTTCAACTAATATGACATTTGTGTAACATCAAGGAAAACACATAATTAATCAATTGAATCCAAAAATCTCTCTCTTTGGCATTGATGACAACACAACATGTCATAGCATAATAAAATTTTGAGAACAAGACTCCCTCTATCAGAAAGTTTCTCCGTCTTTGATTTTATACAAAAAAAATTTCTTAAAGTGTTCTCCCTCTGTGAATGAACTTCTTAACTTCTTCTACACACTTTCAAAAAGGTATGATAGTAGACTTCTCTCTCTTTGACAACACATGCCAAAGAAAATTTTGATTAGTACCAATGTACCTTGAGTATAGATTCATCCTACAATATGTCCTTGTCACTACAACATCAACTGATTGATCTTCAACTTGGTTCTTGTTGATGCATCACTAAACTTTATTTAGTGAGCTTCAAATAGGGGAATGACCCCTATCTTACCTCTTAGATATAAAAATGCATGCTTCAGTAATGTCTTGTTGAATATATCTACAATTTGTTCTTTTGTGTGAGCATATTACAATCTGATTTCTTTGTCCTATACTAATTCCCTTACAAAGTGATATTTGATAGCAATGTGCTTTGTTTTGGAATGCATCACTAGATTCTTTGATATGTTGATTGCACTAGTGTTATCATAATACATCACTATTGGCTCTTTGATTTCAACATTCATTCCTTCCAAAAATTGTTTGAACCAAATAATGTTAGAGCAATTCACTGCTATTGCTACATATTTTGCTTCTACTGTAGATTGAGATGTGAAGTTTTGCTTCTTTCTTGTCCAAGATATGAATCTTTTACCAAGAAAGAATTCTCCACCATTGGTGATCTTTCTTTCATCAAGATTTCCTGCCCAATCAGCATCAGTAAATACTTTTAGGCCAAGGTTGCCTCCAAGTTTGTACCATAAGCCATAGTTTTTGGTACCATTTAGATATCTTAAGATTATTTTTATTGCCATGATGTGGTTTTTTCTGGGTTTAGCTGAGACCCTTGCCACTATCCCAAATACTAAGGCAATGTTAGGTCTTGTATGTACCACATACTATAGTTTCCCAATCATTGATCTATATAAGGTTTGATCTACTTCTTTGGAGTCACCATATTTGGTAAGCTTAAGTCTAGTACACATGGGGGTTCTAACTGGGTTTGAATCTTCCATCCCAAATTTCTTGAGTATCTCTTTGCTATACTTAGATTGAGTGATATAGATACCATTTCTATTATGTTGTATCTACAATCTAGCAAAGAATTTTATTTCACCAAACATGGACATCTAAAATTCCTTATTCATTTGTTCTAAAAATGCTTTGCATAAATCATCATTTCATACGAATAGAGTGTCATCCACAAATATTTCTACCAATACAATCTTCTTGTCTAGTCCTTCCTTGATGTGTAGGCTATTGTTATCATTTGTTATTTGAAAATCAATCTATATCAAGTAGTTATGCAGTCTTTTATACTAGGCTCTAGGAGCTTGTTTCAGACAATATAGGGCTTTATGTAAATTGTAGACCATGTCCCTTTTGTTTGGATCAACAAAACCTTCTGGTTGTTCAATGTAGACTTCCTCATCAAGAATTCTATTTAAGAGTGTAGATTTAACATCCATCTGATATGCTTTGAATCCTTTGTGAGCTGCATAAGCAAGTAAAATCCTAACACCTTCTAATCTTGCAACAAGGGCAAAAGTTTCACCATAATCAATACCTTCTTCTTGAGAATAACTTTTACATACCAACCATGCTTTTTTTCTTGACACTTTTCCATCTTCATTCAGCTTATTTTTGAATACCCATTTTGTACCAATCACATTGTTGTCTTTAGGTCTAGCTACAAGAGTCCAAGTTTTATTCTTTTCTATCTATTCTATTTTTTCATTCATAGCCTCAATCTAACTTTTATTTTCCAATGCATCTTTAACACTTCTTGGTTCAAATTCAGCAAGTAAACAAGCACCTTTTATTTTTCTTCTTGTCATTGTTCCATTAGATTTATCTCCAATGATCTAATTAGGTACATAATGCCTTCTGACATATTTGGCCAATATAGGTTGTTTGGTTTTTGAATGAACTGCACTGTCTTCATTTTGAATTTCAACTTTTGGCTTAGATCCTTCTATCTGTGGCTCAAGTTCTTCAGACTCAATATGCATTAACTTGGTAGCCTCTAAATGTGACTCAGGTCCTTATAACTTGATTTGAACTTCTTGCAACTTGGTGGATGATAGATATTTGGTCAACTTGGGAGATGAAGTCTCCCTTTTTTCAAATGTGTTTGGCAATGTCTCAAGTTCATAGTAGAAAATTTTTCTGTAATATTCTATTTCTTTTTTTCTTTCTTCTTTATTCCTTTTTGAAAACTCATCAATTCTTACATTTGCACTTTCTATGATTTTGTGAGTGGATAAATTCAAGCATTTGTATGCTTTACTTTTGTAGGAATATCCTAGAATTATACCTTGGTCGCCTTTTATATCAAATTTTCCTCTTCTAGATTCTTTCAAGATATAACATTTTCTACCAAATACTTTCAAGTAACTTACATTAGGTTTGTAACCATACGAAAATTTATAGGGAGTTTTGTTTGAGTCCTTCAATTGAACTCGGTTCAAATTATGAAATGCAGTGCTGATAGCTTCCTTCCAGTATTTGATAGAAATGCTCTTCTCAATCATTAGTGTTTTTGCACAATCCATGATGGATCTTTTTCTTCTTTTAGCTATTCCATTCTACTCAGGAGTACGAGGGGCTGATACTTGTCTTTTGATTCCTCTTTCAATGTAGAAATTATTGAATTCATTGGAGATGAATTCACCACCTCTATCTAATCTCAAGCATTTCAGTCTTTTTCTAGTTTCTTTCTCTACTCTAGCTAGATACCATTTGAATTTCTCAAAAGCTTCTAATTTTTCTCTCAAATACATAACAGTCATCATTCTAGAATAAACATCAACAAAAAGAATGAAAAACTTTTCTCCACTATAAGTTTCTATTCCAATGGATCCACACAAATTGGTATGTACAATTTCCAAGACATCTCCTGACTGATGGTTTTTGCTTCCAAAACTAGTGTTTCCCATTTTACTAATTTGGAAATTCTTGTATAATCCAACATCAGGTTTTTTCAAATTAGAAAGAACTCTTACTCTTTTGAGTTTTCTAATCTTGACCATATTATCAAAGTTTACATGACATAGCCTTCTGTGCCATAACTAGCTTTCTTCTAATTAAGCAATGAAGTATGAACAATCACCAAGATCAAGACAAAATAAGTTACCTTTTGTTTGCTTACCTTATCCAATTATATTTCCTTGGTTATCCAATAGTTTTGCCTTGCCATTCATGAATTCTACCTTGAATCCAATGTTGTTCAGCTATGCCACACTTAGTAAATTATGTTTTAGTCCTTCAACCCAATAGGCATTGTCACATACAAGTTCATTGGTTAATGAGATTTGGCATTTCCCTTTTATGCAACAAGGTTTATTATTTCCAAACCTTACACTATGTCCATCATAGTGTTCAAAATGTTCAAACTTGGTTTTGTCTCCAGTCATATGATGAGAACATCCATTATCTATGATCCATGTGCCATTTTTTCTAACATGAGAGACAAATTCCATCTTATCTTCTTCATCATCAAATTCATCTTTTATAACAACATACACTATTTCATCTTTTCTGTTATTAGAATCTTTAGCCATAAAACAAATTTTTTTACCTTTGTCTTTGTAGGATTTGTGACTTTTGAATTCCTTCTTGCCTTTGTACATGTGACTTTTCCTTCCTTCCTTGTCTTCTTTTTTTGGACACCTAGTAGTAATATGACCAATCACTTCACAAGAAAAACATATTAGAGGGATTTTACCTTTGTAATTTCCTCTACTCTTGGAATATTTTTTTGCAAGTAAAACTTCAACAATTTGAAGATCACTATCTAAACTTTCTTTAGATTCTTTAACTTTATGATTGATTATCTTTTATTTTTTTACCTTTTTTTTTGAGTGAGAGTTTAGCTTCAAATGCAGATTTAATATTCTTGGAAGCAGGAACATAGTTGTCAAAGTTGTCTAGTTCAAAAGCTATCAATCTTCCTACTAGGGCATCCAAACTTAACTTGTGATTTGGATCACATCTCTTTTCTTGAATAGTAGATACTCTAATTGCATAGGTAGGAAGAAAAGTTCTAAGTACTTTACTTACAATAGTTTATTCTTTGATTTCTCCTCCAGATGCTTTGATTGCACTAACACTAGCCTTGATTCTTTCCAATATTTTACAACATTTTCATCTTCTCTCATCCTCATTTGATAAAATTATCCTCTAAGGCTTTCTACTTTGGCTCTTCTTACATTTTCATCTCCTCCATAGATTTCTTTTAGCTTGTTCCACATATCAAAGCAGTTTTACAGTCTTTGACCTCATCGAATTCAACATAACTAAGAGCAGATGCAATGTCAATCATCATAATGTTATGGTTCTTCTTCTTAGCAATGTCATCAACTGATAATGTTCTAGTGGGAGTTTTATATTCTTCATCAACATATTTGCATCCTAAATCACTAATGGTAGCTAGATGAAGCCTCATAAGTCCTTGCCATGCTGAAAATTTGTCTCTGTTCAACTTTGGAATCTCTCTCTTGTAAGACATCTTGATCCTTAGCTTAGATCCTTGAAACCTTATTTGCAAGCACCAAAAGCTCTAATACCAATTGTAAGAAATATCAGAGGAGTAACTAAGAGGGGGCAGGGAAATCAATTACCACTAAAATAAATCATAGATCCCTCATATGTCAACTATAAAATTCAAATTGATAAAACTGGTTACTATTGATACTCGGTAAACACACAGAAATTATTGTAACTTGGTAAATGTAGAGTGTGAATTACTTTAGTGAATCTTAAAATGTTATCAGTAATTACTTGCAAGCATGAAAGAAATAACATGAACACATGAGACACTAGAATTTAATGTGGAAACAAAATTTAGGAGAAACCACCAAATGTAACTAGTTGTTTTTCACTCTTTTGAAGTGAGCCCTGTTAGGAGCCAACCCTGTTAAAGGTTACAAAACAAACTGTTAGGTGTGACCCTATTAAATGATTAATTACCCTGTAAGGAGTGGTCTGGAAAAGGTCTTGAAACAATTCAAAGGAATTACCACCTTGTTAGAGGATTTACAAATGGTTGTTAAACCAACTCTGTTAAGAGATTTTAGATCACTACTACAATGGTTAGAGAGTAACAATGAAATGACCTAATTGTGATGTAACTGAATTTGATGGGGACACAACCCAAGCACAGAATGGACACAACATGAAAAGAGAAATTGTATTAACTGTGAAAATAAGCTAGTACATTCAGTACAAAGAAAATAGACTTCAAAACATGCCCTAAGGGCTTACAATAGCACAAAATTGGAGATAATTTCTCCTTTTGGTACCTCCTCTCAATTCCCACTCCGAACTACCTTTTACAATGCCAAAAATGTCCTTAAATAGACCTCGGAGGGTTAAGGACTAGGAGTAAATTCTAGAAAGTGCTAGTAGGCATCCACTGACCAAGTAGAAGGCTCTAGAAGCCACGTTAGAAGTTGGTGCAAATCTAGAAGAATCCAAAAATGGTAATCGAACTTCTGGGAGGCATAACTTTTGAACTGTAGCTTCGATTGACAAACCGTTTACATTTTTGAAAAGCTCTCGAAGCGCTCTATAGCCATGTGGACAAGCTTTGCTCATCCCCCATTTTTTGTCCCTTTTCAAGGTCATTTAATACCCCTAACCTGACTTTGAAGCATTCTTAGGAGGTCTCCAAAAATTGAAAATTTGTGATAACTTTCAAACTGTGGGCTTTTTGACCTAATTCTTTTTCTAGAATGCTCTAAATTGCAATTACAATCATCTAGCTAATTTACACATCCTAGTTAACCAAAATGATGGCTCAATTACATACTCCTATTTTTTTGACATTTACATGTATCCCAAGGTGTTCAAATACTCTATCCTAGAACACTGATAGTGGAACTATGACAGTTGGGACCTTTATTTGACCCAAATGGGTATCCAGAAATGAAAACACATGAAACAAAAACTAAGTCTAAGTACATTTTCATTGGGTGACACAAGATTTCCCTTATACCTTTGGATGCTCCTGCATCAGAATTGCTGATTATAGATCTTAGCTCTAGTTCATACTTTATCCCTCCTGATTGAATAATACTTTTCTACACCACAAGGATATCTCTTTATCCTTCAAGTTTTCTTCCTCTTCTTATCTCTTACAACTTATTCAACTTACACACCACACACTTGAAATCACAACTTTACCTTCTAGTTATACGTTTTAGATTGTCAAGTCGGTTCAAATACAAATTAGAATAACCAAATATTCATGGCTAGAATCAATAGATAAAATAATTAAGCTTTATATGCCAAAACAAGAAAATCCTTTGGTAGCCGACCCAGCTTAGTAGAAATTGATTTTGAACTGATTCCCTATGTTAACCAACAAAAGCTCGATTAACACTGTGAACTTACAAATTTCCTTTCGTAACAAAGTGAAATCAGTTAACACTGACTCTGTTCAACTTTCCCTTCATTAACTATGTGAGCTCGATTAACATATTTCTTTCTTAACTTCCTTCGATGCTCGAATGAGCTCAGTAGAAACTACCTTTTGCACAGAGTAAACTCAAGAATGCTCAGTAGACTAGGAAAACTATCTTCACTAACCAAGTGAGCTTGGCATGCATTGACTATCAACTGATATGACATTTGTGTAACATCAAGAACAACACATAATTAATCAATTGTATTCAACAACAACATCTCATTATATAATGAAATTTTAGAGAAAAATAGAGTAAAGATAATATCCTTAGTTTCATTATGATTCTCATCCATGAGAAGTCCCTCTATTAGCGTGAACTCTGTCTGACATCAATCTCTCCCTCTAGAATAATTCTTTGATTATTATGATTATAGTTTCTTCCTCTGTCAAGAAACTTTCCTTCTTTACTCTTCATTTGACTTGACAAAAACTCTCAATTTTTAACAATTCATGCCAAAAGCATAAATAACCACAAAATTTTCTTGATATTGATGGGTCAGTGCAAGAAGTTGGGTCTCACTTTTGGCCAAAAAGTGGAAGTGTTTATCCTATTTTTAAAATTTTTTGTCAATTGATGTCAAAACTTGAGGTATTTGGAGATTGAATATAAAAAATCTTTAGAAATAAAATTTTTAGTGTTCAGAATCTAGTTTTTGAATATGTAATTTATTTGTGTACCCATATGATAGATTATTTTTTTGATATGGATCTTTAAAAAACACTTTTTCAAAATGCCTATTTTAGGACCATACCATGCTCGTGTACGGACACCATAATTTGACATAAATAAATGAATTTTTGCAAATTCTTTTAAAGTGAGTTACCTAATACACCTAAGATCGATGATAATATTTTTTCTTAATTTTTTATTGAATAATTTTTTAATTATTAATTATTAATTGGCTATAAAGGTAAATTTTAAAACCTCCCGTGTACGAACCACATAATTTAATCAAAATCTCACTTTTTTCAAAAAAAAAAATTTAACATCAAAAGAATTGTATGTAGATTGATGACATATAAATTAATTTAAGAAAAAATTATAAAATAAAAAAGCTATTAAAGTTTTAGTTAATGTCACTTTTTAACGTTTAGGAGATAGTTTTGATTAATAAATAATGGAAAAATAGCAAATAAACTAATAACACTATAAAATTTACATTTTTGGAATCAAAATAGTAAGACCTATAATGAGTTTTTGTCTCATCAAAAAATTCAATGGGGACGACTATAAAAAAATTATGACAATACCAGAAATTGTCGATTAAATGCCTTAGAAAAAAAATAGATCATAAAGGCATGGCTTGGTGGGACCAAGCTTATGCCATGCCTTTCCCCAAGGAAAAACCCCATGCAAAAGTTGGGTGCCATACCAAATTCCCACTCATGTCTCAAGAATCGGGCACCTGATTTGTAATTCAAAAATTGGGTGCCCAATTGCTTTCAACCATTGTACCTGATTGCTTAAAAATTAGGTACACATTTATAAACAAGTACCCGATTTTTAAAGAATTGGGTACCCAATTTTTAAGCAATCGGGTACCCATTTCTAATGTACCCATTGGTCCCCAAAAGCTACCCCACAGATCGAGTTTCAATGATTGAAATGATTGAATAATAGTTTTGATCTACAACAACGAATTTTGTCATGCTTATTCTATTTTCTTGTCCTCTTATACAATCGGCAAGCTACTAATTCAAATTCAAAATTGGTGCAAACATGGGATCAAAACAACAAAGAAAGAAGAAAGAAAAAGTTCTAATAGATGAGGAGATTGCAGTAAATAAAGAGAATAAAGCATGACATCAATGAGAGAGAAGATAGAGAATTAGAGACTTGAACAATGTTTCAAAGGAGAAAGACATTGAGGATACCACGAAGGATGAAGAGGTCAAAGAAGAGAACCTAATACAAGAAAATTTAGGTGCACATTCTAATCATGCATTCAATACAGGTGTGTCTCCAAACCCTCAAATTTTCTCTCATGATGAAATTGGTAATTTTTTAGAAGCAGGTTACGATTTAAATGATTTAGATTTTCTTCATGAGAAGCAATTGTCAAACAATCATGCACAAAAAAACTCCAATTGAAATGCATGCTTGGAAAGAAATACCAAGAACATTTGGAAATGATATTCAAATCCCAAATAATAGTGAAAATAGTAGTGTTTGAAAATAAAAATTGCATGAATGTAGAGATAGAAATACCAACTACTAAACAAACATGTCAGAATGATAGTAAAGTGTTTGAACATAATTTTCATATTCCTAATGATGTGTTAGATAATCTTGAGGGATTGGTTTCATGGAGACAAATTAGGACACATGCTAATAGATTGTATAGGCATTTTTTTTATAATAAGAAATTTGGGTTTCAATGTCAGCTAATGTTGCAACTAATTAAAATGTCTAAAATGCGAAAAGTAATGAGAAGATTGGCAATGTATGAAAAATCAAAGAATAAAAATGAGTCTTTAAAACAAGTTGTATCCACTATTGCTAGTGCCTTTGATGTTATCAGAAAGAGAAGTTGGTCTAAAGATAAGAATGTAACAAGACGGGTAATAACAACAGCTTTAGTTAACAAATCAACATCTGACAAAAGATTGATTAGAAACATAAGTGGATATCTTAATGTGAATCATAAGACTTTAGAAAGAGTTGTAAAGAGAAGGGTTGACTTTGAATGTGATCCAACAAATATTTTATGGACTTCTAGTGGTAGACTCCTGAGACATGATATGAAACTTACTAGAGAAGTCAAAAGTTTGATTGAAATTTTTTGGCATGATAATACAAGAGTATCACCTAATTCAAGAGACGTTCTTAAATTGAGAATTGGGTCAAAAATATGTGATACACATCCTAAACACCTTTTGGACATGACTCAAACTGAATTGTTTAAAAAAATTGTAGGTGGTAAGGTATTAAATATTACCATTAGTCAAAGATCTTTTGAAAAGTGTAAACCATGGTATGTAAGGATTAACAAGGAAAGAATCACATGTTGTTGTAAAACTTATATTCAATTTCATTACCATTATGATGTATTTTGATCTATACATGGTACCATGCATAGTAAAGAAATGTTGCAGGAATGTGGCATAAAAATACCACCTCAAACTATAAAAGATTTAATATTAGGTTTGTTTTGTAAGCCACCTAATGCTCAATACTTTCTTTTCAATGCATGTCTTTCTTGTACATGTGATATGTGTGGCAATCTTTCTTTGTTAGATGAATGTTTGCATGAAAATGCTTTGACTACTTTTGGACAACAATTAGTTGAGGTAAAAAGATTCAAAACTATTGAATATCCATTAGAGGATGGGAAGATTGGAAGAAGGTTTGATCTAGTTACAGATAAAGTTAGTTGTCATGCATTTATAGATGAGTTTAAGAGTGTGATCATACCAAAAAATGTTAAACACTCAATATTCTAGATGGCTTGATGGAAAATTTCGCATATGTAAGAATACATTTCCAATTGGTACTATACTTTTAGTTGTTGACTTTGCAGAAAACTACATGCTTGCACTGCAAGAAGAGGTACAATCACAATATTACAATTCAGTGCAAGCAACTATTTATGTTTATATAGTTTATAGGCATGCACCTGATGGTACCAAGGAGGATCAAAAAATATTGAGAGAGTACCATTTTTATATAAGTGATAATAAACTCCATTCATCTAAGTTTGTCCAATATTGTTTCAAAGTCTTTTATGATCATTTAAAAGAGAGACAAATTCAAATGACACAACATTAGATATGGTCAGATAATTGTACAAGATAATTCAAGAATGCTAGAATGTTCTATTGGTTGAGTAGGACACATAGAAAAACTAACATCCAACATGTGTGGAGTTTTTTTGACGTTGGACATGGTAAAGGAGAAAATGATGGTGCTAATGCATGTGTGAAGAGAGCCCTTAGTAGAGAGAACTTAAAATTTGAGGAAAAAGCTAAATTCAAAAATGCACATGATATTGTCGAATGGTGTAACAAATATTTATACATGAAATCAAGTCAGAACTCTACAATCAAATGTTTCTTCTACCTAGTTGAAGAAAATAATATCCCTTCAAGATATGACTATGATACAATTAGTGGGTCAGCTAAATGGCATTCATTTAGGAGTTCAGATTCTAACACTTGGACTATATGGACTAGGGAACTTGCTTGTTTTTGTCAATTTTGTTTTGCAGGTGAATGGGAAGAATGTGAGAATTAAGAATGGGTTGAAGATTGGAAACAAATATCATTAGCACCTATTGACAATCATTTTGAAGATGATATAGTAAATGAAGGCCAGAATGTTACTTTTGCATCAGAAGACTATGATCATATTTTAGACCTCATAGAACTTGGTATGCACAATTTAATTAGATTTTTTTGTGATCTCATGCTTCAATTTATATAATTTTCATATGTACACTCATGTGATTAAAGTGTTTCTATACATTATCTTATCTTATAGGACATGTTTATGTGTGTTTTGCACCTAGTGATAATGATGAATAGACTGAGTATTGGCTAGCTAGATGTGTGGAACCTAAGAAAAAAATGACATGTCATCAAGTAGACGATGATGGTTTTGAGTATCCAATTGAGTCTGTCATTGTAGCTGGCACCTGGCTATGTAGATACCTAACAAGAAGAAATGGTTTGCCAGCATTTGAAGGCTACCAAACCAAAAAGAAGATTTTACACTATTCTCATTTGGTTATGGCAACAAATATCAAATTAGAAAGATACAAAAGGAGACCCACCAATAAGGTATTATGGACAATTTCAATGGACGAGCACGAGACAATCATAGATGCATTGCAAAAGAGAGAGGATGCAAATGGTACAGTGGGATGACTGCATTTAAATCAAACACATGTAAGTTTTTTCATTATTGTATTATTTATATATATATGTACTTATATAATTTAATTACATGTATGTTTGTGTTGTCAATACAAATTTAGAGAACTTATATACCTCTTATTTAGGTCTCAATTACAATTTATGCAAATTTAAATGTTAAAGTGGATTGAAAATCGACATCTTGTGTAATTTCACATAGTAAGTACATACAAATTACACATATATTTACATAGTTCAGATACCTTGACTATTAATTTATGTGTTTATTAACATGTGTTTTGTTTTACAATTTTATTTTGCAGGACCTCATTTGAAGGGATGTGTTGAACCAATTTTATGTTTTGAGTTCACTAAACTATAAATATATCATTGACATTGTCTTACATGTATTGTGAAATATGTTTTACAAACTAATTTAAAAATGATAGTTTACTTCTATTTGAAAGTTAAAGGTATGCACTTGATAAATTATAAATTAATTGTCAATTTAAGTAATGACCTCCTATTTTGTTTCGTTACTTTTACATTCAAGCGTGTTTAAATTAATGTTTTTTTGAAGTTTCAAATTACTATTGATTGTAATATTAAAAAAAAGTCACTTGTACATGATAATTTAAAGATCATTGCTCATTGTATTGATTATATGTTAGATCATTGCTCATTGTATTCATTGTATTGATTATATCTTACATTACCAAACAACACATTAAGATCACTTATGATACATTGTTAGGTATGTTATCCATACATGTGTGTCTTAAGGGGACATAGGAGTCCTAATAGGTCATTGTGTCTTTTATAAGTTATGATAGGTATTTATATGTTTACTAGCATATAATAGGTCTTATTAGGTGATAATGAGTCTTACATTACCAAACAACACATTAAGATCACTTATGATACATTGTTAGGTACGTTATCCATACATGTGTGTCTTAAGGGGACATATGAGTCCTAATAGGTCATTATGTCTATTATAAGTTATGATAGGTATTAATATGTTTACTAGCACATAATAGATCTTATTAGGTGATAATGAGTCTTACATTACCAAACAACACATTAAGATAACTTATGATACATTGTTAGGTACATTATCCATACATGTGTGTCTTAAGGGGACATAGGAGTCCTAATAGGTCATTATGTTTGTTATAGGTTATGATAGGTATTCATATGTTTACTACCACATAATAGGTCTTATTAGGTAATAATGACTTACATTACCAAGCAACACATTAGTATCACTTATGATACATTGTTAGGTACGTTATCCATACATGTGTGTCTTAAGGGGACATAGGAGTCCTAATAGGTCATTATGTCTGTTATAAGTTATGATAGGTATTCATATGTTTACCAACACATAATAGGTATTGTTAGATGATAATGAGTCTTACATTACCAAACAACACATTAAGATCATGTATGATACATTGTTAGGTACGTTATCAATACATTTTTTAATCTAGTAGGTCAATTTTATTTGTATGAATCTCAATGCATAAATTTGATGTGATATTTATCCAATAATGCTCTATACATAGTTAAAATTATTGTTCATCTTGCATATATACTTAAAAAATGTGTCATATGTTCATGAATAAAATATGTCAGAATAAAGAAAATGGTTTGAATTTACTTAAAACATGATGAAAAATAATAATATATACTACATACACAAGCATGATAAGAAGTCATAAAAAAATAGTACATGGTCTAACATACATTATAACATGATCTATGAAGTGAAAAAATACATGTTCTAAAAACACAATATACAGGTGCCAAAAAGACCTAATCTATCTGATCAAATGTCCTCTTTACTCCACGCAAAGAGGACTTAGATGGATCATCATGTGTAATATGAGTTGTCTCGTCATGTCGGACACCTTATGAGGTAGATGGATCACCTTGTATAACATGAGGCACATCTCATCATGTACATGCTTAATTGAAATGGGTCTGAAAATCTAGCTTGTAAATAAATTAAATATTCACTACATAATAAAATAAATACCACATGAGATGGGTGTCCCTTAGTAATGGGAGGAGGTGCACTATCAAAACTACCAAATGCAGCAGTGGTGAGGTCCTATAATTTAAAATACATACATTTTTAAAATTTGATTTTAGAGCATAATGAACTATACATTATGTACATAAGTCACAATACTGACCTCAAATGACAATGTAGGTACCTCCATATAGCTATGTCCTACGCTCTCTTTTCAATACTCATGGTGACATAGTTCTAAAATTATGGATACATAAACATTTAGTCAAAATTAAATATACATGAATAATTACAAAGTACATAATTTGTACACTACATTTTTTATACACTATAAATTTAACATATATATATATAAATATATATATATATATATATATATATATCATACCTGAGTGGTAGCCAATGTCATAGATGTGTCTATAGGTATGCTAGCACGATAATCATAAGATGGAGTCAAAAATAGACTATACCGAGGCCTGTATGGATGAGTATGATATGGCTCCTATTCGTAAAATCAAAACACATAAAATATATATACATGTAAGTCAAAATTGTTTAGATTATAAGTTATAATAATGTACATACATAAAAATAATACAAATTATTTGTCTTCAGTCAAAAGTTCATGCCGCATGTATTTGAGGTTGTGCCTCAGTGGTAATTGGAGTAGGACCTATACTAACATCAATTTGTGTAGATGCCAACAATCCCTACAAAATCAGATAAAAAAAACATATGAGCACATGCTATTAAATTCAACTTCAAATGCACATTTTTATAGTGTAATTCAAATTGCATACCATATAAGGGATGCCAATATCTGTAGGTCTTAGAAAAAGACTATACTACCTCCTAGGAGGAACAATATCATCCATCCTCTGTTATTTCAAAAGTACAAATTAATATGGTTAATACAATTACACATGTATGTAGAAAGTAAATAATTATGTGTACTTTATATTTATATTAAAATTAAAATTTTACCTGTTGCTCTTCACTCTCTCTAGGCTCTCCCTATTGCATGAGGTCAAAAAATGATGACACATCTATCTTGTCACTACCATCACCATGGGCAGCGTATACATAATCATCAAAATCTGCACCGTCATCATAATGGCCATCATGTGCTACATCAAGATCGCTCTGGGGGCTTGTACATATGCCTCCACAACTAGTACAAACATGTCCAAGTGGAGGAGCATGTACCACCTACATCCACTGCTGTACTAAATTTCTTGAAAGGGCACTCAAATGGGTAAGAGCAGATGAAACTGCTCGATGATGGTGAGGAGCAGGCACAACAAGCATAAGAAGAGGTACAAGGTGCTCAGCTCACCTACGGTTTCTTGTTCTATCGCTTAGCTTTGCCCTGGGCCTAGCCTGAGGCATCCCTCTACAAAACTCTTGAAATTCTTTCATATCAAAATAGTTGGGTTTCAAACCCAACTCAAACTCAGCCTGTAAATTCTTAAGGAAGTACATGAGCACCTCATGGTTAGCGTGTGGTGGATGGTCAAATACCATCCACCACCGCTCCCAAAAATGTGCTGCTATACATGGATGTGTACACCACCTAATGGGAATGTGAGGCTTCTTCTCATTAATTTCTTCACCCGTATTAGGTTTACAAAATAATGTTTAGAATTCTCTTTACCTATATGTAGGTTATAAACCTATTTATATGATAAGATGTTAGGGTAGAAGGAATGCATGCTTTCCCTCCATGATCTAAATGAATCAATGTCTGAATCAAAATGATGGATGGAGTCAATCATGCCTTGCATGCTATCTACAAGACGTAGTAGGTGAGGGGGGTGTGCCTCTCACGTCGAAAAACCTCTATATAATGCATGAGGTCATTGAGGTTGTGCCTCATGGTCTCACAGAGCTCATTTATGGTGGGTGGTGGAGATGTGGGTGGAGGTGGAGGTGGAGGTGGAGATGGAGGGGGTGGAGGTGGGGGTATGGGAGGGGGCAGCGGTGGGTCCATCAAATATAATTTGCATATATGTTTAAACAACATAAAACATAAAACATGACAAAAATACGTCACAACATAAAACATGACAAAATTACTATTTAATATAATTTAAATCTAAAATTTATCAACTAGATCTATATAAATGCACATATATTTATTAAAATCATATCAATTAAATAAATAAAGTTAAACACTTAAGTCAAATTAAACATTAAATGCTAAATTTTTAAGTCTAATCATAAAATAATACTCCAAAAAACTATATCTAGGCTAGTTCAAGGTTTCTTTTCTTAAAATAGGGGCCACCAATCTAATTTTTCTTTCATGTACACTTATTTTGTGACACTAGGGGATTTTATGAACTCATTATGGATTATATGTTCATCTCAGGATAAAACAAAGTTAAGATTATGGCAAGGTTATGGTTTACAATTTTGTTATGTTAATGATTTTCATGATAGCTAAGCTTAAGATTATTATAATGATTATGGTCCTTTAATGTTAGGTAACTTACCTAGGAATCCCTAGGTACCTAACCACTTAATTATGACATCTCCATCCAATACCATATTTACTACACAAGGTAGGGGACTCAATATTTAGCCCCAATAAGATAGATGTAGAGACATAATTCTTACTACCTGATACAAAGAAAAGGGGTCCAATTTGATCATTAAATGACTCATGTTACACTCTTCTAGCTTAAAAAGAATACAAATATTATCAACAAACTATATGTTAGATACTTATTAGTTATTTGGAGAGTAGATCCTCTAACTTTTAGAGACAACTAGTTATCTCTAAGGAGATAATGTAATGAGTCAACAACAATAAAAAATAAAGAGGATGCAAGAGGACACCCTTTCATAATTGATTTAGAGAGTCCTAAAAATTATGATCTAACCCCATTAATTTCTTTACTAAAACCTTGACATCAATCATAAGAGAGGACACCATTTGACATAATATTGGATGGAATCTTGGGCTTGCAACATCATCATAGTGAAACTCTATTCCACCTTTTTCTAGACATTTTCATAATCAATTACTTGAGCATGCCTACACTCTATCTTGGAAATGTTTCCCTATCCAAAGTCTTCCAATAGGTTATCAAGTTCTCCAATATGTATAAATATCCTTAAGAAAACACTTTTGTGTAGGGTTAATGATCTTGGGTAGGATATCTTCTAGTCTAGAGGCTAAGACTTTGGCAAGAATTTTGTATGATATGTATTTAGGAGTGTCCTATCTCTAATTTTTAATGAGATTCTTATCTCCCCTTGTGGATCAATTTTATGAGCCCTCCATTGATTACTTGACCTAGGGATTCTATGAGCCCTCCATTGATCACTTGATCAATTTTATGAGCCCTCCATTGATTACTTGACCTAGGGATTTCTCATTACTAATTTTTTGGATGGCAGCGCTAATTTATGATAGAAATGGGTTTATCAAGGAATACTGCGTCTTCATTAGGAATGATGGTTCTCATTTTATCCCTATCTTCTACATCATTTTTCTATCATCATCTTCTAACCAAAAAAATTGATAGTAAAATTAGGAAAAAGATCTTACTATATATCACTAGGGGGTGGGTATTTCTTTTTATAGAACAAGGCAATATTTTCTTATGTTTCCTTCCATTTTGCAAAGGCAATAAACATTTAGGCTACCCATATAGGAAAATAGGAAAAAAAAGGGGAATCTCCAATCTCCAAAAAAAACTTTTAGGCACTTCCAACCCAAGAAAAATAGAAATTAGTCCACCCTAACATAATTATCTTGTTAGGGATTGGGGTGTTTGAGTGCTTCAATACCCTCCTAATTAGATATTACATGATGAATACTCACTTAGGATATAAAGGTTTAGGCATCTAGTGGAAAGACAAGTTATTCACTTCTTTAGATATATTCTTAGGCATCCAAGGGTGTAGTCTGGGCTCCTACTCACATTGATGTTCCACCTCCACCTCTTCATGGTGAGGGAGGGTTACTTAATTAGATGCTTGATTCGTTCAAGTCTCTTCTAATTTTTTTATGATGTATCATTTTGAGACCTTGATATCAATGTTTAATTAGTTTTAGGATTAGGGTTCAATTTGGTTTACTGCTTGATTAGGTTTACATGCTTAGGTTCCAATTAGGACAAGAGTTAATAAATTGAATTAAGTTTTAAAGTGCTAAATTTGGTTTTAGATATAGAATTATAGTTAGAGCTTTTAGATTAAAAACCAACATTAATTCAAAAAAGTTAGGTTTGAATTTTGTTTTAAAGTGTTTAATATATTATTGAGTTCTAGTTTAGGGTGATTTGGTTTAGTCTTAAGGTCAACATTTAACTTGGTTCAATCTTAGGGTAATGGTTCAATTTGGTTAATGGTTGGGGAAAGGATTCAAGGTTAAATTCAAGGTTTGTACTATTAAGTTGGGATATATAATTAGGTTTATGACCATGGTTTAATTCAATTTGGTTTATAAGTATAATATTAATTAGTTAAGGGCCAGGGTTACCTTTCAATCTAGTTTGATATATTCAATTTGGTTTAGGATTACCTAGGGGTTAGGTTATTTTAGTGTTAAATATTAAGATATAATGCTTTGATATCACTCATTTTTTAATATTTTGATTATATCACCCCTATACATTGATAGTATATGCAATGAATCTTATAAATATTATTTGATCTGATTACATGTGTCATGGTAAATTTTTTTAGTTTATGTACATGAGATGCTCCTATATATGGTGTTTTTCTTTTCTTATAATATATAGTGTTATATATATATAAATTTACCTAAGTACCCTTCTTGATTATCTATGATGGACATGTCGTAAATGACATATCTCTATATGATTATTTTGATATATGTATGGATAATATATATAATGAAAATTTTTAATCCTTCTTATGCAATAAATGATGTAATTAGATATGTACAAATGTTTTTAGATTCACATGTACATTACATGTAGATGTAGATATGATGCTCCTCTAGGATAATTTAGTTTATCATAAATAAGGTTACAATTTTAGGGTTTGACATTTATAAAATTAGTACTCAAGGTAAGATAGGAGAGTTATTTAATTATTTATATATTACTTGGTGTAGCTTTTAGAAAATTAAGATTAAGGTTAAGATGATAGTAAGGGTTATGATTAGAGTTAAATTCAATACAAATTGACATTATAGTTAATCCTAAATAATGCCTAGCCAAGGGATCCAAAGAACTAATCAAATGTTTTGCTAAGCAAGTAATAACATACATACAATAATTTACATTTACAGAAAAATATAAGAGATTGCATTCCTTAATGAGCACATTTACATTTCATTTTTAAATAATTATAAGTACTAAAAGTAAAATAAATAACACATCCACATGAAAGAATATTAACTACTTTAGTTCAATCTATTTAAATAATATATACATTTGTTCCGAATGCCAATTAGAAAATTAATTCAGAATGCACAATCATCCACTGTACATGTCATAGGGTATGAAAGGCTGAAAGAACATACATTTATAAAATAGTTTACATCATCCATTTTTGATCCATGAAACAAAGTACAATACAATTTAAGTAATATCATTTTAAATACTAAGTTTTTTGTTTGGATCCCTTGGCGGGGTGCTATGTGATGAAGTACTTAGTTATATATGTTTAGGGTTTTATTATACATAACTATTTGGTTAGCTCGAGATTATAGTTTAAACATTGAATTTAGGTCAAGGTTATAGTTTAAACAAGATCAAGGTTATATGGTTCTAGGTAGAGGTTATATTTATTTGTAATTACATGTTTAAACAATGAATTTACATCGAATCTAATCATTCAACATTGTAATAAATACATAAATTAAATACATTTCAAAACATCAAAAATAATAATTTTTTAAATAAACATTTACGAAACTATATTTTAATTAACAAATACAAAAATTTAAACATCTACTCATTAACAATGTAAATTTACAATTTTACGTATATTAAAACTAAAAAAATATAATAAATTAACATACATATACAATTGAAAATTGAAAAAAATAAATTAAAATAGTACAAAACATATTAAAATACTTGGTATATCAAAAACTAGCAGCAGGGGGGTGGTTGGTAGGGCTGAAAATCGGGCTCTTGTATGCATCTCTAATCAGGCTCCCATTTTTGAAGTCATGAAAATGACTTCAAAAATGCCAAAAAAATGGGTTTAATAAAGTCTTTGAAATCGGGTACCTAATTTTTAAGAAATCGGGTACCCAATTCTAAAAGCAATTGGGTGCTCGATATTTGAGTGGCTCGGGCGCCCAATCCGCTTTTAAATATTAGGTACCCAATTTTTGAATTTTAGCTCAAGTGCCCGAAGCTTGAGTTTAGAAATGGGTACCTGATTTTAGAAAAATATGGTACCCATTTATGAGAAGTACAATTTCGTGGATTTGAATTCCGTAGAATTGCGACCCAACTTCTTGTGGTCGCCCTGATAGCAAACTCTCCCTCTTTGACATCTCATGCCAAAGATGGCATTCAATGAATTTCCATGTACCTGATGAACTAATTCATGTGCAATCTTCCCTTTACAATACAACATCAACTTGACTAATCTTCATATTATTGGTTGATGCATCACTAAAATCTTATTAGTGAGCTTCAGATAAGGGAATGACCCCTAACTTACCTCTTAGATGCAAAAATGCATCCTTAGGTAATGACTTTGTGAATATGTCTATAATTTATTCTTTGTACTTACATTTTCAAATCTTACTTCCTTGTCTTGCACAAATTCTCTCAAGAGATGATACTTTATTGCAATGTTCTTGGTTTTTGTATGCATCACAAGATTCTTGGAAATGTTAATTGCACTGGTGTTATCACAGAAAAATAAAATAACTTCATCCTTGATTTCCTCCTTCATACTTGTCAAAAGTTGTTTCAACCAAAAAATATTTGAACAATTGAATATTGCTGTAACATACTTTTCTTCTACTATAGACTTAGAGATATAATTTTACTTCTTGCTTGTCCAAGATACTAGCCTCTTTCCAAAAAAGAATGCTCCACCACTAGTGCTCTTTCTATCATTCAATGCTTCCTATCTAGTCAACATCAGTGACTACTTTCAATTCAAAGTTGCCTCCTTTCTTATACCACAAACCATAATCTTCAATACTCTTTAGATACCTCATGATTCTTTTTATTGTCATCATATGATATTCTTTTTTATTAGCATAAAATCTAGCCACCGTACAAACTCCTAATGATATATCAAGTCTTGCATATACCACATACTAAATTTTTCCAATCATTAATCTATATGTAGTTTGATTTAACTCTTTTGAATCATCGTCTTTGGAAAGCTTATCTCCAATTGACATAGGTGTTCCAACTAGTCTAGAGTCCTCCATTCCAAACTTCTTCATTATCTTCTTGATGTACTTTGATTGAGTAATGTAGATACCATTCTTCTTCTGTTGAATCTATAAGCCAACAAAGAATCCGATCTCTCCAAACATTTACATTTAAAATTCCTTACTCATTTCATCATAAATAGATTTGCATAAATCATAATTTCTAGTAAATAATGTATCATCCACAAAGGTTTCTACTGAAAACAGATTGACATAAGTATGAGAAAGTTTTTCAATCATTATTTTGTCACTGATGTCAAACATGCTACTTGCTTGTAAGTCATCTGCTTAGCTGATTTGAGTACTATCATTTGTTTGATTTTTGAGGAGGTTTTGATCAAATGAGATAAGAAAAGAACCTAGAGGAAAGGTTGAGTTATGGTAAGAAAAAGAAGTACATAGATTAGTTAAGATAGTGATGTTATAGTGTATTGATTATCTACTTAAGGTTGCAAAGTTTGGATATACTAACTAATTCTAGAAGAACAAGTAAGAAGAATTAAGTCTACCAAGCTTGATTGAGAGAAAAATAGGTGTCGAGAAAAGTTTGTGCAAGTCGAGCAAAAAATTAGTTTGGGCTAAGAAATTGAAAGTTTAGTGTATACCGAGTGATAAATGTAAGCTGAGTAAAGTTTAGTTGATGCCAAGCACCAGTAAACTTTAATGTTTTCTGTGTGACAACATATTGATGCAAAGTGCCAGTATTCATGTTAAATTATATATTTGATGAATCTAAGCTGATTATTTTATTTTCTTGAATTTTGTGAAGCGTATGGAAGATAACTATGATGAGTTGGTGGCACAAAATTCATGATAAACTATTTTAAGGAAAATTCAAAGAGGATTGAAGAAGAATTTTTTAGAAGGGACTCAAATGAAAAGATAGATAGATTCATTGAATCCTACTTGATCTTACCTATCCCTAAAATGGACAATAGAGATTTAACAAAAAAAGATCTTAATTATTTATAGAGATGGTTGGTTATAAGGAAGGTTGGTAATGTTTGAGAACCTAAGTTAGACAAAAGGTTTAAGGTATTGCTTCATTCAGTGACCAAATAGAAGAGATTGATATTGGCAAGAAAAAAAAGTAGGCTTAAGAGTATGAATGCTTGAAGGGTGAACAAGCTATTAGAGTTGAAGTGTGTGAAAGCCAAGCAGAATGGAGGACTAAAAAAAAGATCTATAATCTACAAAGTGAGTTGTAATTTTTCACTAGATCAAGCCTTACTATTACTTTCTATTCATTGTGCTAGTCTAGGATAAATCCTTAGGATTAAGGTTGACCTAACAGTCATTTGTAAATTTTTTAACTGGGTGACATTCCAAGTGAATGAACTAAAGCCCTATAGCAAGGCTTACTCCTAATAGGGTGATTGAAATCCTCTAACTAGGTCATATTTAAGAGAGTGTTTTTTAACCTTTAATAGGGTTGGCCTTTCACAGGGAATCACTTCAGAAGAGTGAGAATGAGTAGCATGTTACTGGTGGTTTTTCCCATATTGGGTTTCTATATAAAATCCCAGTGTCAAATGTGTTATTGAATCTATTTTGTTTCATGTTTATATTTCTACAAAGTTGTTTTAACCTAGGATAGTAATCTACTAGTTTAAGTGATTATATGATCTAATCGATGCATGCATGAATATGTTTTATGGATACGGGTTCACTAAGCTATGAGAAGTTTTATTTGTACATCTAGAACTTAGATAATTGATTCACCCCCCTCTTAGTTATTCTAAATAATTACAACAATATCTACCAACACAATCTACTTACCTAGTCCTCATTAGTTCTTTGAAAACTAATCTTTATGAGATAATTATTTAACCTTTCATACCAAGCTCTGGGGTCTTTTTTGAGACCATACAAAGCTTTGTGTAATCTACAAACCATGTCCCTTTTTCTAGGATCAATGAAACCTTCTAGTTTCTCAATGAAACCTTTTGGTTTCTCAATGTAGACTTCTTATTCTAAGGTTTCATTCAAAAATATTGATTTCACATTTTTCTGATATAATTTGAATCCTTTCTATGTTGCATATGAAAGGTGTGTTCTAACACCTTCTAGTCTAGTAAAAAGAGCAAAAATTTCTCTAGTTTCTTGCTTGGGTAGAGTATCAAGTGCTCCTTCTTATACATATACAAATCTATTATAGTCTTCTACTTGTTTCTTGATTTCCTCATTGTACTTATCTAAAAACTCTTCAATGCTTATATTTTGACTTTCAACCATAGTGCCAGTCACTTTATTCAGATATGTATATTCTTTACTCCTAGTAGAGTAACTTAGGAGTATACCTTTGTCTACTTTTGAATCAAAATTTTAATTTCTAGTATCCTTATGAATATCACACCTACTTGAAAAGATTTTGAAATAACTTACATTTAGTTTGTGTCCATACCCGAGTTCATATGGTATCTTGTTTGTACCTTTCTTAAGTGGAACTTAGTTGAGGGTGTAAAAAGTAGTGCTTATAGCTTCTGTCTAAAATATTTGTGCAACTCCTTTTTCAATCAATGGTGTTCTAACAAATAAAAAATGGACATGTTCCTCCTCTCTACAATAAAATTCTATTGTGGTGTTCTAGGTGAAGATACTTTCCTATTAATTCCATGGTCAATTCAAAAAAAATAGTAAATTCATAATACATGAACTCACCTCTTGTATCAGATCTTAAACATTTCAATTGCTTTCAAGTTTCCTTCTCAACTATTTCCTTGTGTCCTTTGAACCTATCAAATGTATAAGATTTAAAATTTAGAAAAATTACAATCATCATTCTTGAATAATCATCAACATAGAATAAAGTATCTATCACCATAATAACTCTCAACTTTTATAGGACCAGAAAGATCATTATGAACCAACTCTAAGATATCATTAGATGAATGTGATTTTCTTGAGAAATTTTATTCCATCTTACTGAGTTGACATTTTTTACACATATAACTATTGGGCTTATGCAAGTTCAATAAACCTCATACTTTCTTCTTTCTAGTCACTTTAACCATATTATCAAAGTTCAAATGACAAAGTATCGTATTCCATTACAAAACATCTTCAATTTTAGCAAAGAAAAAAGTAGTTATTATAGGATCCATGTAAAATAGGTTACCTCTTATTTGTTCACCAGTTCCAATTAACTCTCCATCAATGATAATGATTTTCACCTTTCTATTTTTAAACTCCAATCAATTACCAATTTTATTCATTTGTACAAAACTCAAAAAATTGTATTTCATACCTTGAACTCAATAAGCATCATCACATCTAATCTTTTCATTCAACATCAGTGAATGTCTAGCTTTCACATGACATGGAACATCATTTCCAATATTAACAAATCCTCCATCATACTCTTATACCTTATCAAACTAATTGATATCAACAATCGTATGATGTGAACAACCACTATCAATAATCCAAGTATCATTTTTACTAACATGAGATATGAGATATTTTTCTTCTTCATACCTTTCCTCCTTTGAATCTTCTTTCGTAGAAACATACACATCTTCCTCACCTTCATTTTCATCATCTAATCTTGACTTAGTGTATTCTTCCTCAATAATGTAACATGACTTGTTTCCTTTATCTTTGTAATCTTTGTTCCTTCAATACTTATTCTCTCTTTTTTTATTCTTGTCATTCGTTCTCTTGTTAGGACATCTAGATGCAATATGACCAAATTTATTACATTTTAAACATATCAGAGGTAGTTTAGCTTTGAATTTTCCTTTTCCTCTTAGTATCCTCCTATCCAGAAGTGTTTCAAGTTCATCTCTATGATTGTCATTAGAATTTGAATCACTATCATCTTTGCTACACTTATCTTTACTTGAACTTACAATAGTTTTTGATAAGATCAATAGGTTTTATAGGGACCTTGAAACCCAAAAGTAGTTACATAAACATGGCTGAAAATAAGCAATAGAAGCCTAGCTAGAAAAGAACAAGTCTAACGACTAATAATAATCTCAAGGCCCAACCAACAACAGAGTCCAATGAAAAGGCTAGAAAAATAAACTATCTTTAATAGAACTTAGGAAAAGCCATAACCAAAAGCCAAAAAAGATACAACAATAAAAAAAAAATACAAAACAAGAGGGCTACTCTTCATTCTTCTTCTCGAGATTCTACATGGTCTGGGCAGCCTCATAGATCTTCTGGTGCTCCTCGGCCATCTACTCTTGGACTTTATTCATATCCTAGTCCAAACTGGTAGAGGTGATATCAGTGGCCATATCTTCATCAAACCTGGCTCTAGCTTTATCCTTTACATCCTCACCTACTAGTAGGCCTTTGTCTTTGAGCACACCAATTAAGGAGAGAATATTGTCATTGATCAAATTGAGGAGAGAGATCATCTGACTAGCCAAATTATGGTTGCAGTTTTCAAGATTTTTGATTCTCCACTCAACTAGGCTAACTCTTTCCTCTTGATCCTCCTGATTCTCATTATCTGTATTCTTCTTGTTGCCCTCCAATTGACAAACCTTCTCTCTGACCTCTTCTAGCTCATGGTATAGCCACTTGATTGATCTAAAATTATCAATCATGTTGTTACGAGCATTGTTCTAAAGATTCATTCCCATCTCCCTAGCATTATTAGTGATAGCCAAAATAGTAGGGTCAATGAGCTCTTCAAGGTGGGGCTACTCCTAGTTTTCCACTAGAATCTAAGGATTCATTGCTTCTCTAAAAAATCTCATCATCGCAGTCCTAACATTGAAATTCCTCCAAGATTTTCTCCTATTTTTGATAAGCACTTCCCTCTCTTTACCACTAGTATTAGCCTTTTCCTTCTCCTCGAGATGAGATTTAGGATGAATAGGGGAGAGAGGGAGAATCATAACATTCAGCCCCTAATTCAAAACCCCCTCTTCATATGCATCATCCTTCTTCTGTTTCTTCCCTGCATGTTCCTCCTTAACCTCCTCTTCCATCTCCTTGCTCTCATCATCAGAAGCCATGTTCTCCTCATCCTCATTATAATCCATATCATCTTTACAAGAGGTTTGGTCATGGTCCCTTGGACTCTTTCTTCTTGGGGTTATATCAAAGGGAAGCTTCTTAACTTGACCCTTAATTTTCTTACCAGAAGAAACATTCCCCTCCCCCTTTGAGATTATGCTTTGAATATCATAAGAATCAGAAGACTAGCTGGAGCTACCACTGTTAGCTTCTACATCTAGCGAAGGATTGTTGCTAACCATCTAAGCTTTGAAGTACTCATGGATAATCAACAACAAACCCTTATGCAGAGTAGGGTTGACACTAGGTTTCTTCTTAAAACTAGAAATTTCCTTACTCATCGAGGTAAATAAATATTAAGGGAAGGAAATTTTACTATCATGGAAAAAATGATTAAGAAGAATGAAATGATGGGTTCTTACTTGATCAAACCTAGGGTCCAAAGTAATATATTCAATGACAGCACACAGAACATACCTCCAGAGCTTCTTGATGGATTTCGTCACATAAAAAGTCTCACTTTTAATCAGTTCATTCATTTCTTTAGTGCTCTTCACAAAATGCTTCACTGCATTGGTTAAAAGATTTTTATCCCTATAAAACTTGAAACCCTCCATAGGAATCTTAGTAACCATAGTAACAACCTCCTCTATGATAAAAAATGAGACACCATTCACCTTCACCTTGCCATCTTTCCACGAATTCACCATGTTGTTAGTGACCTTAGAATCAAAACCATGAAGTTTTGCAATGTAACTTGCAACCCCTCCCTTTTCCAACTTTTTCCAAAATTTTCCCCTATTTCTCCATTTCTCCACTTCCCCCGCCGACTCCTTTCTGCAATGTTCTCCCACTATCTCTTCACTTTTAGCTCCTACAATTCTCATATACTCTGAGCTCTATAACTCCTTCGTAGATGAAATTTTGGCAATGTTCCTTTGATAAGTGCCAAAATAATTCACCTTACAAAAAAATAAGTAGTAAATGAAAATTTTGACCCACAAACTGTGTCGAAAAGACAATGATAACCTCAACTGCTTGCGAAATCCAAAAAAGCCTTTATGACTCATACTTATTTCCAAAATTCCTTTAATAGTCATTATTGCTATTAGATCTCCACCATACTCCCCTATATTTTTTCTAGGTCAATAAGGGTCTTGGCTTCCACCAGAATATTTTTTCCTAATTGCTATGTAATCAACTTGCCAGATCCCACACCTTTGTTGGTAAACCAATCTACAAGTAGATTTTCTTCTTCGAACACATGTGTGATGTGGATAGTCTTAAATTTTTCAAGAGTGTCACATGTCTTTATATTATCAGAGTCCCCTTCTAACCAAAGTTTGGTTTTTTTGACTTTAAAAGCTAGTTTCACCACATGGCACGCTGCTTTGGCTTCAACAAAATGATTAGTTTGGAATCCCAATGGAAGATAAAAATCTATGACCCCCTCACCAAAATTATTTCTTATAATTCCACCACTTCCCAAGGGACCTGGATTTCCTTTAGAGGCACTATCAAAGTTGGTTTTAAACCATCCCTTTGAGGGAAGAAGCCATTTGGCTTCCTATCTTTTTCCTTTTCCATCTTTCTGCCACCAACTTCAATTTCTCCCCCCTTCTTGACTTGATAGTTTTCCTTTATATTTTTATAAATCTTCCTTTGAAGAACAAGAGTTGGCTCCTCTCTATCCCTAAATATTAAGTTGTTCCTTTCCTTCTAGATACTCCAACAAAAGTGAGGCAAGATCTAATTGCTTAATTCCTACAAAATAGAAGATTTATACAAACTTTTCCATTGACTAAAAAAATCCAAAAGATTGTCTAGCATACACCAACAAGTCTCAAGATCTTGGGTTAGGAACTCCCAAACCTCCCTAGAGTAAACACAATGAATGAAAAGATGGTTTCCTAACTCCAGCTATTTTTTAAAAAGAGAACATCTATTAGGCATAGCATGTCCTCTCTTTATAAGATTATCTTGAGTGAGGATTTTATTCTGAAGGGCTAGCCAATAAAAGATATTGATCTTTGGAGTAAGACTAGGGAGCCAATCTTTCACCCATAGGGGTTTCTCCCTTAAACACAAAAGAGAGTTATATTCTGAAGCAACATAATAACTACCATTGGGATTATCCCCCCAGATCATTTCATCTCTCTTGTTACTTAGAACCAAAGAGTTTAACATTATCATAATTGGTTTTAGATCCTCACATATGAGGGAAAGATCTCTTCATCCCTGGCCTATCCTATAGTTCCTTACTTTAAACCCAAATCGTCACGTACATTCATTCACCCCAAATTCATAAATAGGATTGTTAATAAGGGGGCCTTAGAATAACCAACTATCAGACTAGAACTAAATATCCTCCCCATTGCCCAACTTCCAATAAACTTTGGCCCTTTCTAGATCCCTGGCCTTCGAAATACCATTCCAAATGATTGACCCTTTGGGAATGTCCTCATTGTTAAAAATAAAATGAAGAGAAAACCTTTTGATGTATTTATTAACTAGGATATCCCTCCATTCACCAGTGCTATTGAAATGCCATATTTGCTTTGCCAGAAGAGCCTTATTAAGATAGGTTAACTTCCTTATGCCATGACCTCCATACCTCTTTGGAAGACAAACATTCTCCCAAGCAACAAGAGGATACCTTTTTCTCCCTTCAAGGCCTAACCATAGAAATTATCTCTAAATTTTTTCCATTTTCTCAACAAATCTCACTAGAATCACAAATAGGCTCAAAGCATACATAGGTAGGTTCTATAGAGTAGATTTGACTAGCTGACACTTACCTTCTTGGCTAAGTGAAGCACCTTTCTAACCAACTAGCTTTTTACTGAATCTATCCAATACCCCATTCCAGAAGGAGTCAGGGGGAGAAGTGCCCAAAGGGAGCCCAAGATAGGTAGAAGGAAGCTTTCCCATGCCCCAACCAAGAATCCTAGCAATTTTTCTTTGTCTAGCTTTTGGGTTATTATCAAAGAATATCAAGCTCTTATCCCAATTAATCAACTAACCCGACCCTTTAGTGTAAATATCAAGGATTTCCTTCATAGCCTTAGTATCCTTGATAGATGCCTCCCCCCCCCATTATTATATATCATCCACAAACTACTGGTGGGAGAAAGGATCACATTTCAAGGAAGGCTTGATGACCTGGAGGCTACAATCCTTCTTTTTGCACTCAATAAGCCTACCAATACATTCAACCAAAATAATGAAAGGAATAAGCGAGAGGGGGTCACCCTGTCTAAGACCTCTAGAAGGTTTAAAGAAGTCTATAGGAGCTCCATTAACCAAAATGACAAGAGAAGAGGTAGAAACATGCTGAGAGATAATCTTACAGACTTTTTGATCAAATCCAAAGGCCTGAAGGACCAAACCAAGAAAAGACCAGTCAACCCAATCATAGGCTTTAGAGAGATCCAATTCAAGCAACATATGTTCATGTTTACTAGCTTCCATAGAATGAATCACTTCATGAACCATCATTATCAAATCTAAAATATGTCTTCTTGGGACAAAGCTAGTTTGTTGCTAAGATATAATCAGAGGGAGAATTTTGAGAATTCTAGAAGTTAGCACCTTCGAGATGATCTTATAAAAAGAGTTGTATAAAATGATAGGTCTAAATTTATCCAAAGAGTTTTCCCAAAGATTTTTAGGAATGAGGACCAAGAAAGTGGAATTTATCTCTTTGAGAATACTTTTGGCTCCAAAGAAGTCCTTAGCAACCTTCACCACATCATCCATAACCACTTGCCAATACATTTGAAAAAAGAAGGTAAGAAACCCATATGGACCTGTAGATTTATCAGCAGGCAAGAAAAAAAGAGCTTCTCTTACTTCTAGAGCATTAGGAATAGCCCAAAGCATTTTGTTGTGGTGGGGTTGGATAATCTAAGGAATACAAGAAACAATATCATCTTGATCCACCCTTGATAACAAGGGGTCCCAAGTTAGAAGAGAAGAGAAGAAAGGCATTTCCTCAGCTAAGACTTCATTATCTTTAGATAGAAAAACATGCCCCTTCTTGATTCTAGAGATTTTGTTATTAACTCTATGCTTGAGAGTGGAAAGGTGAAAAAACTTAGTCTCCTGATCTCCATCCTTGAGCCAATTTATCCTTGATCTTTGTCTCTAGAAAATTTCCTCCTTACTAATAATATTATGCAAATCTAAAAGAATAGTTAGCTCAACCTCCCTATTTATCTCATTATAGCCTTCCTGATGAATATTGTCTTGAATTGAAGATAATTTATTGGACAGATCCTCCTTGTCATGAAAGATATGACCAAAGTCCATTTTGTTCCATACTTTAATCGTCCTCTTCACATTGCTCAATTTTCTAGTAACTCTAAACATAGAAGTTCCTTCCACATCAATCCCCCACTAGAATTTCACTTCTTCAAGTAGATCTAGGTGAGAAGTCCACATTTTTTCAAACCTAAAAGGAAAATTCCTTCTTGGTTCAATAGGAACAACTGAAAGGGAAATAGGAGAGTGGTCAGAGCCAACTTTGGGAAGTAGAGCTAACTTAGAAGAGAAAGGCTGTAGCCAATTAGGAGAAATTAAAGCTCTATCTAGTCTGACTTGAATACACTCCTATCCAATTCTTTTATTAGACCAAGTAAAGGCACCTCCCATAAGATCCAAATCCAAAAAATCAAAACCATTTATGAAATTGGAGAGATCCTATTTACTATTCCAATCTAGCACTAGGCCACCCATCTTCTCCTCATCCACAAGTGAAGTATTGAAATCTCCCATTATAATACCTTTCTTTAAGTTACTAGACTACACCAACTCTCCTACTTTAGACCAATAATTCTTTCTTTCTCTTTTGTTATTAGGAGCATATAAATTCAGCAAAAATCAGCTTGCATTAGAGTGCATATGATAGACTTTGCAAAAGAGAATGTTGCCATCATTATAATCTGGTTCAAATCTAAAATGCTTATTATTATATAAAGTTAGTAGTCCCCCATATGCACCCTCTAAGTTTGAAGCTTCACCACTCATGATGTTACTAAATTTAATGTTCCCAAAACTCTCCATCTTAGTTTCTTGGATCATTGGTATATCTAGTCTCTGATCTCTTATCATATTCCTTATAATTTCCTATTTTTGGGCTCCATTTAGGCCCCTTATATTCCATGAAATTATCTTCATTTGACAATAGTAGCATGCTCCAAAAGAGTTCTTTGACACCCATCTACCAGACATCTTCTGGTCTCCTCCTCTTTGGCTAGCTTTTTAGACCTTCTACCTCTTCTTGATACTATTCCCACATCCAATTTGCTACTTTTTCTTGTCTCAATTGGAAATGCCAAGGAATGCTCTCTAATGTTTCTCTTCTTAGGCTTTGGAGAAGAAGAGGCTTCTTTCTCCAATTCAGTGTCCAGCAACCTTGAAACAATTACTTTCCTCCCACTCAGCAAGATTACCCTTCTCACTCTAAAGAGATGATGAGACATTAGCCACCCCATCCTTCAATGAAAATTCTACCCCTAAGTTCTGCAAACTCCCTCTCTCAAGCTCCTCTAGAACCTTTTCACTTTCTGCTAATAAGGAAACAAGATTGTCCTTTAGGCCTTGAGAAGAATTAAGATCTTTCTCCCCTCTAACCAAAACAACTGCATTAGATACAGAGGAGACCTCCCTCCCAAAATCTATAGGAATAACCACTATGTCTTCCACCTGAAAAATCACTTGAATGACATCAATCCCTTCAGCTTCCACTAAACTCTACTATAAGACATCAGACCTGACAAGAACCTGAGAATCTACATCCTCTTGACTATCATTGGGCTTAACAATATCTTTTAAACCCTCTCTCTTTGGCATATCCTTGGTCTTTGTAGCAACTTCATCAACAATAGATTTAAGGTCTTGATACAAGATCATAGGTCTAGGAAAAACAACAATATCTTTCTAAGAAAAAGTGGAAGGCCTTTGCTTGGAATATCCTTTCTTCCCATCAATCTTTTGAGTAGCAACCTCCTATCTACTCTTTTGAGACCCCTCCTTTTTACCTACTAGTGTGATCTTCTTTTTCCATATCTTTTTGTCCTTATGATGATAAGAAGAAGAGGGAACCTTCTTCTTTTCCATTTTATCTTTTAGACATTGAAAAGCCTTGTGCCTAGTCTTCAAACAATGAAAGCACACAAAAGGACACTTTCAAAATCCAACTTCTGAGTATGAGTTCCCAATTTTGAGTGGAAAGACACCACTTCTAGCATGTCATGCCCCTCCCTTACTCCTACACATATTCTCACATAGGTGAGTCTACTCTTAGAAGTAGTAATCAGATCTATGGATAAAAGTTCCCCAAAAGATTTAGCCACTCTTGAAAATACATCCGCATTTCAGAATTCTAGTGGTAATTCTAGGAGTCTTACCCATACCGAAGCTTTTTGAAAAAAGGATTCATTAAGATCCAATTTAGAGGACCATTTCTAAAGCAGTAGCACCAAAGTAGCATGACCTATGCTCTAGGGCCCTTCAAACAAAATATTAGCCAAGTCTTCATTGCAAGTGAAATCAAAAGAAAGAAATCCTTTTTCCATTGCTGTAACATTAACCTAACCTTTAAGCTATCATTTCTTCATTGTGAAGGATCTCACCACATCAATATTAGGTCTTTTCCCTATAAACTTCCCAACTAGAGTAGAAGCCATTGAAGCAATAATTTGGTCAAGTAATTCATCTGAGATTGCAATTGCACATGACCCTTTTCTAGACTAGATAAAATCTTAATCAAAGGGAAAGATGACTTACCAGAGGGCATGACACCAAAAAGTGAAGACCATTTTGTCAAAAGATTCCCTAGCCTATCCACCTTGGGATGTGAATCTAGCTTGTCCTAGTCTCTACCAACATCATGTGGGTCCCCATCCCCATTCTTTGCCTCACCCCCTTCTACCTGACTCTCCTCCTTTGAACCTAGTTTCTAATTGCCTCCTCCCTGAAAATTCCTACCTAGCTCTAGATCCAAATTTTGAATGGGCTCCTTCGTCCTCTCCCTTGACTACTCCCACTCCTGCTTGCCATTTCTATCTACTTTGTAGGGCACATAAAAGTTAATTATTGAACTTACAATAATTAGTGATGCCTTGAAATCATTTTCAATAGTAGGTAGACTATTATCAAAGTTAGTCAACTCAAAATTAATTATTCCATAGACCAAAACATCAAGAGTAAGGACATTACTAGGAATAGATCTAATTTATTGAATAACTAAAATTCTAATAGCATAAATAGGCAACAAGGTTCTTAGTACTTTATTTACAAAATCTTCATAACATATGATTCCTCCAGTAGATTTGATATCACTAACTACTTCCTTTATTTGGTTATTGTATTGGAAAATATTCTCTCCTTCTTTCATTCTCATGTCATAAAACTTTCCTCTCTTGCTCTCAACTTTACCTCTCAACACATTTTGATCTCATCCATAAAGTACTAAAAGCTTATTACACATTTCTTTTGTAGTAGCATAGTCTTTGGAATCATCAAATTCAACATCATTAAGAGAAGAAGAAATCTCTATCATTAGTGTACTGTGCTCTTTCTTTTCTTTCATATGCTCACTTGTCATTAGACCAAGTGGTGGTGATTGATATCAATTGTCTAGTTAGTACAATACATACTCTCCAATTCCTGACAATTATAATCTCATCCTTCCTTTTCATGATGCAAAGTTCTTTGTGTTCATCTTAGGGACCTATCTCTTATACATCTTCAAATCTTTAGCTTAAGTCCCTTCAAACATTTCTTCTTCAAGAACTTATCTCTAATACCAATTGTTAGATAATTGAGAGGGGGTGTGAATCAATTATAATTAGCTTTACATAGGTCCTTAAACACTTTTCCAAAAACTTAATTTAAACTTCCCAATCAAAAGCTCAGTAAACATATCAAACTTCAAAAATATTTACTTATCCAATCTTTATCAATAAACTCTTAACTTCATATACCAAGTATCAGAGTAAACTCCATGTATATATACCAACTCACAACAATAAACAATAAACATGAAATAACATGCAACACAATTAACACCCACACATTTTGACACAATTATTTTTAACGTGGAAACCCTATAAAAGAAAAAATCACCTATGAACTGGCAACCTAAAAAATTTCACTCTTGTGAAGTGAGCTCTATTTGGAGCCAACCTTGTTAAAGGTTACATACACATTGTTAATGTGACTTGGTTAGAGAATTTACACAAAATATTATCTAGACCTTCTCACTCCTCTATTAGAAAGTAAATCCCATCGCATAAGCTGAACTTAAATCCTCAAAATGTGCAAAGTCAAACTTTGTTAGTCTTCACTAAATAACTAGTATGTTGACATTAATGATGAACTCTATCATGAGTGCAACACATTGTCTTTGAATCATGTCTCTAGCACTGTTAGGATAATCCCCCATAGCAATTACATCGGCATTCATGTTAACAATATCTCGCTTAAACCTTTGGCATTGATAGCAACAAAGATGAAAAAAATTTAAGTTCCATTTTGTAGCTACTCCCCCATTCATGTTGATCATGAATGTCAACTTTATTGTAATGATCAGGCTTAAGGAAGGTGTTAATCTCCCAAATAAAATAGCATATTTTCAAATCCTCTTCATCAATCAAATCTCTCCTTCAAGAATATCTCTCCCCAAAGGACATGTTCCTCTAAATCTTCCTCTTCCATTGACATCAATCACTATAGTCATATGTTATTTTCTCTAAACATACATATTAAAGGATTTTTAATGTGTTACTCTCCCTCATTGATATTAATAAATATGTAAGGGTTTGTTACATGTATTACTCTCCCCCATTTACATCAATGAAAAAGGTATCATTATGTCAATTCCTTACATAAGATTTGCAATAAGCTATAGTGTCCAAAGACATATTTAAACTCGAACATAGATACTCCCTCATAGAGGAAACATTAAACATTTGTTAGATAGTAAAGTCCACCAAGATAAGTAAGAGGTGAGTGAATTAGTTGTCCAATTAAAATAAATTTTATCAACCTTATTAAATCTGAAACATGTAACCAATAAGTGCAACAGCCATAACAAGATCACCATACATAATAACACCAAATGTATTAACTAGGGCAACCCTTGATCAAAAGAAAAAACCTAGTGGGGATGGTACCCACAAAATGATGAACTAATACATAAGGTCCTTGCAAGAGGATAAACCTTGTAAGGAATCAATGAAATAAATTCAATACATATCAGTCCCTATTAGGAGAATTTGAATCCTTGTGAGGAGATTCCATCCCTATTGGGAGTTGTGGATGATAGAAAAACCTATTGTCCAAATAGCTTTAGGGGCAAGATCACTAAAATCAATCTCTAACTGATCTTAGTATTATCCTTTGTAGAATTATATGAATAAGTAACTTTCTACTACAACCTCTTTGCCAAATGAAATCTCTCTCTTAGCTCATTGTGCCTTAACTATTGTTAATCTTAGATTGGTTTTGACATATGAGTGACAATATACTTACGTCATTTACTTAGTTCATGTGAAAAAAATGATACATATTGCACATAAGTTGCCAAAATTTATATATCAAGTGAGATATGTATAGTAAATGTTGATTCACTCAAGTGCCAACAGATAGTAAATGCTGAGTCATTTAGATGTCAAGTGATCAATGGATGCCAAGCCATTCAGAGACTAAGTTATAGCATTAAAGTTTTATTTTGTGCCTTAGCATTAGGGACTTCAAGTGTTGAGTAATATATTTTTGACATAGTTGTTTGTAATGGTGCAAACTACTATGTAAACTATTCTAGAGTTGACTTAAGGATTTTTTTGCGATCTTATATGATAAGGATGATCCATATGTAGTACATGCAACCAATTAGAAAAAGGAAAGGATCAAGCTTCAATATGGGTGACTCACAACCATTGATTCATACCTAACCCTAAGTCACCTAGGTCTTTCTAAGGAGGAAAAATCCTAAACTTTTTATGAATGAAATAGGAGAAAAGAAAGAAGTTTGTGTGTGCAAATAGAGCATTCATGTTGACTAAGGAGTTATGAATTGAGATACATTGTAGAATCTATTAGAGGAGAATAGAGGAAAGGAATTAGAATATATCAGAGATACATATGATCATTGAGGATCAAGTACAGATCAAGAAAGAGGTGATTTTTTATCTAGCAGTAGAGTGCTAATCGCAAGATCATTGCTGAGACATTCTAATAGGTGAATCAGTTAAATCTCTTAACAGAATAGTCTTAATAGGTTATTGTAAATCCTTTAATAGGGTGCTTACTTCATTGTAAGTTAAAGTCCTTTTACTAGGAACACTTCTAATAGGGTATTGAAATTCTTTAACAGGGTAAGATCTAACAATCTCGTAAGCCTTTAATAGGGTAGACCTTTCAAATGGTAGATCATGTTTAATGATTAAACATTGTGACCTTCATTGGATACACTTTGTTACTATAATAGTGGAGATTTGTGGTTATCATCCCCACCCTAATTTTACCTTTTCCTTGGAGGGTTTATGGGTAACCAAATATCTTGTGTCATACATATGTTTAATTTTATTTACTTTCAAGTTATGGATGTATGTGCTTACTTTGGTATTTTAGTTTATGTGCATAGATTGTGAGATGGACGTGTGATGAATGATTTTAAGGTTGAAGTTTAAAGTGTTGATTCAACCACCCCCCACCACCCCCAACTCCCCTCTTAGAGTTTACTTTTCCCATTGTATTTCCAACAATCTACACCAAACACTTCTTTGATCTCAATATCATGTTCACTAAATCTTACATCCAAGTTCACATACTTACATCATCCTTTAGATTTATTACTCATGACTTACAGTCACTTAATCACAATTCATAATCCACATTTTGTAGCTTTTACAATCCACACTTCAACCAAAGATAACATATTTCCTTTATATCAAGCCCTTAAACTAATTATTGAGTCATCTTTGAGGCTTTCTCAATTTACAATTAATATAAGACCACATTAAGATCATATAATACACATTACAATACATCTTTTGCAATTGCATAATAGTGGTAGCTCACATTCTTCATTATCCTTCATACACGCAACATCAAACTTATCACAATGAACCACACAATTATTGTCATGTATTATACATCTATCAGACTACTCTTAAAAAAATTCTATCTTTATTAATAGATATAAGCCAATTACTAGAAAATTATTCTTAGGAACTCTACTAGAACAATGTCTTAAAAAAATCTCAAATAATTGTTACTTGTCTTCATACTTCTTGATGTGCACTTAACCACATAATCAAGACACTATGTAGAAGGTGTCACATCATTAATCCTCAAACCACATAACCTCAATATTTTTCTATTGCTCTTCTAGTCTTCTCATAATAACCAATATGTTGACGTCAATGATAAACAATGCCATGAATGCAACATATGATTATACAAACAATCTCCAAATGATCCAGCAGTGCTAGGATACTCCCCCATAGGAATATCATCAACATTAATTCTAAACAACATCCAATACAAATAGAAGAAATGGTGCTCTATTACTACTAGACTACTATAATCTTTGAATAAGCTACTGCTCAAAAGAAGCTTGGGGTATAACCCCAAGCATACCTCTCAAGTACTCAAATGGGTCCTTCACCAAAGGCTTTGAAAATATGGTTGATATATTCTCCTTTGTGCTAATATACTCCAATCTAGTTTCTTTCTTTGCAACTTTATTTCTCAAAAAGTGATACTTAATGGATATATGCTTTCGATTTGAATGTAACATTGGATTTTTTGACATACTCATTGTACTTGTGTTATCACAATGTATGATAATAGTCTTTGTAAACTCAATCCCAATATCTTTCAATATTTTCTTTATCCAAATAATCAAATTACAATTGGTTTCTACTGCTACATATTTTGATTCTACCATACTTTGTGAAATATAGTCTTGTTTCTTTCTTAACTAAGAAACCAATATTTCTCCCAAGAAAAATGCTCCACCACGAGTACTTTTTCAGAAAGAAATTATTTGATCTATCATACCATAGTCCATAGTTAGGTGTACACTTCAAATATCTAAAATTCTCTTTACTACTATATAATATGACCTCTCTTTACTGCTACATAATGTGACTCTTTAGGATATACTTGAAATATTTCCACAATTCCAAATGCATTCAATCTATTAGGTCTAGTGTGTGTCAAATATTGTAATCTACAAATCATAGATCTATACTTTTACTTCTCAATAGTAGGGGTTTCATCTTTGCTAGATAACTTATGTCTAGTTACCATAGGTGCTCCAACAAGTTTACAACTTTCTAAACCAAATATTTTCAATAAATCATTTAGATACTTATTTGATGCTATAAAATTACCATATTTGTTCTTAACAATCTACAATCCCAAGAAATGACTCATTTGACCAATCACACTCATCTCAAAATGCTTCACTTGCTTCATCATCTCCTCCAAAGATTATTTCATCCACAAATAGCTCAAAAATTAGTAAGCCATTGTCAATATTTTCCAAATGTAATTTTTTTAAAGCATTACCTTCTACAAATTTCAAACATATCAGATACATATCCAATGTTGCATATTGGGCTTTAGATTCTTGTTTCAATCCATACAATGTTTTCTTCAATTTGTAAACCATGTCCTCTTTGTCTATCAGAGGAAAACCTTCAAGTTGCTCAATGTATACATACTCTTCTAGTTCACCATTTAGAAAGGCTAATTTGATATCCATTTGATACACTCTTAAATTCTTGTTAGCTTCATATGCTAAAAACATTCTCACTACTTCTAATCTAGCAATAAGTGTAAATGTTTCTTCAAAGTCAATTTCTTATTGTTGTAAATAATATTTACATACCAATCTTGCCTTTTTTCTTACAAACTCGCCTTTTTCATTCATCTTGTTATTTGAATACCCATTTAGTTCCAATAAAATTATTGTCCTTAGATCTAGGAACCAATTCTCATCTCTTTTTTTTTTTCCAATTTTCTCTAGTTCTTCTTTCATAGCTTTAATCCAAAAATCATCTTTACTAGCTTCATCAACATTTTTAGGTTCAACTTGAGAAATTAAACATAGTTCTTTTTGTACCTTGTTTCTTTCCATAACTCATATCTCTTCACTTCCAATGATTTACTCATCATGGTGATTCTTGATCAAGCTTTTGTTAGGTGTCATTGCTTCAACTTTGACTTCAGCTCTAGGTTCTTCTCTTTATGCTTCCCTCTTAATTTCATTCTGCAAATCATTATCAATCTCATACAATAATTCCTTGTCAAAATTTTCTCTATTAGACCTTGGATTAGTCTCTTCATCAGAATTGTAATCAAGTATTACTTCCAAAATTCTAAACTTCTCATAGATTTTCACATTTGCTCTCTCAACCATAGTCTTAGTTCTCTAATTAAACATCCATATGTCACACTTTTCAATGAATATCCAAGAAAAATACCTTCATCACTTATTGAATCAAACTTTCCAACATCATCATCTCTCTTAATGTAACATTTACTTCCAAATATTCTAAAATACTTATTTGATGGTGTATGTCTAAACCAAATTTCACAAGGTGTCTTACCAGTGCCTTCTCTAATTTTTACTATATTCATAGTGTACACTATTGTATTCACTACTTCTCTCCAAAAGATCTTAGATAAATTGTTCTCAAACATTAGAATCACTTCTCTCCTTCTTTATGCTATTCTATTTTGTTGATGTGTTTTAGGGGCTTAAAGCTATCTCTTTATACCATTTTCTTCACAAAAATTGTTAAACTCATTTTAAGTAAACTCTCCTCCTCTATAAGATCTTAGAAATATAATATTCAAACTAGATTCATTATCATCTATACTCTTAAATTTCTTTAATTTATCAAAATCTTTGTATTTCTCTCTAAGAAATGTTACCCACATCATTCTAGTGAAATCATCAACAAGAATCATAAAATACCTTTCACCATAGAATTATTTTTTCGTTGTAGTACCACTCAAATTTGGGTGATCCAACTTCACTGATGTAGTAAATTTATTGCTTGGAAATAGATTTTCTTTTGTTTTTCCATTACACATTCCTTACACATCACATTAGTAGGCTTCACAATCTTAAGAAAATATCTTAGTGCAATTGTGGTACTAACCTTCACAATGAACTATCAAATTTGATATTAAAAAACCTCTTATGTCACAATGAAGTATCATCAACCTTAGAAACTAAATAAATCATCACAATAGGATTCAACTGTAATACATTACCTCATGTTCTTGTACTAGTACCAATCAATGAACCATCTTTTTCTTTGATAATGCAAGTCTTTTCTATAAACTAAAATTGATATCCCTTGTCAACTAGTTGTCTAACACTCAAAAGATTAAGTTTCAAACCATCCATAAAGTAAACATCATTAGTGTTAGTCTTTCCATCAAGTGTAATAGATCCTTTTTCTTTTATATAACATGCTCCATTTTTTTCAACTCTAACAATTCCTCTATCATAGTTGTTGAATTGAACAAACTTATTCAAATCGCTAGTCATGCGATGAGAATAACAATATCAATAATCCAATCATATTTTTTCTTCACAATTTGTGATACTAATATTTTTTCTTTTCTAACTTCTTCTTTTTTAGGGCTTTCTTCCTTAATAGAAAAAAATCATATCTCATCATTCTCATCATCACTTTCACTCAAGAATTCTTCAATTCTAGCTTGAAATTCTTTAGTATTTGCAAAAAGGAAAACCTTAGGAAGTATTGATCTATAGAGCTTCTTATACTTCTTTACTCTCTTAGGATATTTAGAAGAATAGTGACCAAGTTCATTATAAGTACAAAACTTAAATGTTTTATTATGTTTGGGTTCTCTCTTCATAAGCAAGGAAAGACCTTCTTTAATCCTTTTATCTTCTTCAAATTTTTTTCTACTACTACTAGCACAATCTCCACTTGTACTTGCACTCCTTGTCAACATAGGCCAAATAGTTAATGTCTTGAAAGCAATTTCAACTCTAGAAAATTATTCATTATGTCTCATTCACATATCTATTGACTGTAATCTCCCAAGAAGAGTCCCTCTTGTAAAACTAGATGATAAGGGAATAACTTGTCCTATCATTTATGATGTTTGTTTTGTATGCAGGTGTCAAAGTCTTTAATATCTTCCATATAACTTCATCTTCAAATTTCTCTCCTACACAAGTCTTTATTCCTACAAAAATGTTTGATATCCTACAAAAGTAACTTCTTACAAATTCATCTTTGATCATTTTAGCATTTAAATACAAGCACATGTCCAATTATATTATCTACCCTTTTGATTATGATTATCATCTTCAAATGTACTTTGCAAAGCTTTCCAAATCTCATGATTAATCTTAAAGAGTTTGCCTGAGAAAATTTAGTTTTAGGAAGAGCTAATAATAGTGCTTCTCTATCAAGCATATTGAACACAAATACGTATTTTTGATTTTTCTCATAATCTTCAAGCTTGTCCTGTTAAATCACATCCTTTTGACTTTTAGTAATTGTTGTGGTGTCCACAACACATGCCCTATTCCTCACGAGGAAAGGGGACCCCCTACTTTTTTCAACTCCCGGACTCATAGTTCGAGAGTCGGGAGAAGAAGATTTTTATTAGACCTTAGGATTTTAGAGTCAATATTAAAAAAAATCACCAAAAAAAAAAATTCAAATCAAAAAATTGAAAAAATACAAAAAATTAAAAAAATTGAAAAAAAAAGTGACCCATGCGCCATGTGTCGTGCGCCTATGATGCTCACGCTATGCGCCACGTGCCATACACTCGTGCGATGCTCACATGACCAAGGCACCTCATGCACATTCATGCCATCTCACTCCCGAGGCACCATGTACCCTTGCCAAGATGCACTTTCACCTCTAGTTTTGTCTGAGTAGCCATAAAAGAGGGTTTAAAATGTATCTTTTAAGTATAAGAATAATTTCTTATACTTAAGATATATTTTAATATATGTGACAAATCTTTTGAGATAGGTTTCAGACCTCCCCGAGATAAGGTAAAGATTCTAAGAAATTTCAAGGCTTCAGAGATCCAGACTTAGCCAAATTTCAGGGCTTTAGGAATCTAGACTTCGCCAAATTTCAGGGCTTCAAAAATCCAAACTTAGCCAAATTTCAAGGCTTCAAGATTTTAGACTTAGCCAAATTTCAGGATTCATCTCCAATTTTTTTTGAGTAGCTAGTGTGTCTTTACTATGCATTGTTAACTCTACGGACTAATGTTTGCTTCTTTTGTAGGTAAAAATGGCATCCTCAACTTGTCGAGGTCATAGCTTTTGACTCGGGCCTCGAAATTCAGAACCGCTTAAACAATTGGAAAGAAGAACCAAAGATCTAATTTTAGTCCCTAAAATAGTGAGCCTTCGGCTGCCCAATTTTAGGGATTGATGAAGATTTTGACTTGAAATTTTGAGTAAAAGACCTCCAAAAAGGTCATTTAAAAATGCCTAGAAAAAATTGCAAAAAAATATGAAAAGGTTGCAAACATTTTATCATCTTAGATAATCTGGATCGGAAGGATTGGACAAGTGGAGAGAAGACAAAGATCAAAGATATAGAGGTTGGACACATAAAGAAAATAAGGTTCCTCAGCTTATGTAGCTATTGGGGACAAGATTCAACGCAGGTGCCTTGAGATTTTTTGATTGAAGGAGTAGAGGGAGTGCAAATTTATGAAAGTAATTGGCTATAAAGAGGGTGTAAATCATTAGAAAGGGGCATGGAGTGTATACAAAAAGTGATCTAAAACCTCATTTGAGCAAAACCCAAAAACCATTTTCAAAATTGAGAACTTTGATTTTTTGGCGAATTGAGCTTCGTAGTTTCGCAAGTCCACAACTACACATTTTCATGTAGGTCCCCAATTCAAAGGTGCACTGAAAATTGACTGCCAGTTCCAAAAATAGCACTTTCCATGCAATGGGAGTTCATTTTGATGGCACGTTAACTCTGATACACATCAAGTCAAGGGCTAGCTTCTATTTTTGGTGTCTCCATGCACTTCTACTTTGACTGATGGCTTCCTCCTACTTTCTCTCTCATGCTTTCATTGTTTTTGACATGTAAAGGGCTCATGGATCCAATTGATGAATAAAATATGGATGGAGTCCCTCTAAGCACTAGTTAGATTGTTAGTTTGTATATATTTAGTTTGTTCAAATGTTTTAAAAGCATTTTATTGTGTCAAGATATCTCTCACTCTTAACACAAATTGAGGAGATTATTTCTTATAAATACCCCATTATAAAATGTAAAGAGGGTCATCATTATTATGCAATAAAGTTATGCTTTTGGTGCTAGCATTTGGAGTGTAGTTATTCTTGCCTAAATGTGTCATTGTTTTGTGAATTTTATTCATGAGATTGTGATTGAGCCAAAGGTTTATTGCATTGTTTCTAGTTGTGCAATTTTTTAGTTTTGGTGTTTGCTACAGATATATGAATTCCATTAACGTAACGAGCTTGAGAAGAGATAACCTGATTGTGTCTACATAGCTTTTTTTCTCACATGAGCGCACTTTTCGTGGCCTTGCGATTTGATGAAGAGTGAAACATCATTCGATTTGTTAAAGATTCTCACTGACGATTACATTAGTGGATTCTAGGAAGCGTTGCTCCTATTTTCATTAGTTTCCTACCAATTTCTTCAAAAGTTTAACTCGCAACGTGTTGTGTTCTGTAGCTTATGTCCGTTTAGGAATTTCCATTTCAAGTTATTTGATTTCATGTTATTTGCTTTCAGTTTTGTTATTTGCTTTGCTAACCCCCTGTTAGAATAGGACCTCATAGTAGCTACATTGTTAGAGTTGCATTCATTAAAAAATAGAAAATACAAAAACATTGTTCTTTTGGTGTGATATTTTTGAGACAGTAAATAGATTTTACTTCGATTCCAAGACAAAAAGAGGTTTTTGAACTAGTAAAGGCCTCCTTGTGAACACTCATATTTATCTTCTACTGAGCGGATTTTGGTATATCGCAAGACAAACACTAAACCTTGGAGCGGATCCTTACAAAGATTTTCTTTTCAAGAGAGGAATTACACTATGGATTCCTGTCATTGACCTCATGCAAAATGAACACCCAACAATAATCAACCAAAAACCCAGACCCATGCATAGAAAATGTGTGATCACCTTCTCCTTCAAGCTATCGTAGTTAACTCCATCAAACTTTGGACTTTCTTTCGTAAAATGCACCATAGATCTCCTTAAGATATTAATATATTTTTTTGAGAACCTAAGGATCTGATACCAATTGTTAGAAAGTAAAATCCACCAAGATAACTAAGGCTGGGGTGAATTAATATGTAATTAAAATAACTCTCAATATTATTATTAATTCCAAAACATATAAATGGTAGATGAAACAAACATAGAAAGATAACCATACACAATAATACCATATGTGTTAACTAGGGAAACCCTTGATCAGAGGGAAAACCACAATGGGGATGGTTCTTGGAAGATGATATACTAATATAAAATTACCTTGTGGAAGGATGGACCTTGTTAAGAGTCAATGAAATATAATTAGGACATATCAATCCCTATTAGGAGACTTTGAATCCATGTTAGGAGGCTTTTTAACAAAAGGACCCATTGTCCAAACTATTGAAAATAATTATTTAATTGTATATTGTCATTTATGTTACAAAAATGCTACATTCTAATAGAGCACTTCTAGTAGTAACCAAGCTTAGACAACTCTAGTATCAGCTAAGTAGACATTCAGAATAAGCCAAGTTTAGTGATCAAGTGTTAACTGAGTGAGGTCGATCATTGAAGGATTCAAGTTTTAATCAAGTTAGGTCAGCTACCAAAGGGGTTTAGTGTAAACCAAGTCAGATTGGTTACCGAGGATCTCAATGGTAACCGAGTGACCCAGTTTTAGTGTCAGCCGACCTACAACAGAACAATTTTTTAATTATTTTATTTATGTAAGCCAGCTTAGTCGATGTTAATTATTTATTTGTAAGGGTATTCAAGCCGACTTGAAATTGGGTTTCATATACATGAAAGGTCAAGTTGTGGATTGAAATGTAAAGAAAAGGGAATAAGCTAATATGTGAATAAAGAATAATATTTGGTTAAGGATAAAACATCCAAGGAGCTGCAAAGAATATTTTGATTTGAAAGGATCTAGAGGATAACCTAGAACAATAATATGAACCTAAAAATCAATTGCTTCAATAATCAATTCAATAATTGTTACTCTCTAATAATTGCAGTAGTGAAAAAAATCTCTTAATAGAGTTAAGATAATAGACATTCTTGTAAATCCTCTAAAAAGGTGGCATTTCTAGATTGAAGTATCTTAAGACCTCTAACAAGGTCACTCCTAATAGAGTGTTTCAAATCCCTTGACAAGGTCACACCAAATTGTTTATTTTGTAACTTTTAATAGGATTGGCTCCTAACAAGGCTCCATGTTAAATCTTGGTGTCTCATGTGTTTATGTTATTTTCTTACTGCTTTATCTTTTTGCAATTAAGTTACTAAAGGTTAATACAAATTAATATCTCAAGATTTTTTTGTTAACCAAGTTATAGTGAGTATCTAGTTCTAACTGAATTGTGAAGGGATTTGAGTTAATAAGATGTTTGTATTGACATCTAAGGGGTTTGGAATTGTTTTAGTGGTAACAAATTCAACCCTCCCCTTACAATTAGTCATCTTAAATTTTGAACACAAATAGATTCGGTACTCTCCTCATTGAATAATATAATTGTGCATCAACACTATCCAACAACAACTTCTTTTATAAATATAGCTCCTTGTAAGCCCACCTTGCCTCAAGTGCACTAATCACTTCTTTGATCTAAAAGACATTTGTGCATAAATGTTGGAAACTACATTGGAGTAATTGATATATTGTCATTGATGTCAAACATACATGGGAAACATTTTCAAGCCTACTAGAGAGACATTTACTAATAGTGTAGATTTCCATATCATTTGATTTATGAAGAGGATTTGAAAAGAGGGAATAACAAGGTGAGCTAGTCAAGTTGTTGTGAAGAAGTTAAGTATCATGGAATTAAAATGGACACTTTATAATTTAGTCATTAACAAAATTATGTATTGTTTAATCAATGCATAAAGTAAAGAAGAAAAGTAATGGATGTCTAAGACAAATGACATGAAGTTGAGTAAAAATCTAAGCTTGACCAAGTACCAATGTTGGTCATTCAATGAAGGAGTTGAAACAAAAGATTAAGGAACTTAAGAAGAATTGGAATGATAGTTATGGTTGAGAAAGTTCATGTAGCAGCTGAGTGTAGTAATGGCCAAGTGAGACAAAACAATGTATGTTGAGCTTTGCAGTGTTCACCAAGTAGAAGAACTTAGTGATTTTTGAGTGACAATAAAAGTTACATTCTGTAAAATAATCAAGTTTGAGGATAACAAAGTTTAATTTTTGGATTATTCAAAATGTGTGGATGATAAGGATTTATGAGATGTCATAATTAATCCATGAAGAGAATTTCTTATGTAATCAAAGGAAAAGATTTAATATTAAGTTTTAAGAAATGACCTAATACTAAGATCTATGGCGATGTTTAAGTGGAAAAGGATAAAAATTACCTATTTATTGAGGCATATGAGATGTTTTCAAAAGTTTAGTTTGTTGTTCATTAAAAAACTTAAGGAGAACCTTTGAAGAGAAGAGTAGTAGAGGTGAAGTGAAGAGATTAGTGAAGTGTGATTACTTCAAGGAATGCCAAAAAATAAATGATGGAGATGATACTGAAGGCCAGTCAATGAACCAGTAAAAATTAAGATCTGTTTTATAGATCAAACCTATTGCTACATCCTAACCATAATGGCAGTCAAAATTCTTTAATCAAGGTTGACCTAACATTCATTTTATAAATCTTTTCATCAAGGTGACATTCTAATGGAATGATCCAAAGTCCTATAACAAGGCCACTCCTAAAAGGGCAATTAAATATTTTAATAGAGTCATATTTAAGAGTATGTTTTGTAACCTTTAATAGGGTTGGCTCTTAACCAAGCTTACTTCAAAAGAGTTTAAAAAGTGGTGGTATGTTACTTGGTAGATTTTTCCAAATTGGGTTTCCACATTAAATCCTGCTATCTTTACTCATAGTAACAAGAATTGCCATGAAATCACCTAAATCATCAATTTGGTGATTTAATTCATGGTTTGTAATTGTTTTGGAACAAATGAATCAGTTCATTGATTTCATGGCATGAATTGCTTTAATCATTAATTCATCTAATTCGTTCAAAAAATTGCATGAATCACCTCTATAAATAGTGAAAAATTGACCACACGACTAGGGAGAAAATCAACTCAAATTTTAGAAAAAATGCATCTTCTTATAGTGGTTTTCTATTTTTTTTAGCATGAGTAGAGAAGAAAAGTGAGAGAGAAGAAGAGAAAAGAAAAACAATAGGATTTCAACTAGCAAGAAGGAAGAGCACCAAAAAAGGATACATTTACATTGTACATATACTAATAGACATACATTTATAGATATTGATAGAGATACATTTCATGGATCCTGATTCTTCATCTTACATAAATTAATGATTTTATGTCTTATGGATCTTCATCTTACATATATTCTATGACTTGACTCATTATGATTGTATGATTTCTATTTAAACTTCAACTACAATTTACATTTTACATGTAATGTAGTTATGTATGTGATGGATTTATCATTTATATTTGATGTTTATGTATGTTAGATTCTATTTGATGATGTTATGGTGTATTTAAGTTATATTAAACAAAGAGTGAATGAAATAAGTTTTAAATTGTTAAAATCTCTAAATTTCAAGGGTTTTTTAAATTTGTCAATTTGTGGTTGATTTGATTCCAATTCATGGTCAATTTGTGATTTGATTTGGCCTTGCTAATTCTCATTCTCATTACTTTGCATTTACTTGTGTGAATTTTATGTTATGTATTTTAATTTTAATTTTTGGCAAAAGTGGACAAACCACTAAATATATTATTTTTAATAAAACTGGTTCAAGTGCTCAACTAGGAAAGAACTAGAAAGAAAACCCAACATCATCACAATATGTACAAGTATTAAACCTTGATATTTACAACATATTATATCAATGAACAATATCAAAATTAAAAAGTGAGGGGATATTCCCATCAAAATTGAAATTTGTCAAGTTAATAGAATTTCAAAAACATTTGAACCAAATTGGAATGAAGGTCCAAACTCAACCCAAAAAAACAAAATGATTAAATGCATGCCATTTCTCAAAAAATTCTCCAAAATGGATTACCGTAGAACCTTAAAATTTTCATTCCTCCATATCCTCGCATGAAACACCATCAACAAAAGTTGAGATCGAACCAATTTGTAGAGAGTGTCCCCACCCAAAATTCAAACTTGGCAATGGAGCAACCTCCCAACCCAAGATTGAACCAACAATAGCATCATCTATAGTATTTGTGATAGTAAACTCCTCCATAGTTATGCATGCCTCCTCTTGAACATATCCTAGTTCATGAAATGTAGTCTCAGTCAGAATACCAAGCGAATGCACCCGATTAGTAATCACTATGTCATCTTGTAAGTTAGGACCTAAATCTTGGAATGCAATTAAAGGAGGTCCTTCATGAATTTCATAATCAAATTTGGATAGGCTCAATAAATCCAATATAGAAAAGCTAGTGTTCCTAACTCTATATTCCAATTGGTGACCCAAAACCCTTGCAATAGTATGTAGAGCAGATTTCATAATGCAAGGATTTTGTTTTTCAAAAAGCTTTCTGAAGAACATCAAACATGACCATGTATGCATGTTGCCTTAATAACTAAGATCTTTGGAAGATACCACCCACTAATGCATGTCCAGACTAAAGATCATACTGTTGCATGGCATTTGCAAGTTTATTTTCATTCCAAAATTGAGGAAGAAGCACTTTTTCAGTCAAAATTTCCACTAAATGAACTAATTATAACAAGTCCATGGCATTTGAAACAAAGATGGACACAACATTTGATGGGTATAGGAAATGTTTCATAAAAGGGCATAGAATTAGTTCACCAATTACCTACTGAAGACCTTGAGGAATTGAAGAAGACTTGATAAAGAACATCATTTCCATGGCCTATCATCAATAGACAGGGGCAGGGCAGAACAACTTTATTGACATTGTGGTTAATCCATATATGATAATTTCTGGGCAGCAGAGACCAGTGAAATTGATTGCAAGATTTGCACTTGGCACATAACTCCAAAGATAAAGACATTTTCAATCAGGGTATATCAAAGATTCCTCAACTCCATTGATATATGCTGCTAAATAAGCCACTATCGTGATTTATTAAAACAAAAACAAATATCTTCATAGTACTCATGTAGAATAATAATTATTCACCTGCTGTGAATACATGTCAATCATATGAAGGATCAAAAACCATGTGAATATATTGAAAATTTGATCTCCATATTGATCTTGCCATGTGTAAAAAACCACACAACCAATGTAAAATCAAATCATACTTGGGTGACAACAGCTTACATGATGCTAGGTAGTGAAAAATAAATTTATAAGAATTACCTTTACATCACCAAGTACATGCTAGAATGATTTAAGAAAGGAGAAATAATCAATAATTAGTACTTAATTTTGACGATCCACTAATTCATTATTAATTATAATTTGTAAATATTTGCATTTCTCAATGAGAACTGAAGGTTGCATGGTGAAATTTGTAAGCCCACTGCATCCTAAGTTAGAAATATAATCTACACCTATGTTCCTCTCACTATATGTCTGTGAAAATGTGACGACATGAAGTTGATTGATAATGTCCCAAATTTGTTGCAAGACACACTTAAGATGCCAAGATAAGTACAACTTGGTGACAATGAGTCACTTAGTCAACACTGCCCACTCAGTCAGCACACCACCACTTGGTGCCTGGAAAACACTTGATCATCACTAGTCTGAGTCACTTGACAAGACACTATGACTAAATGGTTCGGTCAACACTAGGCCTAAGTTCACTTGGAAAACACTATGCCCAAGTAATAACTCGGCAAGAGCATCATCCTACCTTGCTTGGAAAGCACTAGAGCTCGACAAGCACTAGTGCTTGGCAAGTGTTGAAGCTCGACAAGAGTACTAGAGCTCAAAAAAGACTAGATTTCCTCTGGAAGCCCCGTCTAAATTTAGCTTCACAAATCTTGGTTGTGGTGTAGAAAATGTATGAAGGACTAAAAATCATGTGATTATTTTTCCAATGTGATCTCTGTATTGATTACACCTTGTGTAGTATACCATGCATCCACTATTAAATGTAATTGTAATCGCGTGTTGGCAACTTACATGACACTGGGCAGTGAAAAAATATTTGCAATAGATTACTTAACATCACTAATTATATGCTAGAATGATTTCATAAAAGGACAGTAATCAATACTTAATTCTAACAATCCACTAAATCATTATTAATTAGGAATTGTAAATCTTTGCATTTCTCAATAAGAGTTTATGGTTACATTATGAAATTAGTAAACCCATTACAACCTAAATTAGAAAGATATTCTAAAACTTTGTTCCCCTCTCTATGTGTGTGATAATGTAGCCTCATGAAGGTGATCAATTCAACCAAATTTTTTGAAGCACATACTTAAGTTTACATGAAGACTATTGTCTCTTGATACAAGCTGATATTATAACTTTAGAATCACCTTCTATCTACACATGATGACAATTTTGTTTCTTGGCAAGAATTAATCCTGATATTAATGACCATGCCTCAGCTATATTATTAGTTCCTATGGGTAAGGGTGTCATTGTAATTGCAAGCACTTTACCAATGTAATCTCTAATGGATTTTCCCAATCCCGATTGGTCTGGGTTCCCTCTAAATGCCAAACCCAAGCATAGGAGGTTGCCACTTAACTATAGATCTATCTATACTTGTTTGTAATCTTCTAGATGGGCCATATCCTAATGGGATAAATATTGATTTTTATTCATGAATGATACCTCTATCCCAAGAAGTGATAACTGGATTGAATTTACATCTACTAACACTGGCATTAGTAACTTCTAAGATCAATTTTTCAATGACTTGGAGCACTCTATCTAGAGATGATACTTCTTTTCTAAAGATCCTCTTATTTCTTTCCCACCAAATTGCCCATATTACTAATGTAGGAGCACATTTCCAAATTCCCCCAAATAAGGCATTAGGGTAAAGAATTTGCCAAGCCTGAAAGACGTCCCAAATGTTATTTTGCAATGGAGTAGAGTAATTTAATTTGTTTAGAATAAAAATCTAACACTGATATGCAAAATTACATCTTACAAAAAGATGATCAACTGACTCATACTCTTCTTCACATATAATACTTAACCTATCCAACCGATCGCTTTTTAGAATCTTATGTTTAATTGCTAGCCACACAAAGCACCTAGCCTTAGGTAAGGCTACCTTGTTCTAGCAGAACATAAAGACTCGAGAAGGGGATTTTTTTGAATCAACTTTTTGGAGAAGTCTGTATCCTTTCTTAATTGAATAATTACCATTCTTAGCTGGAATCCACAATAATTGACCTCAGTCTTTGACACAAAATCTTGTCTTTTTAAAAAAATAGATTGAATATGCTATTTACACTAAATATCTAAAGGGGGCTAATATGGATCTTTCCATATTACTTTCCTTGAAAAAATACATACTACATCCATAAAGTGAATAACAAGGTTACTCAACTTTACTTCTATAACTAACACAATTTTTTGAACATTTGGCATTGCAATTAAATGAGGTTGCCCATTCCAAGAATCACCCCAAAAATTGATCTTATCACCACAATTTAATTCCCAAGAATGTACTTAAGAATAATGTCTCTAGATGTAATCATGAAATCCCAAATAGTATACCCCTTAAGAGTATCCAACTTGGAGAATATTCTATGTGCATCATTATTATCTAAGTATATCTATTGCATTATTTGACACCATGCTGACTATGATTTAGTGTACATATGCTAAACCGACTTTACCTCCAAATACTTATTCCTTCTTGTCAAATCATGAATTCCAACCCCTCCTAAAGCAGGAATATGTGCCATGTCCTGGAGAGAAATAAGTGGAAGTTTCTTTTCATTTGTCAAATTTCCAGCCCAAAGAAAACCCCTAATAAGTTTTTAAATTTGTGAAATGACTAAAGATGGTGCTTGCATGACTGCCAAGTAGTATTTTGGGATTGCAGAAAGAACTGACTTAATAAGAAAATTTTTCCTGATAATGATAGTCATCTTACATTCCATGAGATAAATTTTCTCTTAATTCTTTAGATGATGTCATCCAAAAAACTTTTCTTATTAGATCCCATTTAAAAAGGAATCACAAGATAGGTGGAAGGTATGAAGTTATTAGAAAACCCCAAACTATGCACTATCTTGTTTGATATAACTTTGTTTGTATTAAATAAGAAATTTTTTGACTTTTGAGGGTTTATTTTCTGCCCTGAAACTTCTAAATATTGCTTTAAAATTTTCTTTATCTACTTAACCTCTAAAACTAGTGAAGTACCAAATAGTAATGTATCATTAACAAATAAAAAATGCATGATATATATTGATTTTCCCTCAATTTTTTCTCCTTTCCACTTTTCAGATAAATGGTGGTGCTTAATAGTCCTACTAAGAGCTTTAGCCATGATGATAAATAAAGATGGAGAAAGAGGATCACCTTGTCAGACACCTTGTGTGGAAGGAAAAAAGCCTGACACTGATCCATTAATAATAATTGAAAACCAAGCCCTCAAAATGCATGCTTTAATCCACTTACAAGCCATTTTTTGGAGAACTTGAAAAAGAAATTTCCAACAGACTCTATAATATTCCTTCTACATGTCTAGCTTGATAACAAAGTTGGAGGACTGGTTACTATTGATGGAAGGAAGGACTTTGTGAGCTACCATTGCACCCTCCATTGTTTCTCTACCAGGAACAAAGCCACCTTGTTCGGGAGAAATTATGAGTGGGAGAATTTTTTGAAGTCTCAAATAAATAGCTTTGGTGATGATTTTGTATGTCAAATTGCAAAATGAGATTGGGTAGAAATCTACAAAAGTTTTTGGCTCCTTGGTTTTTGGAATGATCGCAATGTTTGTAGAATTGAAGTACTTTAGATAGATTTAAACTTTTTGGATTACTCAATGGCTACTAAAAAATCCCAACCAATAAACTCCCAACAACTCTAAAAGAAGAGAGTAGTAAAACCATCTGGTCCCAAAGCTTTGTCTGGGGGAAAGGAGAAGACTACTTCTTGAACCTCTTGAATGGTGAACGAGGCTAAAAGGGGATTATTCTCCATGGAGGATACCATTTTAGGTATATGCTAAATGAAATCCTTAACTTCTAAGGGCAAAGGTGATGGGTGTTATGCTGGTGCAAGAAGATTCTCAAAGAACTTGACACCTTCATCTCTAATTTGCTAAGCATTAGTTAAAATAGTACCCAAATTTGAATCCATAATTTTAAAAATTGATTTAGCTACCCTTTTTCTTGGGTAGAAGCATGATTTTTTTTTGTGTTTTTGTCTCCTTGTTGTAACCATACTTCCCTAGACTTCTATCTCCAATATTCTTCCTCCCTACTACACAATTCCTCTCATTCATGCTAAAGATCTTTTTGCTTAACGTAAGTATCATTATCCATCCCATACTAAATTATGGAACAATGAATTTCCTCCAATTGTAATTTGACAACCTTTTTCTACTTGAAAACATTCTTAAAAACTTGTTGATTCCAAATTTTGATCTACTCTTTGACATGTTTCAATTTGTTGGCAAATTGATGCATTTTAGACCCGAGAACAAAAGGCGCACTGATCCACCATTATTTTAAAAGTGGAAGGAAGTGTGGATGATGCAACCACATACTTTCAAATTTAAAGGATGACTTATGCTAAATATGATCTAGAGATGTAGATTGATCAATGTTTATGGAAAATGGACAATAATCAGAGTCTAGCAAAGACAATATCTCTAAATGAATGCAAAAATGATCTAATTTCCATTCATGAGAGAGAAAGAACCTATCCAATCTAACTACAATTTGTGCAAAATTAGACCTCCTATTTGTCCATGTAAACTTACCATTAGAAGGTTGAATATCTATAAAATTATTATTCTCAAAAAATTGAGAAAAATCTTGAATGGTTTTAATTGGTGGGCAATTGCCACCAACTTTCTCATGTTGATTCAAGATTGCATTAAAATCACCCCCAAGAATAACTTAGTGAGAACTTTGAAGCTGAATTAACACTAATAATTTATCCCAAATTTTCAACTTCTCTTGATTAGAGGTAGGACCATAAACATTAATCAAAGTAAAAGAAACATCAAAATCTAACACCTGCAACATTTGCCAATTTGTTTGTTGCTAAATAAGATGCCCCAATATTGTTAGTGGATTCCATAGAACAACAAGATCACTGAAAGCTCAAATTCTAGGAGAATGCATTAAGGACTGCCTTGGCCATTTGACCATGGTTTTTTGAAATGTACCTTGTGATAATTTTGTCTCTTGTAACAACATAATATCAGATTTTGTGCTTTCAATAAACTGTTGAATCCTTCTTCTCTTGTCAGAGGCATTTATGCCTCTGATATTCCATGAGATAATTTTCATTGTTGACAAGGAGAACAATTTTTTCTCCTCATCATCATTTGTTGACAACAAATTTTTCATCTCATGTGGTCTAAATACCTAAGGCAATCTCAATTCTGGTATTTCATCCTTTAGAGTGCCCTCTTGATTTGGTTGTCTTGGAAGTCTGTATTCAAAGAGAGGGAGACTGAACAATTGAGAAATTTTGATGAAGATCAAAACTATTTGTATTATTTTGAGATTGAGATTCAAATTGATCCTTGCTAGTCTTAGGTTCCCTTAAAATTGTCTCTTCAAATTGAAAATCAAAATTATCTTCCATTTGTTGAGAAATGCAATCCTCAAAACTATTTGGATTTTTCTGAGATTGAGAATCAGATTGATCCTTGCAAGTCTCAGGTTCCCGCAAAATTGTCTCTTCAAGTTGAAAGTCCAAATTAACTACCACTTGTTGAAAAATGCAATCCTGAACACCTATTGGATCTTGATCAATGCATGATTCTAGAAATGAAACCTTTTTCTCCACTTGACATGTAGTTTCTACAAGATCTACAGTCTTACAACTAGAGGCCTTCTTTGGGGTGATTTGACTATTTAAATACTAAAATTCTTTGAGCAACACATCATCATTATTTTCCTAATTTTATACATTGAATCCTTCTTCCTTTTCTATAGAAAATATTATATTATTAGCAATTGTAGATACAATATGATCTCCAATTTGAAGAGTTTTCCAATCGGCATACTAGCTCTTAGAAAGAACATTCCTTATTTTGTGACAATCTAGCAGTAATTCTGAACATGGCTACTTCAAACCATCCAAATCCAAGTAATGCAAGGAAGGCTTCAATTTTGGGAGATCATGAAAAACCTTCAACCCAACTAACAAGCATTGGATAAAAGGCAAGACCAACTATAAAAACATAGAAAAGTTAATTGTTGTGGAAGAAACCAAACTCAAGTTTCCTACTAGAGTGAGAAACTAAGAAGAAGCCATAGTATCCATATTAAAGATTGGCTCTGAATGAAATTTATGTGTACATAAATTAGGTTCTATGTTATAATCTAGGAAGACTTCATATATGTCATGAACTGAATGTTGGCATTGAGTATTAAAATGACCCAGTCTATCTTGAAACTTATGAACTGTTTGTTCATTTTGTATAGATTGACTATTCCCATAAACCCATTGAGAATTTATAGCCAAATGAGAAGGAAGAGGTTGCCATATATCTAACAACAAACAAACTCTCACTTCCAAATGTGGTCAAACATAAGGAATAAGATCATGTTTAAGGAAAATTCCCAACTTGTTTGTAAAGATTTTGATAATCTAAGTATCCCTATACTTGAGAGGTAAAGATGTAAAGGAAATCCAGTGTGGCATAAAGGGGATTTTAAGATATTGGGGTTTTAAGTTAGGAATCCAAATCATAGTAAAAAGTTGAGACCCATAGCAAAACCAACCTTTTTGCTTATGCACCTGATCTCTAGATGCTTTTGAATAAAAAATAGATACAAAATATTTTGTTTCTAAATCAATGTAGAAAATCTCCCTTAACTCTAGCCAAAACAAAAGAGCCCAATCTTTAACAATAGAAAAGAGTAGAGCGTTAGAAGAAAACTTACCAATTAAAGCAGTTTGTTGAAGAAAATCGATAGAGTTTTGTAGCATATGACTTGGAAGTGTGATCTTCAACCTATCTATAGGTTGCACATGAGAATCATTTGAATTGGGGTCAACCACTTGCTTCTTTCCACATACTTGGTGAGTTTTAGTTGGTTTGAAGGGGGCCCTAGGTGGATCTTGACTAAATTTTTTGGGAACCAAGGCAATAGGAACTAATTTAGAACCTTATGTACCATGGGATTCATCATGAGAAACGAGGATCTAATCTATAGGGAGATTCACTATTTCCTAACCTAAATCCTTTGCCCTAGCTATGACTAGCTGAGGTTGATATGGGAGACCTAGAGGAAACCGTTGATAGATATTAAAAATAGGTTGTTTGTCTTGACAATGATAATTACAAATTTCACTAAATCCATTCTTTCAACTTTGATTTGATTGACCCCTATTCACTAGAAACTTGGATTTGTTCCCATCCTATGAAAAATGTTGTTTAAGTCATTTTGAAGCCTATGCTGATGATTCTTCTTTTTCAAAGGCCAAACCATGCCCATGTGACAATTTTTTTCCCAAACTCCTACTATTGAAGATCATGAACTTGAGGGTCAACAAAGAAAGGTTTTGCTGGCTGGATCACCACTTTTCCTCAAAATATTGAGTTTTCCCTTGAGCTGAAATGAGTTTCCCTAAAATGGCAACATTGGAATTGTAACTTTTCATGGTCCTTCATAGTTGGCTGCACAATGGGGGTTGATGAAAAGAATACTAGAAAGGGCATTAAGATATGGTTGTTGTTTGTCTTTTAAAACCCTAGATTGCTTGTATTTCCTTTGAATATTAACCCTTGAGTGGAGACTTTTTTGCACACCTACTTTTGTATCTACTTGTGTGCCTAAACCTACACCTATGCCAACATGTTATTTTTATAGTTGTTTATTTTATTGTTAGTCAGCACACATATACATATCAATGAGTTAAAGAATGTTATGTTGTTGATAAGTTTCTATATTGACCAAGTTTTTTAATGAATTTGATTTACTTGTTTGAAGTTAGTAAAAGTTTAATCTAGACCTAAGGATAATTGATTCACCACCCCACCCCACCCCTCCATTCATCCTCTCAGTTATTCTAATCACTCTAACTATTGGTATCAACACTTTAATGCTTGTAAGGAAAGTTTGAATGAACTTATAGATAAATATCAAGATGTACAAGAGAGAGATACCCAAGTTGAACAAGGAGAACTTCCTAGCATGAAAATGCTTCATGAGATTGCACTTATCTAGTACTGGAGATTCTATGTCACACTACCTAGATAATGAATAAATTGAAGCTCCAAGACCTAAGACTATGGAACAAATGAAGGAGAAGCATAACCAAATGATGATTGCAGTGATAGAAGCCCTAAGTTATGTTGAATTTGATGATGTAAAGGAATGCACTACTACAAAGAAAATTTGGTAAAAGATAGCACAAATCCATGGTGGATACAAAAATGTATTGAGGGCCAAGGTAGAAAGTTTGAGAGGCAAGTTTGTATTGGAATTCTTTAGAATAACTGAGAGAGGAGTTGATTTAGTTATTGAAGGTCTAGATGTATAAATAAAAAAATTTAATTATTAGTAGAGCCATATCCATTAAACTTTTTCATCCATGCATCCATTAGATCATACAATACTTAAACTTTGTAGGTTACTGTCCTAGGTCAAAACAACTTTGCATAAATGTAAACATGAAATATAACATATTCAATAACACATTTGACACAAGTATTTTACTTGGAAACCCAATTTGGTAAAAACCACTAGTAACATGTTACTTATTCTCACTCTTCTAAAGTGATGCCCTATGAAAGGCCAACCCTATTAAAGGTTACAATACATAATATTAAAGGTGACTTGGTTAAAGGATTTTAATCACCCTATTAGGAGAGAATCTTGTTAGAGGAATTTCGACCATTCCATTAGAATATCATCCAGTTAAAGGATTTGCAAATGACTATTAGGTTAAACTTAATCCAAAGGATTTATCCAAGACTGATACATTGATTAGAAAGTAATAGTAAGGCTTGATCTAATAACAAATTACAACTCACTTGTAGATTATAGATCTTTATTTCAGTCCTCCTTTCTATTTGGAATTCACACACTTCAACCTTGATAGCCTATTCACCCTTCAATAATTCATACTCTTAAGCCTTCTTTCTTTGCATGCCAATTGTAGTCACTTGTGTTCGGCCATTGAATGAAGAAATACTCTAGACTCCTTATCTTCCTTAGGTTCTTGCACATGACAACCTTTTCTTCTAACCAGTTATCTCTATAAATAAAGAATTTAGATCTTTTTTTGATTTACCACAATCTTCCATTTTAGGGTTAGGTAGATCTACCCACTTTTCCATTTGGTTTTGTTGGTCTAATTTTTCATAGTATAGAAAAAGTCTAAAATTTTGGTGAAAAATCATTTAAGTCATTATATTATGTAGATTAGGGTTTCATTCCTTTTAAATTTTAGAAATTTAGGTTACCCTAGTCATAGCTTGATTCATGTGTTGTTGAATTCTATTAAATTTTCAAGGTTTGTCTCTCAACACAGCCACTAAAATACCCTAACTATGTGAAAACCCTAGACCTCTTTTCAAATTGTCAAAAGGGTTTGTAAAGTGCTCAAATCTTTTCCTTTAAAATCTTATGATGTAGGGTTTCACATAAGAATGAAATGCCTTCTTCGTCATGTTTCCATGGTCACATTTTATTATGCAATGTAAAAGCATAAAGAAGTTTTTGTTTTACTAGAATACGCTTTTGTCTTTTGTAATAGTGGAACAGTTCATTTTGAGGCTCCTTGATCATGCATTTGGTCTTTGGGTGAAGAAGCATAAAGGATTTTTATGCTTTGAAAGTAGTTTTACAACTTTATGGTGAATAGTTGAGGAGGTGAGTGAAAGAAACTTGAAGAGGTATTCTCGATCATACATTAAAGTGTTAAGTGTGTGATCATAAAAGGTTTTAAAAGGAGATGCGTCATGTCACTTTACGGGTTTATGAGTAAACTGTTGAGCAAAGGGGCAAAGAGGTGTTGATTTTTGATCTATGCATCTATGTTCTAATGAATGGTGTAAGAGCATAATACCTTGGCATGTCATAAAGGATGGTTTGTAAGAATGCATAAAGTGTTTTATGGTTCTATGGGTAAAATGAATTCATAAGAGAAAAAGTGAGGTTTAGTTGTATTTATGTGTATACACTTCCTAGACTTGCAAACAATCATAAAGCCATATTATAATAGTGATCATTTTAAGTGGGACCTGTTGAGTATTTAGATGGGCCATGATATGAGAAAATCAAGTGGTGATATGTCATACATATCAGATGGGCCTAGCCCGCATGGTAGACAACTTAAGTTCTTAATTTTGCATGTGCTTAAAATCAACAGTGATGTTCTTTCCTATTTTTTCTAAGATTCAATACGCGTTGTTGATAATTAAAAGATGGAATACCTCATTACACCTTTACAGTTATAGGATAATCGTATGAATGAAGATCTATTTTATCCCTTTCTTCATGGTTACAAGTTAAGCTTGAGTGTATAAGCATAAAGGGATAGATGAAGGAATGAAGACAAAGCTTTGCACTTCTATAGGAAAGGAGAAACGTAAGAGTGAGATGCCATTTGTAAAGGCCTTCTGATGTTATGAAGTTAAGACAACTTGTACAAGCATAAAGGGGAAGTAAAGAAAAGATAAGAGGCATTACAATTCCACGAGTAAAGCCTTAAGCATATGACCAGAGGATGGATAGGGAAAGAGTTATGATGTCCCATGTAATGAAGTAAGTGTAGCATTGTAAAGGAGTTTTTTTGAGGTTTTCATTGATACATGTGCATGTGAGCATAAAGGGTAAAGAGAAGGTTATAACAAAGGCTTTAAGCTCATACGAGGAAGGCTTGAAGCATAAGAATGAAGGTATCAGTTGAGAAGGTTTGAGATTCTATGGTGTAAGGGGTCACATAAGGGTGTAAAGGAAATTTCAATGCAGTGTTTAAGAAGCCCTAAAGCTTCTACACTTGGGGTATCTTGAACCCTCACTTGGAGAATGTAAAGGCTTGCCAAGGGTGTTTTTGAGGTTACAAAGATTGAAAGATCTTAACTCAGTATAAAAGTGGAAGACCAAAATTTGAAAAGAAAGCTGTTGAAGTGTCATGCCAATTTAGAAAAGGAAAAATTCACCATGGCCAAGTAAAATAAAACATTGAAAAGGACATCAGGATCGAATTTCATAGTTGATATTCCTTGTCATTAGCCTACAAGGGTGGTATTAAATGCTCATGCATGTAGAATTAATTAAAAATCTGGTAGACTATATGATTAAAATATAAATATTTGATTGAATATTCAAAATATTTCCATTCTAAGAATTTGTGTTCCTGCTCTAAAAATTTCTCTGAGTATCCATAGCAATGAGATTTTTGTGCCAAAGTTTAAAATATAATTGCAGAGAAGATGGCTAGCAAGGAGATTGAGGAGGTGTATGCAGAAGATGTAGAGGTAGAAGATGAAGGTGATGATGTTGTAGAAGTCATAGCTGAAGACAAAAGGAAGAAGGGTGCTGCCAAAACTAAGAAAAAGTCAAGGGTTAGAAAACCAAATAAGCATGTAACGGATTGGTTGAAACTTCTTCCAAGGTCATCAAATGCTATTTCAAAAAATGGTCACATCATCAAAGACCCTTATTTCATGGTTAGGGATGCACAATGCCCTAGAATTGATGGCTTCAATCTATTTGTATATTTCTATCAGAACAAAATTGAAAACATACCAATCTATAACCCATGGAATAGGAATATGGAAAAATTGATATTTCTAGAAGTTTTTGTTGATGTGGACCTCCTAAAAGCACTAATAAATTCCTACAATCTAGTCACTAGGATATTTCAAAGGCATAATGGGAGTTTTTTGTGCACACTGCATAGAACTTCTTTCATATAAGCTTTTGGATTAGAAGGGCAAATGGATGTTCCTATTGATATTGAAGACTTGCAGAGGAAATTGTGGAGCAATAAGACCTATTTTGTGAACATTTTCATGCTACCCTCCATCCCTTATAGTGTGAAAAAGGCTAGGATGATTCCAAATAAGGTGTGGGATTTTTTCCCCTTGAGCAGATTCAAGAATTATTTCAAAAATACAGTATATGGGCTACACAAAGTGTTGGGAAGTGATGGTGCAGAGGATTGTGTCTATGATTCCTTGTTCCTAATGGCTTACAATATAAAAGACCCCTTCCACCATAACAAGTATGACTATATGGCCTTTATTATGGACAACATGCACAATCAACTTGTTAATGCAAAGAAGCAAGAAATGAAAGATTTCAAGTTCCACCATTACTCACTACTGATGCACCTTATCTTGTATTACAAAATTGGTTACATCAGCCAAGACTTCATTGATTAGACTTCTAATGAATTTGGCGAGTTACCTATGCAACTATGGACGCACATTTGCGATAAGAATTTCCATTATTCAAATGCACTTGTATTCTTTAATTTGTTTAGATCTATTTTTATGAGGCAATTGGACCACACTTTCTTTAGGGCACCAAATGTTTTGAAGACTTTTCTTAGACCCTCATTTTTGGATGAGAAGACCAAATTAGATCATGATTGGGGGAGTATCTTTTTGTTCAAGGAATGCACATTAATGAGAATATATGCATGCCCATAGCCCTGTCATATTATACCTAAATATTTACCCCAAAGATTGGCCATTATTGAATTTTTTTGGTAGTTTTTACTGATGAACAAAGAAATGATCCATCCTTCTCTACACAAGCCTACTTTTTTTTGTAGAACTTTTAAAGTGGAAGATTTTGAAATAGGAAAAAATGCATATGAAGAGTTGAGTGAGTACCTAGGCCAGTACAAATTCGCTACTAGGCCTTACAAGATGTATGACCCTGACAACTATATTATCAATGAGGTCAAGGCCATTAGGGTATACATCCTTCCTCCAAGAAAGAAAATCCATGTGGAGGATTTAAGTGCTAACATAGAAGCAATAGGGGAGGCTGATGAGCTACTAAGAAAATATGGTGAAATATGAAAGGTAGATGAAGCCATGAAAAGGACCAACCATGATTTTAGGGGTTTTTACATAGAAATTCCCTACCCTGGAAACTTGAGAAAAATGGTAGATAATTTTGAACACATCATGTCCCAAATGCCACATGAGCTAGAGGGAGAGGAAACAACTATAAATAGAGAATCCCCTAAGCTAGAAGTACAGTTGGAGGTTGAGTTGGAGGAGGAGCAACCATCAACTTCAACATGGGTGCCAAAGGGCAATAAAAGGCAGAAGACAATGCACATCCTAGAGAGGGTTGTAAGTAGAGCCATATAAGTAATGTCAAGGAATGATGAGTATTTTGATGATATTAGGTAGAATTATTTACATCAAAGGGCTACAGAGGCAGGAAAAGCCTCAAATGATCTTCAAATTGTAGCATCAAGATTGGATGATAGGCTCATCCAATCTGAAAAGTTTATGGAAGATGATGATTTCATCAAATCATTTGAGTTTAAAAGTTTTCTTTACAAAATAAAACAAAATGAGCTCACATTGAGCCTCATTCTAGGAGAGGACCTAGAGAAGATAAAAGAGTTAGTTGAACAATTGTTAGTCTATGATCCTGAGAGTGAGACGATGACCCCTGCAAAAGCCAAGGAGTTGGTGCATAGGAGTGGTATGATTCTAATAGCACATTGGGATATTGAGGGGCTTTTATTATGGATCAAATGAGAAGACAAGACAAAGCCATCAGTTATGAAGCCATTAGTATTGAGGGACTAAAGAGAGGGTTAGGATTTAGCCCAAATAGAAGAGATACCTATAGGGGTAACAGTGCTAGTGCCTATGGTAAATGTGGAAACAGAGGCTCCTCAAACTAACATTGAAACAAAAAAGAATGTTATGATGAATATACTAAGTCACAGAATAAGTATTTTGAAGAGAATATCTCAAGATGCATATAGTGCATTCATCAATCTACAATTTGCACAACAAGTATACAAGGATGCAATAGGAGGGCTTGATCCTATATTCGAACAATGGGGACCATATATGCAATTTTTTGATAGATTGATACCATTGTTAGCAAAAAAGCTAGATTTTCTAGATAAAGTTATTGTTGTGAAATAAGGCATGGACAAAGCGAAAGATCTTTTACAATTTTTCACAGGAAAACTAGCAACAATATAAAAGAAAATGAAAGTATTAACAAGTGGCTTTCATTCTTTAATTCTTTATGTTCTTAGTTCTAATAACAAAGTGAAGGATTTCAATGAATGGTCTAATTATTTTCACCATATTGTATACTTTCCATAGGTGGCATCTATTTTCCAAGGTGATATTGATGAATGTGTTTCCAATGAATTGATTGATACCCTATTCAAGATTGAAACTGAAATGTATAGGTTTACTATAGAGGGGAAAGTGATTACTGATGCCAGGTGGTAGAAGTCTATTGATGAATTAGCAACAACCAAGACATGTGAATGACCCACCAAGAGAGAAGTTATTGTTTGGGAAGCAATCATAGAAATCAAAGCTTTACCAATAGGAAGCAGTTAGAGAAAAAGACAAAGTTAAAGATTTTATGCTTCAGCTGTCATTTGCAACTACTTTTTATTGTTTCTTTTTGAATTAAGGTGTCCAAATATTTTGAAAAAAGTTGTTATAATCATTGTTGTAAAAGGACACTTGTCAATCACAATTTCACTTTGCTTGTTGCAACTCATGTTATACAAATGAGTTTTCAAGGCATTGTGAGCGTCCAAAATTTTGTATGTTTTCAATTTTCAAGAAAGTATAGTTGGTCCAATTATGTGTAGTTGTTTTTGAGTTTACTTCTAGTCATATACTTTTCTGATGACAAATAGAAATGATAGAATCAGTATGAATTCCTGGGTTTCTATTGAGTTTCTATTGGTTATTGTATTATTCAGCAAAAAGGATAATGCAACATGGTATTTAAACTAGATCTATGCCACCATTTTCTATCTCCATTTCATGAATTTTTTAATTTTGAGATCATTTGAATAAGATTCAACTGATTGAATGCAGTATGGATGGGTTGTATATTGGTTATTTTGTTGCTTTCAATTTAATGGATTATGTAAATGCTCCAATAAATTAGTAGAATTCACAAGTCTATGAAAAGGATATCATATAATAATTGAAATAGGTAGTTACAATTGAACAAGATCTCCTACCAATAATTGACTCTTTTCTCCCAATGGACAACATACTAGTCATATAAATCAGAGATGGTTGAGAGTAAATTTTGCTTCTACATGTCAAAACAATTATAAATTCAAAGTCATTTTCATTTCATTTTGTCCAAGGTTATAATGCTAGTCACCACTCATCTACATTTAATTTCTGAGTCTTAGGTAGCTACTATTTCCAGGAATACTTGTAAACTCTAGGAGAATTATGATAAAATCTGCTTATGTGGGATGCACATAAACTTGAAAGCATTAAGAAAATTGGTGAACTGTGTATGTGCCTAAGGATATAAGATGAAAATTAGAATGAAACTAAGATAATTTTCATACAATAGTTTGCATTAGAATCATCCCTAGGTATACCCACCTTGGTTTTGCAGAGCCTAAATAGTAGGAAACCATCCTTGGTTTTGTTGAAGTTGGGTCCAAATGGTTTACTTATGTAATTGATTATAGGAAGTTGCTAATCCTTAGGTTATATGAGTTTCATCATTTTTTTATTGATCATTTTGTTGCTCAATAGTTTTAAACACGAACAGGTTCCTCTAGAAACATTTTCTTTAATCTTCCTTGAATATGCCTCAAAATAGTTTACCTTGAATTCTATGCCACCAACTCATCATAGTTATCTTCTACACTCTTCACACACTTCAATAAAACAACATAGTCAGTACAAATTTGTCAAATCTTCGATTTAACATATTTAATGCCTCTCAGTATCAATATGTTGTCACTCCACAACTATACTATTTTTCCACTTGGCCAACACTAGTTTACTTGGCTAACACTAAATTTTACTGATGTTCGGAATCAACTAAACTTTACTTGGCATATAGTGACAATCTATAAGCTTGCACTCTATTTTACATCTTTTCTCGGAACCTCTTGTTTTTTACTTGGTTTCCACTGATTTTTGCTCAGCTTGCATTGACTGCTTAGCAAGGCTAGGCAAACACTTTTCATACTTGATCTTCTTCTAATCTTAACTTGAGTTGTCTTTCATTTCAAACTTTAATTAAATAAAAAATACACTATAGTATCAATATATTACTTGGTCCTAGGGCTTCTTTTACATACCAAATAACTCAACCTTTCTTTAGGTGCTATTATTATCCCCTCTTTTCAGATCCTCTTCATCAATCAACTAAATGATGGCTTTTAGACCAAAAAGAAATTCTCTCACAAGTAGGTATCAATTTTGATACCATTCAAAAAATAATGATTGTTCCATTATAGTTTCTTCACTTCAAATCTATCTTATATCAGCAATCTCCCTCTTTTGCATTGATGGAAAACTAATACCAAAAACAATGCCAAAAATAAAATAAATCTTTTAAATTTCTCCCTCTATCAATATAGTATATGTCCTTCCTCTATGTAAGTTAATGTGAGCTTTTTCAAGTTCCTTTACATAGCTCCCTCTTGTACTATATCCCTCCCTCTTTCTGATATTTAGGTATCTATCTCTCTCTGATTTATTTTGATATCTCCCTCAATACTTTCTTCCTCTTACTAGGTAGATTTATATTTCTTTTCCCTTAGGCTTATATCTCCCTCTTTGACAAAAATGCCAAAGGCTTCACATCTCTTTATGCATATATAATCAATTCTAGATTCTCCCTTCTTGGATACAATTGTCTAATTGTGTGTTGTCTTTGATGTTACACAAATGTCATATCAGTGCTTACCAAGCTCATTTGGTCAACAAGATTATTTTCCTTGTCTACTGAGCATTCTTAAATATTACAATGGAAGACAATGTCTACCAAGCTCACTTGGGCCTTGAAGGAATTTTGGCAAGAAATAGTGTTAACTGAGTTCTCATGGTTAATGAAGGAAGTTGGTTAGAGTTAGTGTTAACTAAGTTCAATTGGTTACCGAATGATTTTGCAAGTTCATAGTGTTAACCAAGCTTCTATTAGTTAACATAGGAAATCATTTTAGGACTAGTGTTTACCAAGTTGGGTTGGCTATCAAAGGATTTTTTTGTTTTGGGATATGAAGTTTAATTATTTCAAGCATCGATCCCAGCCAACTATGGTAATGATTATTGATCATTGTAATTTGTATTAAGCTGACTTGACAATCTGAATGATATAAATATAAGGTCAAGTTTTGATTTCAGTAGTATGCAAGTGTATTAATTGATTGAAGGAAAGTGTGTGAACAAATTTGAAGTGTTGGCAGATATCCTTGTGGAGTAGCAAAGTAATATTTGATTAGGAAGGATCAAGCTTTTGTAAACAAAATAGAGATCTAGATTCAACAATTTAGTTGCATCTAAAGTAGGTCATTTCATTGTTACTTTCTTACCAATCTAGTAGTGATCCAAATCTCTTAACAGAGTTAGTTTAATAGCCAGTTGTAAATCCTCTAATAGGGTGATAGTTCCATTGAATTGTTTTAAAGACCTCTTACAAGACAACTCCTAATAGGGTGATTAAATTCTCTAATAAGGTCACACCTAACTGTGCATTTTGGTAACCTTTAACTAGGTTGGCTCCTAACAGGGCTCACTTCAGAAGAGTGAAAATAGTAACTAGTTACATTGGTGGTTTTTCCCATATTGGGTTTCTATGTTAAATTTGGTGTCTCTTGTGTTCATTTTTTTTCTCTCATGTTTGCAAATTATTACTATTGATGTTAGATCAGCTAAAGTAAATCATACTCTGCTTTTATTAGGTTACAACATTTTCAATATGTTTATTGAGTGATAGCAATAAGTAGTTTTGTTGACATCTAAGGGATCTAAGATTTATTTTAGTAGTAACTGATTCCGCCCCCCTTAGTTACTCTATCTATATTTTCAAAAATTGGTATCAGAGCTATTGGTGCTTGCAGGAAAGGTTCCAAGGACCTAAGCTAAAGATCAGGATGTCTTATAAGAAAGAAATTCCAAAGCTTAATAGAGACAACTTTTTAGCATGGCAGGGACTTATGAGAATTCATTTGGCTTCTGTTGGTGATTTAGGATACAAATATCTTGATGAAGAATACAAAAATCCTACCAGTACATTATCTATTGGAGATATTACTAAGAAAAAGAACCATAACACCATGATGATAGATATTGAATCTACTCTTAGCTATAAACAATTTGATGAGATCAAAGACTGCAAAACCACTTTTGAAATGTGGAACAAGCTAAAGGGCATCTATGGTGGTGATGACAATGTGAGGAGAGCCAAAGCAGAAATCCTTAGAGGACATTTTGATTAGATGAGAATGAGAGAAGATGAAAATATTGCCAAATATGTGGAAAGAGTCAAAGCCAGTATCAGTGCAATCAAAGCTTTTAGAGGAGAAATCAAGGATGAAACTATTGTAAGTAAAGTTCTCATAACATTACTTCCTATCTATGCAATTAGAGTATTTACTATTCAAGAAAGGAGGTGTGAGACAAATCATAATATAAATTTGGATGCCTTAGTAGGAAGATTGATAGGTTTTGAGCTAGACAACTATGACAATTATGTTCTAGCTTCCAAGAATATTGAATATGCATTTGAGGCTAAGATTTCACTTAAGGAGAAAGACAGTAAAATAAAGGACATTCAGTTAAAAATTAAAGAAGAATCAGAGGAAAGTTTTGATAGTGATCTTGAAGTTGTTGAAGCTTTACTTGCAAAGAAATATTCTAGAGGCAGAGGAAAATACAAAGGTAAAGTTCCCCTAATCTATTTTTCATGTGAAAAAAGTAGTTATATTGTTGGTAGGTTCCCAAACAAAGAAAGCAAGGATGAGAAGAAAAGTCAAAAGTGCAATGGCAATAAGGATTTCAAAAGTCACAAATCATTCAAGGAAAAAGGTAAGAAAACTTGTTTTTATGTCTACGAATTCAGAAAACAATGAAGATGAGATAGTTTACATTATTGTAAAAGATGAATCTAATGATGAAGGAGATAATATGACACTTATCTCTCATGTGAGAAAAAATGATACATGGATCACAGATAGTGGATGTTCACATCATATGATTGGAGATAAAAGAAAGTTTGAATACTTTGAAGACTATGATGGTGATAGTGTAAGATTTGGAAACAATGGACATTGTTGCATAAAAGGGAGATGTCAAATCTCATTAACCAAAGAACTTCTATGTGACAATGCTTATTGGGGTGAAGGACTAAAACATAATCTATTGAGTGTGGAATGACTAATCAACATTTGATTCAAGGTGGAATTTATGTATGGCAAGGCAAGACTGCTTGATGACAAAGGAAAACTGATTGGATTAGGAAAAAAAACAAAAGATAAACTATTTTATCTTGATCTTGGTGATTTCTCATGTTTTATTGCTCAAGTTGGAGAAATTTGGTTATGGCACAGAAGGTTATGTCATGTAAATTTTGATAACATGGTGAAAATAAGCAAATTTAGGAAAGTAAGACGTATTCCTAGTTTGAAGAAACCAAATGTTGGACTATGCAAGAACTGTCAAATTGGCAAAATGGGAAAGAATAGTTTTAAAAGAAAAAGCTATCAATTAGAAGATATCTTGGAAATTGTGCATACCAATTTGTGTGGACCTATTGGAATAGAAAGCTATAATGGATAAAAAATCTTTATTCTTTTTGTTTATGACTACTCTAGAATGATGATTGTTATGTATTCAAGAGAGAAGTCAAAAGCATTTGAGAAAATCAAATGGTATTTGGAAAGAGTAGAGAAAGAAACATGGAAAAGACTAAAATGCTTAAGATCAAACAAAGGTGGCAAATTCATCTCCAATGAATTCAACAACTTTTGCATTGGAAGAGGAATCAAAAGATAGGTATCAGCCCTTGGAGCTCTTGAGTAGAATGGAATAGCTAAAAGAAGAAATAGATCCATCATGGATTGCGCAAGGACTCTAATGATTGAAAAGAACATTGCTATCAAATATTGGAAGGAAGCTATTAGCATTATAGTTCATACTTTGAACCGAGTACAGTTGAAGAAGGACTCATATAAAACTCCCTATAAATTATGGTATGGATATAAACCCAATGTAAGCTATGTGAAAGTATTTGGAAGTAAATGTTATATCTTGAAAGAATCTAGAGAAGGCAAGTTTGATGTAAAAGGTGATGAAGGTATATTCTTAGGATATTCTTGTAAAAGTAAGGCATATATATGTTTGAAGTTGTCTACTCATAAAATCATAGAAAGTGCACATGTGGGAATTGATGAGTTTACAGAAAGGAGTGAAGAAGAAAGTTAAAAAGGAACCAGAAGATTACAGGAGATTTGTTTACATCAAACCTGATACATTTCCAAACACATCTATCAATAAGGAGACTTCAACTCTTGAGTCTTCCTCAATCATCAAGTTTAAAGAAGTTCAAACTGAGTCACAAGAACCCGAGTCATATTCTGAAGCTACCAATCCAATGCCTACCATGTTAGAGCACCAGAGCTAGAAGTTGAAATTCAAAAGGATGACAATGCAATTCAGTCAAAAGGAAAAGAACCTATATTGGCTAAGTATGTCAAAAGGCATCATGCACCTAATCAGATTATTGGAGATAAATTAGAAGATACTATGACAAGAAGTAAGCTAAAAGGTACATGTTTACTTGTTGATTTTGAACCTAAATATGTTAAAGATGCATTGGAAAATGAAAGTTGGATTGAGGCTATGAATGAAGAAATTGAAAAAATAGAGAAGAAGAAAACTTAGACCCTTGTACCTAGGCCCAAAGACAAAAATGTGATTGGCACAAAATGGGTATTCAGGAATAAGTTGAATGAAGATGGTAAGGTATCAAGAAACAAAGCTAGATTGGTATGTAAAGGATATTCTCAAGAAGGAATTGATTATGGTGAAACTTTTTCTCCTATTGCAAGATTGGAAGGTGTTAGGACCTTACTTGCATATGCAACACATAAAGGATTTAAAGTATATTAGATGGATGTTAAATCTGCATTTCTCAATGGTATTCTTCATGAAGAAGTCTACATTGAACAACTAGAAGGCTTTGTTGATCTAGATAAAAGGGACATGGTTTACAAGCTGCACAAAGCTTTGTATGGTCTAAAAAAAGCTCCTAGAGCATGGTATGAGAGGTTCCACAACTACCTTATACAGATTGGTTTCCAGAGAACTAATGATAATAGTAGTTTGTACATCAAGGAACGACTAGATAACAAGATTCTATTAGCAGAGATATTTGTGGATGACACTTTATTTATAGGGAATGATGATCTATGCAAAGAATTTTTAGAGCAAATGAAAAAAGAATTTGAAATGTCTATGGTTGTTGAGATCAATTTCTTTATTGGATTGCAAATACAACAAAGTAGGAATGGTATCTACATCAATCAATCTAAGTATATTAAGGAGATACTCAAGAAGTTTGGTATGGAAGATTCAAAACTAGTTGGAACCCCCATGTGTACTAGATTAAAGCTTACCAAATATGATGACTCAAAAGAGGTAGATTAGACCTTGTATAGATTAATTATTAGAAAATTATAGTATGTAGTTCATACAAGACCTAATATTGCTCTTGTAGTTGGTATAGTGGCAATATTCTTAGCTAAACCCAGAGAAAATCATATGATGGCAATCAAAAGAATCTTGAGATATTTGAAAGGCACTAAAGACTATGGTTTATGGTATAAACTTGGAGGAAATCTCGATGTAAAAGTGTTTACTGATGCTAATTGGGTAGGAAATATTGATGATAGAAAAAGCACAAGTGGTGGAGCATTCTTTCTTGGTAAAAGCTTGGTATCTTGGACTAGAAAATACAAAAATTGCACATCCCAATCCATAGCAGAAGCAAAATATGTTGCAGTAGAAGTGAATTGTTCCAATATTATTTAGTTTAAATAGTTTTTGCAATGTATGAAGGTTGAAATCAAAGAACCAGTTGTCATGTTTTGTGATAATAAAAGCACAATTAACATATCAAAGAACCTAGTGATGCATTCTAAAACTAAGCACACTACTATAAAATATCATTTTGTTAGAGAATTGGTGCAGGACAAAGAAATTAGATTGGAATGTCTATACAAAAGAACGGATTATAGATATATTTACCAAGCCATTACCTAAGGATGCATTCTTGTATCTAAGAGATAAGTTAGGGGTCATTCCCCTATCTGAAGCTCACTAAATAAAGTTTTAGTGATAAATTAGTTGATGCAACATAATCAAGAGAACATTGCATATGAATCAATACTCAAGGTACATTGATACTAATTTGGTATGTGTTGTCTCTGGCATGTGTTGTCAAAGAGGAAGAGTTTACTGTCATATCTTTTTGAAACTTTTTTTGAAGAAAGAAGCTATGTAATTCCTTCATAGAGGGAGATTACTGCTTAAAAGAGAAGCTTGTGGTGTAAAATCTAAGAGGGAGAAACTTTCTATTAGAGAAAGTCTTGTTATCAATTTTCATTTTCATATGACATGTTGTGTTTCCATCAATGCCAAAGAGGGAGATTGTTGGATACAATTGTCTAATTGTGTGTTGTCTTTGATGCTACACAAATGTCATATCAGTTGTCAATTAGTGCTTACCAAGCTCACTTGGTCAACAAGACTATTTTCTTTGTCTACTAAGCATTCCTGATGATTACTCTACGAAGATAGTGTCTACCAAGCTTACTCAGGCATTGAAGAAATTCTAGCAGGAAATAGTGTTAACCGAGTTCTCTTGGTTAACAAAGGAAGTTGGTCAGAGTGTTAACCAAGTTCACTCAATTGCCAAAGGAGTTTGCAAGTTTGCAGTGTTAACCAAGCTTCTATTGGTTAACATAGTAAATCATTTCAGGACTAGTGTTTACCAAGCTAGGTCAGCTATCAAAGGATTTTGTTATTTTGGGATATGAAGTTTAATTATTTCAAGTATTGATTCGAGCTAACTATGGTAATGATTATTGGTCATTGTAATTTGTATTAAGCCAACTTGACAATATGAACGATATAAATATAAGGTCAAGTTGTGATCTCAATAGTATGCAAGTGTATTGATTGATTGGAGGAAAGTGTGTGAGAAAATTTGAAGGATGGTCAGATATCCTTGAGAAGTAGCAAAGTAATATTCAATTAGGAAGGATCAAGATTTTTTTAATAGAACAAAGATTTGGTTTCAGCAATTTAGTTGCATCTCAAGCAAGCCATTTTATTGTTACTTTCTTACCATTGTAGTAGTGATCCAAATCTCTTAACAAAGTTGGTTTAATAGCCAGTTGAAAATCCTCTAACAAGGTGACAGTTCCATTGAATTATTTTAAAGACCTCTTATAAGGCCACTCCTAACAAAGTGATTATATCCTCTAAAAGGTCACACCTAACAGTGTTTTTTTGTAACCTTTAACTAGGTTGGCTCCTAACAAGGGTCACTTCCAAAGAGTGAAAACAATAACTAGTTACATTGGTGGTTTTTCCCATATTGGGTTTCCACATTAAATCTAGTGTCTCTTGTAAAATTTTCTTTTCTTTCATGTTTTCAAATTATTACTATTGATGTTAGATCATGTAAAGTAAATCATACTCTACATTTACCGAGTTACAACATTTTTAGTATGTTTACCGAGTGACAGTAGTAAGTAGCTTTGTTGACATCTAAGGGATTTGAGATTTATTTTAGTAGTAACTGAGCCCCCCCATTTACTCCATCTATATTTCCAACACTCCCTATGTCACCTTTCATGTGACTGTAAACTTTATAATTCATCTCCTTCATTACTTTACGCAATCCTAAAGTAATATCCACTGCATTAAGTTGTAAGATACAACATTTAGCTCAATAGATGCAAGGCACTACTTGTGCTTCTTAAGTAGATTTTGATAGTGCTATCACCCCTATTTTACCTCTATGATACTCATGAGCATCCTTAGGAAAAGCTTTTGTGAAGATATTAGCTATCTATTCTTTTTTATTCACATATTCCATCCTCACTACATTATCTTGAACTAACTCTCTCAACTAATTATACTTGATTGCAATGTTCTTAGTCTTTGTGTGCATCACAAGGTTCTTTGATATATTTATAAAACTTTTATTATCACAATAAAATACCATAGGTTTAGTAATTTCCTCCTTCATACCTTTGAGTAGTTGTTTGATCCATACAATATTTGTACAATTTATTGTAGGAGCCACATATTCGGCTTTGATAGTAGACTAAGATATGCAAATTTTTTTCTTGTTGGTCTAGGTGACCAACCTCTTTCCTAAGAAAAATTCTCCACAGGTTGTGCTTTTTTTTTCATCAATGTTTCTAGCCCAATCAACATCAGTGTAGGCTCTCAACTCAAATTTTTCATTTTTCTTGTAGTATAGACCAGTGTCTCTTTTTCCTTTCAAGATATCTCAAAATTCTCTTGATAGCCATCAAATGATTTTCCTTAGGATTTGTAAAGAATCTTGCAACAATCCTAATAGATAATGCAATGTTAGGTCTCCTATGCACTACATATTGCAATTTTCCAATCATAGACATGTACAATGTTTGATTCACATCAGATGAATCATCATTCTTTGCAGTGTAGGAGCACCTACAATGAATGATGAATCACCAAGGTCCTATGAATACCTAGATTAATTTAGATCAATCAAATAGGCATCTAGACCAAATTGTAAGACCTAGTACCAAGATTGAAAATGTTATAAGCTCTTGGTCAACTATGGTCGAACATGGTCAAAGGGCCTAGAATATTAAGATTTTATTTTATTTCTTGTTTTAACATGTTTATGACCTATTTGGGTCATTTGGACTAGGTTTGATTAGTTCTAGTTGCAAGTTTGCAAAAATTGCACAAATTGCAAACTAATGCAAAAATTTACCCAATGGCCAAGTTTGAAATGTTATTATGACCTTTGGAAGGCCTATAATAAGACCTTTTAGGTGAGTGATAGGTAGTGATAATGTAATTTTCAACTTTCAATCAATAAGATACCTTATTTTTACTACAATCAGCTTGTTGTCCTATATTGTATGGATTCATCTAGTGTTCAAACCTACATTTTTGGATAGGTGGATGAAATAGATTTCCAATGCATCTAGTTTGAATCCTTCATCTATCTCTTAACTCAAGTTATTATCTTTTTTGTACAAGTAGGTCCAAATTTCTCACTAACCTTTAATTTTGAAGGATTTCACTATAGAAATCTAACGGCCATTGGTGAAATCCTAGAATTCGTAATGTACTTTAAGATGCAAGTGGTTTTAGGAATGTACTTGTAGGGATCCATTAAAATTTTGATGCCCTAGGCATGCAAGTCCCACGTGCATGCCAGGAAAAGGATGTAACATCTCCCACAACTTTAACAAGACTTGGCATCAAGGTTTGAAATCAAGGTTGTAACTTGTCTAGGGTTTCCCTCACATGTTCCCATCACTATTTTGTAGGATGGAGTCCTAGAAAATGTACTTTCTTTGTAAATGGAGGCCTAATTACCCTAGTTGCCTAAGTGAGAAAGTGAAAAAAAGCTTATTTGTTTGTGTCATGAAACCTTGGTGCCTTAGTATGTTTCGTTAGTCCAAAATGGGTGTCCAAAATAATAATTTTTTCCCTGGGTTGTGTGTAGATATTTCCTTCTAAGTCTAATTTTCATCAAAAAGGGCTACTAGCCTTTTGAGTCACTTAACAAAGAAACTGTATGCCAGAAGTTGCATAGTTTGTTTTTAATCATGGGATCATTCCATTATTTCCCTAAATAGAAAATTTCCATGAGTATGAGTCTCCCCTAGTCATAGGATGAAATTTAGTTTTATTTTGCCAAATTGTCTCAATTTGTGCATTGTGGGCAACTTGTGATAAGTTGTCTTGTTCATAGGGTTCCCTAGTGATTAGGGTTTTCCTTGTTTAGATGTAGTATTTTGATAACCTAATACCATCCTAGAAGTAGTTTTAATTGGTGCTTGCACATTTTGATCCTCTTACCAAGATATTTGGTTGAAGGACTTGAGTGAAAAGGGTTTTTGGACCAGTTGATCATTCATTGATCAATCCCACTAGGCTCCATTGCATCAAGTGGTATTAGACCCAAGTTCTTACTGAAGAAGATGAATAGATCCCTACAAGAGTAAAAAATACTAAACTAGCAAAGTTAATGAGATAACAAAGAGCAACAATGTTGCTTTTGCAAAGAGGTTGAGAGAACTTGAAGGTAGAGTGGATAAACAAAAGGGGGCACAATCTATTGAAGAGGACTAAAATATTAAGGTTGAAGATCTTCAGGTAGATGGTGAAGTGACTACTAAAAAAATACCTCTCTTTAATTCTCTCAAATCCATGGAGAAAAGAACCATGGAGGGGAAGTTAGAATTTCCAACTCTCAATGGTAAGATGAATGTTGATATAGCATTGGATTGCATAGAAGCCCTAACTAGTTTATTTGAGTGTGAAGACATCCCAGAGAAGCATAGGGTAAAGATGGAAAATTCTAATTTGAAGGGAGCAACCCTAACTTGGTGGAACTTCATCTACACAGAGAGGATAAAGAAGGGAAGAAGCATGATTTCTTCTTGGGATAGAATGGTGGTGCTAGTCAAGGAGACATATGTTCCTAAAGAGTATGGGGTACAACTCTACAGAAGAAAACAAAGTTTAAAGAAAAAGAATATAGATGTTAGTTCATATATAGAAGAGCTCTTAAAGTTGAGTATGAAGACCAACATAGTAGAGGATGAGGAAGAGAAACTAGCAAGGTACATGAAAGGCCTTGAGTTACCCATCCAAGAAGAACTAAACCTTCATACTCCTAGTTTAGTGAACAAGCACTACCGATTAGTAGTCAAAGTGGAAGAAAAATGGAAGAGGAGGCATGATCAAAACAAAGGCAAGGAGAACAATAAAAACTTCAATCCCAAGAACAATTCTTGGAAAAAGAGGCAGAATAGTTGAAGAAAACCTATTGATCAAAATAAGAATCAAGGGGGACAAAGTTCTAAGGGGAACTATATAGGAGAAAAGTCTTTCATAGGTAGAGGAAGAGGAAATGACCCTATCGCATGCTATAATTGCAACCAATTAAGAAACCATACAAGAAAATGCCTTGAAAAGAGGAATAAAAATAAAGGGGAAATAAGAGCAACTTGACTATAGAGATATTGAGCCTGAGGAAGGAGCATGTCTAATGATGAGGTAAGCACTTTTTTAGATCTCTCACACCCAAAAGCCACCCCAAAGGAAGAACCTCTTTAGGACAAGGATCAAATTCCAAGGAAAGATATGTAGTTTTTTAATTGATTCAGACTCAATAGAAAATCTTGTTTCCTTTGAAATGGTAGAGGAACCCAAATTACCTAAGAAACCTCACCCCTTTCCCTATCATGTTTCTTGGTTAACAAAGGATAAAAAAAAATTTAGTGATAGAGCAAGCATGGGTAGAATTTTATTTAGAAATCTTCAAGGATAAAATACTTTTTCATGTTGTAGAAATGGATGCATCTCACATACTTCTAGGAAGGCCCTAGCAATATGATGTTGATGCTATCCACCATTGTAAAAATAACACATATTCTATAAAAAGGAATGGTGTAACTTTCACCATGAAGCCCATGCATGATCCTAATAGAGAACCTATTGTTGTAACCATAGGGGAGAAAGAAATGATTAAAGCCCTAAAGGAACTTGATGCCCAAGGTTTCATATTGGTGGTTAAGAAAAAATAAAACATAACTTCCAGAGACAAAGATCTATTGGATACCACTAAGATAGACTTTAAGTTTGGATACCATTAGATCCAAAATAAAACTAAGTAATGAATGGAAGACAACATTCAAAACTACTAAAGTTTTTTTTCAATGGTTAGGGATGCCCTTTGGGTTAAGTAATGCCCCTAGCACTTTTATGAGTCTTATGAATGATATTTTCATTGATTTTATTGGCAAGTTTTTCTTTATTTACCTTGATGACATACTAATATTTAGTCATAGCAAGTAGGATCATCTTGTGTTAGTGTAATTTTTTATTTTTCCTATTTTGCTAGGTTTTTCCTACACTTTTAATAATCTTGCTTAGGTTAATAAAGCATGTCTTATTAGGTGAATGGTTGTGAGGTGTCACCTTCCTACATGTGAGCATCCATTAGCTATCTTGGGAAGATACTTTGCTATCTTTAGTCCGATAGATGGTTGCTCCTCATTGGTTGGTGTTGCCACCTCCTCCCTCTTCTGAGCCTATATAAGCATGCTACCTAGCTTGTATTTACATCTCTTGTTTTTGCATCCTCTTAATGCTATTTTGCTTCCAGCATTTGCATTACTCTCTTGGAGACTAACTCTATGATGCTATTTTGATTTTGTATCATTTGCATTCATAGTTTAGATATTTACTCTTTGCACTAGTTTTCTGAGTTATTAATCTTATCAGATTCTAACATGGTATCAGAGCTTTTCTATGTGCAAGAGTAGATTTTAGTTTCATTATTTGAGAGATTTGGGGGGGCAAATAAACTTTATTGTAATTTTTTGAAAAACGAAGTATGCTCTTCTCTTGCATCTATGGATGATCTTGAAAATCAAAAAAGTTTTGACAAAAATAGTTTTTCTCTGGGGTTTCAATCTCAAATCTGACAACCAACTTGCATATTTGGAGTTTTCAATTAGTTTTGCAGGTTCCAGCATGCCATTGATGGACTTAAGAAGCTGATCCAGCATTTGCATGTCATATTTTGGTTGCTGGTGTCATTTTTTGATTTTTGGAGCCGTTTTTTACTGTTAAAGGCATCTAATTTACACTATAGCAACATCTTATATACATCAGCAAGAAAAATGCTTTCTGGGTTTTATTTGCAGCCTCGAAAAACCATCTGGGTATCTTTTAGATTTTGCATGCAAGCTGTATATTTTTTAGAATCGAGCATGTAAAGCTACAGCCATACCCCTCTCCGTTGGCAATCGCAGATTTGAATGCAGTTTTCAAATGTCTCGTTCTTGCTCATACAGAATCCGATTTTGATGATTCTTATTATGAACTTGGCTATTTTTTTGTGCTCTATCCACTAGTGGAGTTGTTTTTTGATTTTCATGCATGAATTCTTCAGAAATTGTAGATTCTCAGTCGTGACTGTGCACAGTTCTTGTTTTGGAAACTTTGGAGGATCATAACTTTCTCATATGACTTTGTATCAAGGCAATTCTTTTTTTGAAAGTGCATGATTTTTCGAGTAGATCGTAGTGGTGCTATTTGTTTTCTTGATTATTGTGCCCAAGTTTCACTTTTAGCATATGCTCTTTATGAGGGTTTGTAATGCATTGAAATCAAGACCACTAAGTATCTCTTTCTAGTGGTAGTTGTAAATGCACTAAAATAAAGTGCCAAATCATATTTCTTTGGGGGGGGGGGGGTTCTTTGATTGAGTAAAAAGGGGAAGGGGGGGGGGGGGGGCATTGTCGTGGCTAGGTTCTCTTCTTTTTAGCATTTCTTTGCATTCCTTCATCATGGATCAAACAAATATGCCCATCCTAACTCCATACAATTACTAAGTGGAAATCACACATGATAATTCACTTAAGGAAAGATGGATTAAATAGGATAACTATGGGACTTGAAATTGAACCTGCTAAAGATGAAGATAAGCCTAAGTGGTTTAAAAAATGTGATGAGGCATTTGGAACATTGTGTTTGTTTGTTTCTCCTAAATTGCTATTTCACATTGAGTCTTTGGATACACCAAATGAAGTATGAACAAAGCTAGAAACACTATTTGGCACACAAGATTCAATGAGGGGTCATATGTTGGAAAATGAATTAATTAGTTTGAGTCCAGGCAATTTCAACACAATCCAAGATTTCTTCACCAAATTGAAATCACTAAGGCTGCAGTTAAAACAATGTGGAATTGAAAAGAAAGATGAACAACTGATTCTTAGTATTCTCTCTAAGCTAAGTTCAGAATATTTTGTGTTTGTCTCTACCTTCTATGCTACTAAGGGTGCACTTGGTACTCAATTCACCATGCCATCTTTAGATGATTTTGCTATCAATCTCACTCGAGAATAGGACAAGCTAATCCAGATGGGCACTCTTATGTCCTCTAAGTCACATGCCTTGGCTATCAACCAAGGCACAAAAGAACAACAAGGACAAAGTAGTAACAACAATAGTAAGGATAAGAATCGAAAGAATAGCGAGGAGAAGAAGGATCAGATATCGATTTCTTCAAAAGAAACTATTGATACACCATCTTCCAAGGGCGATAAGCCTAAGAAAGAAAAGGTCAAATGTGCCTATTGTGAAAGACCTGGTCATGATGAACATAAATGTTTGCAGAAACAACTTGATCACTTGACATACATTCTTGAGAAGAATAATATCAGTGTTCTTGAGTCTATCAAACAAAGTTTTAATGAAGGGTCTAACAAGGAAAAAGAAAACAAAAAGGGGAAAGGAAAGGGCAAGGCCCTTTTTGCAGTTGCTTCCTCACCATCCACTTGGGTTCCTGATTCGGGTGCTTCACACCACATGGCTTCATCTAAGGAAGAACTTGCATCCTTGGAGCTATGTACTATGCCTTCTATTTTGATGGGTGATAACAATCTTGTTGAGGTGTGTGGGAGAGGGTCTGTTGATGTGGGGGATGGCACATTCCATGATGTTCCTTGTGTACCCTCATTGTCAACTAATCTCCTATCGGTACACTAAATCACTCACACAAGTTTAGGCAAGCGGGTTGAGTTCACTCTTGATTCAGTGGAGATACGTGAGTTGCACAATGATTCTACAATTGTAGTTGGGAGAGCAGATCACCAGTCACGACTCTATATGTTTTCTCACTTTGTTCCTTATCCTCCTTTGACTGTTTCACTCACTCACTCTAATGATGTGAGCAAATTATGGCATGAGCGGTTTGGCCATCTTAACTTCCACTACTTGCATTAGTTTAACCAGCAAAGCATGGTCACAGGGTTGCCTTCTACTTTGACATTGGAGTCACTTGGAATACATGATAGATCTTCTAATGGGTCAGATTCACTTGAGCAGTCTTCTACCTCCACTTTTGATGTAGAGAGTGATTCAGAGGACTCACCTCCTTCCTCTCCTAGTCATCATTTACAGGTTGATGATTCTCCTCTAGATTCTCCATCTTCTAGTCCACTTTGGGCTAGACAGACCTTGCAGTTTGCAGGTGATTGGGTTGGGGATCCATCAGACACCAAGTAGATTCATTCACAATTCCAGGATGCTCTACATATCTTCATTGCTATTGCCTCAAATCCACAATATTTTCATGAGGCTTTTGGTATTTTTGAGTGGGATAAAGCTATGCAGGAAGAGTATAGTTCCTTGATGAGGAACCACACTTGGGATCTTGTCCCTTTTCCTAAGGGAAGAAAACTTGTTCGATGTAAGTGGATCTACTGGACAAAATTTGCAAGCTTTGCAGGAGGTGCGGGATGCTTCATCTTTTGGGGGGGCCTCTTCCTCTCACTTGGAGTCCTAATTTTCTTTGGGGAGTCTCTTTTCTCTCTCTTTTGGGGGAATTTTATGTACATGCGTACCTCATCAGGCTTGACTTGTCGGGGCCCATTTCTACATCCACCTAAGCTTTGCTTATGGGGGGATGTTAGTGTAATTTTTTATTTTTCCTATTTTGCTAGGTTTTTCCTACACTTTTAATAATCTTGCTTAGGTTAATAAAGCATGTCTTATTAGGTGAATGGTTGTGAGGTGTCACCTTCCTACATGTGAGCATCCATTAGCTATCTTGGGAAGATACTTTGCTATCTTTAGTCCGATAGATGGTTTCTCCTCATTGGTTGGTGTTGCCACCTCCTCCCTCTTTCGAGCCTATATAAGCATGCTACCGACATGTATTTACATCTCTTGTTTTTGCATCCTCTTAATGCTATTTTGCTTCCAGCATTTGCATTACTCTCTTGGAGACTAACTCTATGATGCTATTTTGATTTTGTATCATTTGCATTCATAGTTTAGATATTTACTCTTTGCACTAGTTTTCTGGGTTATTAATCGTATCAGATTCTAACATCTTGATCATGTGGAACAAGTATTAAGAAGGCTTTGTTAGCATAGGTTGGTGATCAACTTGGAAAAGTGCCATGTTTTTGAAGAAGGAACTTGTGTTCCTAGGTTTTGTAATCTCATAAGGCATCCTCAAGATGGACCTAAGAAGGTTAAGGAAATCATCAACTAGCCTCCACCAAAGAACCAAGGGGATGTAAGAAGCTTCCATGGTCTTGCCATCTTCTATAGGAAGATTATCAAAAACTTTAGTCATGTGTGTGCACCCATGCTTGACACTGTCAAAGGAGGAAGAGAGACTAAATTTTCTTTGACAAAGGAAGCCAATGATGGATTTTAGTACTTAAAGAATAGAGTCTCTCACTACCCAATCTTGGTTTTACCTAACTTCAATAAGGTTTTCACTCTAGAAACTGATGCAAGTAATTTAGCCATAGGTTCAGTACTAAGTTAGGAATGTAAGGTAGTAGCTTTCTTTTCTAAGAAACTAAATGATGCTAAAAAGAAGTTTTCAACTCATGACTTGGAACTTTATGTCATGGTACAAGCCCTCAAGAAATGGAGGCACTATCTAATCCCAAATGAGATTTTAGTATACATTTTTGGAATTACAATAGGAAAGGTAAACTTCTAAGGAGGGTTGGGGGGTGTTGAATCAATAGTTTAAACTTTGACCTATAAAAAATTCACCACACATCCATCTCATATATTCAATAAGTAAACTAAAATACCATGTAAAGCATGTACATCTAAATCATGTAAACAAGAAAATGTTCACACATATATGACACTAAATATGATTACCCAAAAACCCTCCAATGAGAAGGTAAAACTGGGGTGGGGATGAAACCCACAAATTTTCACCATGGTAGTAAAAAAGTGTACCCAATGAAGGTTAAAATGTTTGATCATGAGACATGATCTACCTTGTGAAAGGTATACCCTATTAAAGGCTTATAAAGGCTATTGGGTCTTACCCTATTAAAGTATTTCAACATCCTGTTAAAAGCGTGTCTTGTTAATGGACTTTAACTCACAATTAAGTAAACACCTTGTTAGAGGATTTTAATACAGCCTTTTAGGACTACTATTTTAAGAGATTTAACTAATTTACCTATTAGAATGACTCAACATTGATCTGGTGGTTAACACTTTGTTGCTTGATGATAGGTAATCTCTAAACTAATGTATTCTTGATCCTTTTTGATCAGATGTCTCTCTGTTGTATACTATTTCCTTCTTCTATTCTTCCTTTAACTAATTCTACAATGTAATTTCACTTCACAATTCCTTAGCCACCATGAATGTTCTGTTTGTGCATGAAAAACTTCTTTCTTCACTTCCATCCACATGCATATTAATTTTAGGGTTTATCCTCCTTAATAAGATCTTGGTGACTTAGGCTTAGGTATGAATCAACAACTATGATTCATCCATTTTGCCACTTAAACCTTCTCTTTACCTAATTGGATGCATGTCCTTTATAGGGATTCCAACTTAAGATTTTTCCTTTGTTAGAATTACAAGTAGGAAGAGAGTAAACTTCTAGGGGGTGTGGTGAATCAGGTGTTTAAACTTGGACCCATAAAACTTTCACCATTCATACATCACATGCATTAATATACTAAAAAAATATATAAAGCATATGCATCAATCATTTAAACATGCAATCAAAAACACAGATAACACTAGATATGATTACCTAGAAACCCTCCAAGTGAGAAGGTAAAACTAGGGTGAGGATGATACCCACAAATATTCACTACTGTATAAATAAAGTATATCTAATTAAGGTTACAATGGTTTGACCATGAATCATGATCTTCCCTATGAAAGGTCTGCCCTGTTAAAGGCTTATGAAGATTGCTAAGTACCACCTTGTTAGGGGATTTCAACACCCTTTTGGAAGTGTGCTTGGTTAGAGGACTTCAACTTACAATTAAGTAAGCAACCTATTAAAGGATTTCATACAGTTTATTAGGACTACTCTATTAATAGATTTAACTGAAATCACCTATTAAAATGTCTCAGCATAGATCTTGTGGTTGGCACTTGCTTGCCTAATAATAGTGTTGAAATATTCAAATATGGCAAGAGTACTTATGAGAGGGGGGGTGAATCATAAGTATCCTATTTTATGCAATAAAACTTTTAACTGAAAGTAAATTGCATGCATGTAAATACATCAAGTAAACATGAAATTTAACACATGCATCAACAACTCATAACACTGCAATTTGGTAACCCAGAAACCCTCTAAGAATAAGAAGGTAAAATTGGGGTGGGGATGATACCCACAAAAATTACTGCAGAAATATTGTTCAACCACTTCTGATGGTCTGCCATGTTAAAGGCTTTACAATGTATTAATAGTGACCTGGTTAGAGGATTTACAAACACTTAACATGAAGTGTCACCCTGTTAAAGGATTTTAATCACCTAATTAAAGGATCTAATGAAATAGCTATTAAGCTAACCTATCACCATAGGATTTTCATTCTAAAACAATTGCTAGAAAGTATTAGGTATAATGAACCTGATAAATTACAATCCTTGATTGCTGAATGCAGGCACCTGTTCTGCTTTCTCTGATCTTAATCCTTTGTGATCTGATAATCCTCACTTCTAAAAATATAATTCCTTTGTGCACCCTTGTATGTCCACTCATATATTTACAAATGAAATTTCATCTTCCTTATAAAGACATTTGAGGATTTAGGGTTGGGTATGGATCTACAATCCATATTCAATCTCCATTTTCTGCTCATTATTTGCATTTATTCTATTGGTTGCATGCCTTCATCATTTTTCTTATTGGTTGCATGAAGATTGCATAGGAAAAATAAAAGATTCAATCTCATCATCAAATCCTTCGAGATTTACCTTATGTCGACTGTAAAAATGGTTTACATCATAATTTGTGCAATTAAAAACTCTTATGCTAAGTTACTCGGCTCCTAAAGTATTGTTGATACTCGGCACTTGCTATTTCTTAGATAGCTCAGCACCTAAACAAAATTGTATCACTCGACACCTTAAGTTACTCAGCACTTGTTAACACTCGGCACTTGTTAACACTCAACACTTGTGTTACTCAGCACTTACACTTCACTCGGTATCTAATCTTCACTCGATATCTGATCTTCACTCTGTATCTGATCTTCACTTAGTATCTAAAAACTATTAAGCACATGAAGATCACTCGACATTTGTTGTGACTCGGCTTCCAATGTGGAATTTGATTAAGTGTGTTGGAACTCAAATGTCAAAAACCATTATGAGGTTAACAAATAGATCACCTATGCACAATCTCTGATTGGTCCTTCACAATTTTATGTATCAATGTTGTATCCTTATCTATCTTATGTTCTTCACTTAACTAATTTTGTAATTTACTCTTACTACTAAGTCACCTTGAATGCTCTACAAACTATATTCTCTCATTCACTCCTTGTACATTATTCTCATCATCTTTAAGAATTTAGGGCTTCATCCTTCTTAAGAAGACTCTAGTGGCTTAGGGTTAGGTATGAATCTATAACTGAGATTCATCCATTTTGATGCTTAAACATTCTTATTTTCTAATTGGCTACATGTAATTGCATAGGGAATCCACATATAGATTCATCCTTATCTCCAAAAGATTGAGATCTATCCTTAAGTTGGCTTGAAAATAGTTTACATAGTTGTTTGTGCCATTACAAAAAAAAAAGTCCAAACTATGTCACTCGACATATGAAGTCTTTGATGCTCAACATACATTGTATTTCTACTTCTAACTTGGCACTTGAACTGCTCCACATCCACTATTTACTTTTCACTTGCATCAATCAGCATAATCTATTTTCTCAAAAATCAAGTGACTTGACACATGAGTAACTCGATACTCATTGCAACTCAACATGGTCTAACATTAATATGTTGTGCTTGGCATGTATTACTAGTTTGGCATGAACTAAGTAAATGGCTTAAGTGTGTTCACACTGACTTATCAAAACCAATCTGAGATCAAAAATCTCCCCCTTTGACATGAGTGTCAAAAACACTTAAATATACAATATTCTACTTAACTTCTCAAGCATAACATATCAATGACTCGACTTATATATAAAACTTCAATATTTTCAAAATTTTACAATAACCTATATACCTCAAAATTGATAACTTGGCGTAAGTTAATGTGTCTATTTTGTATCCAAAATTTGTGATTCTCTCTGACTTCAATGCATTGTATCTAATACTATTTCATCTGATATGCTCTATCATAGCTGATTTTGTATCTCTTTACCACTTTTCTCAAAAAAATGTGTCTCCGAAAATATATATGTATATCACCCCAATGATATAGCCTTATTTTATTGTCTTTCTTTCTTTTATTTTCTTCTCCCCCTCTTTTCATACTTTCTTTCTATATTTCTCTATCTTTGGCTACTCCTTTTCTTTATTCTCCCCTTGTGTTACATTTCTCCTTCTTGCTTTATCTCTTCCTCGTGGGTTATCTCTCCCCCCTTTTTGACACTTATGTCAAATGGGTTGTACACATATAGTGTGTTTGTCCAAAAAGGATTTATGGACCTTCATTATGATTTTGAGAGCTACATCCCAGTTGTCACATGCAACATCCAATGATTTGATTTGGATTGCAAGCTCAACAACAAGGTGTATTAGGCTATCTAAGGTAGAAAGATTAGGGTCTTTCTTTAGTAGAGTTTCTACATTACCTATTATTTTGTGTAGTATTTCCATGTGTGGGGTGATAAACACCTATATACATGTCAATTTGGCTCTTATGCTGACCTCTTCTACTATTAACATAGCTAATTGACTTTGTGACAGAAGCAATGTATGAAAATTCTTCTCACTCTGAGTAGGGTTTTGAGGTAACCTTGTACCTAATATGTTGAAATTTCTCTCTAGGCTTAGAATATGATGCTTGGTCTCTTGTGTGAAGAGTGTAGGGTCATACAATTTGGTTTACAATGAGAATAAATTATCAAATACCATCTTCACATTATCAACCTTTGTTGCCAATGCAACTTGAGTGAGTGCTATGTCACCAGATATCTTTTCATTTACATTGCTCTAGAATTTCATTTTAGACCATTCTAAGAGTTTAGCATTAGTATCAATGTCTTCATTATTGACCTTTTCTAATATATCTAATAGTTGTTCTAGTAGTGGCTTGGTCTCTTTAGGAGTTGGTAGATTAAATGCATCCAAAAAGATGTCTTTAATGTCTTGAAGGGCTTGCTTCTACCTATGTTCTCTCCTAAGAATTTCTTGATTCTTTTTCTTCTCTATGGCTTGTTGAAAAATGCTTATTTGATCTAATGTCATTTTATCATAACCAAATTTCAGAATAGCAATCTCTTCATCTAGAGTGATATCTCCATAGTGAATTAAATTTTCAACTTTTGAAGATCTAAACCTTGGCACTAAGATTTGCAATGGTATAGCTTATGTGCTTGGTTTCTAAAGAACTTTTGTAGGAGAAGTGCTAGATGTTGGTAGAGTTACCAATGCCTGGATGGATTCCTACTCCTTTACCTTAGGTGTTTTCTCATTCTCTTCATATTTGCTCTTGTCTAACACAATGACATGACTACCACCTAGTCCTTGTGCTTTAGGTATAGAAGAATCTATATGTCTTGCTTCTTATTGTTATATAGTAATGTCTTTTTCTTCTTCTGTAGTCTGCCTCTACTCAATAATGTCAAATTTAACAAATGTATCAATCTTAGTGATTGCATCTACTATTTCTTGAGTCAAAGGTTATACTTGAGCAACTAAAGGGATGATAGAATGTGGTTCTTTTGAATTCACATTGTCCCTTGTGACATGAGTTACTACCTTTTGGAGATCATCTATACTAACCAAAACTAGATTTTCACATAGCTTGGCTTGTAGTGTAGATTGGTCCTGTATATTCTTCAAGTCTTATACTATCAAGGGATTGATTTTCTAAGTTGAAAGATCATAGACATCCTTTATAATAATGGTTTCAGTAGACTTGACTGTTTTATGTGGGGGACTAACACTCAACACTTGTGTGTCTTGCACACTCTATTCATCTTGCTACTATTCAGTTGTTGCCTTGTCATCAATTTGTTTTTTAGTTTCCTCCCCCATTGTATCATTTTTCTTATCATCTTCTTGGTTATCATCATCATCTTTGTCATCTTCATTCTTATCATCATCTTTACCCTCAAAAGGGTCAGCTTCTCCTTGTTTTACAATGTTTAACATATAGATAAGTTTCTATATTTGGGTAGATTTCTTGACCACATTTTCAATATTGTTTTGAAGTATGTTGAAGGCTCTATATTTAGTTGTAAACCTAGCTCCATATTTCTTAGTAGCCTTAGTAATCTGCCCCTTTTTAGTTTTGGCATTTCTTGGGCTAAAGTGATTTCCCTTATTTTTTTTTTCAAAATTTAAACAATAATGCCATTTTTGTTCAACTAAGTCATATAGTTTATTGGGTACTGAGTTGGCAAATTCTAATGCTATTGTTTTAAATTTAGACATCATTGCATATAGGGCTTCTTCTACTAGCTTTTTCTCCTCTTTACCGAAATATTCAAAATTCACATGTCTTAAACCAAATAATATACACTATTCTTGATATTTTCAATGTCAAATAGTGGTTTGTGACTTACCATTTTGAATTGGCTTATTTCACCTTATTCGGTCCTTTCTTCATCTGAATCAAATTATGCAACATATTTTCTTATTTGTTTCTTTTGCACTTGGCCACCTTTCTCTATTTTCTTGGATTTCTCCTTGGCCTTCTATGTTGTAGCTTGTGTGCTTGCTCTAGTGGTACATGTTGTTGGCTTGGCTGACCTTAGTTTAATAGTTTTCTTTGCCTCAGCTAGTGGCTATGTCTATAGGTGTTGTTGGCTTGGTTGACCTTAGTTTAATAGTTTTCTTTGCCTCAACCAGTGGCTATGTCTTAGCCTTTCTCTTCTTTGGCTTGGCATGTGTGGGTGCTTCCTTAACTTCTCCCATATCCTCTTCCATGTCTTGAGTCAATGCAAGGGGTTTTTTAGTTCTTTTCTTGTTCTTCCTCTTCATCTCCTTCCTCGTCTTCCTCATCTGCACCCTCACCAATTTTAGCCTTTAGCTTCTTTTCTAGCTTATCTTTCTTCTTAAGTTTAAAGGTAGTTTTCAACTCCATTTCAACTTTTGATTTCATTAAATAATAATTCCCAAAAAATTTAGTAGTCTTATCAATTTCGTCTACTAGAAATGCAGTGATGGCTACTAAAGCTTCATCAACATTGATTTCATACCCAAGTGACCTTAACCATCTGACCCTTGGTGTGGTAGCCTATATAAAGGTGTAATCAACATCAACCAAGAATCATATCTCATTGTAATGTTTCTCAACCAATGAAATAGGTATCCTCATTCCTTCCTTCATTGAGATCTTAAAATCTTCAAAATAACTTGTCATTGATGATTCAAAATTTTCTCCCATCTATTCAATAAAATCATTGATTTGTACTATTATTGGCCTGTTTGTTTTCCAACTTATAGTACCAAAGGAAGGAAATGTATTTTGTGCATAAAATAATATACAGACAAGTATTGAACCAAATTTACACTGAGCACTCTTGGTCTTTCTGATTGCTCCAATATTTTCCATCAGTTGTTGTAGTTGAAGCTCATCTAGATCATAAGTATGACCTTTCTTCACAATCTTGTAGCCAACATCCATAGCAATAAAAGGTACACTATTGAATCTACTAGATTGATAGAATTTATGAGAAATTACCCTAACACAAAAGTTCAACAATGGATCAGTAATAGTGTCTATTGCCATGCCTCTTTTATTCCATTTTTCTCTAGTATTTTTCTCTATTATTTCCTTGGAGACACTCCTCAGAGTCTTAGGTCAATATAGGGTTGAGTAGATAGTAACCATGTGAATTATTCTCTTGGTAATTTTAATTGGTCTACCCTCCAACCATAAAGATCTATTATGTATTTGACTCAAAATAATTCTAATCCATTCAGTTTTAAATACACTAGGAAAATCTAGGGCACGCGTCAAACCCTTCTTCTCAACTATTTTATACTCTTCTTTCAAAAAAACATTTTCACATGACCTATTATATACTTCTTTGATTTTTAAGTCCCCAATGCTACCAATTTTACAATGATTAAATCTCCTTACATCTTGCACCATTATGACATTCGGCAGGATCATGGATAAAGCACTAAAAGGATCTTATTTGTAGGCTATGTCAAGAATAGCCTTAAATATAGGTTTTTTGACTTCATTATTGACAAGATAATCATTTATAACCTTTTTCCCTTTTACATTCTTCTGGCTGGATGCCATTTGTCAAACTAGGGTTTATGCAAAGTAAAACTATGTAGCTCAGCTTGTGATAAATTGCTTGTGAAATCTGAAGAATTGGTGTGAGATCATTGTCAAATTCTTTGTAGATTTTGTGAACAAGTTTATGAATCACCTTTTTCTCTACTCAATATTTTCTCAAATTCAAAATGATGAATAATGAGTGAAAAATGATCATATACTCTTCAAAACCCTTGCATTTAATGCTTAGTGCTTGTACAACCATAAACTCGGCATCAACTCAATTTCAAAATCATTCAGTATCCATTGATATTACCATCACTTTTTAGCTACTATAGGCTTAGCATTAACTAGCTAGGGTGTCAATTTGGCATCAACTACCACTCAACTTAGCATACATGGGAAACATTTCATGCTTGGCAATAACATGAAAACTTTAAAGATTTAACTTGAATTTACAAAAACATCTTGCATATATGTTCATGCTAATGTAACATTTTCAATACTATCTCCCTTTAGAACTGATATATGATAGTACACTTGAATATCAGTCCCACATACCTCTTGTCTATTCAATTTGATGAGGTGTGATCACCTGACCCACTAGGTGAAGTGATCCCTTCTGCATTTGATGTGCTGTCAGCATCTTTCTTTTTCTATATCTTTTTCATATCATCTCTAATGTATTCAATATCTACCTTTCTTTTTCCTTTACCAAATTCACAACTTGGTATCTTTGACCTAGTTGGACAATGCTTACTAATGTGACGAGTCTTCAAATAGCTAAAACACTTAGTTTGACTCAACCATCTTTTGTAGTTACCACTAAAGTGTGTTTTAATACAATTCTTAGGAACATGTCCATATTCTTCACAATAGTGACAAATATATCTTGTATTGTAATCCCAATCATAAAGGTTTCTATAGCTTCTTACCTTTTTGGGTTTGTTCGATACCCACATGGATTTGGATCCATATTCAAAGGCTCTATGTCCATACTTCTGATAGTTGTAGCAATGTCCTTCAATTTTTTGTTTTTGTATAGTCATGATTTTGCATTTATGTACCTAATGATGTTGTTGTTTCACATATGATAATGAGTCATGTTCTTAGGCTTGATATTTTGATTTGTATCATCACTCCTACACGCATTAGCATTATGTCCTTTCTTACCACAATTATGACAACTATGTTTGGAGTTCTTAACTTTGATGTTCCTTTCTTCAGCAATTTTGGATGATTCTCCTTCTTCAATGCTTATGTAGCCCAATCCTAATGTGTCTTTGTTGGATCTAGGGGATCTCAATAATTTCTCAAAGTATTTGATGGCTTCATTTGGCTTGTTGAGACTTTTAGCAAATTCTTTTTCTCTTTTCAAGTCATTCTATAGTTGTTCATTATGTAACTTCAATGTGGTTATTTCAATGTCCTTGACATTCAGTTCATAGTTGGCATTCATCATTTGACTTAAAGTATCCAATTGCATGTTGGAGATCTTTGTTAGTTCTATTGACTTTTCTTCCAATCTGTTTGCTAGAATTATTTTGTCTTCTTTAATCATGGCTTTTTCTTCCAAGGCTTTCTTCTTTTGTTCAGTCACCTCACATAGTAGTATAGCTTGTGATTCTTTCTCTATCCTAAATTTTTTGATTTGCTCAGCTTGGATTCTATTCTTTTCCATTAGATCTACAATGGTTGCATCAAATTCACTGGAGTTACCATCTACAAATAGCTTGGTGGTGTCTATCTCTGTGTATAGTGTGTCATTCTCTGCAATAGCAATCTCTTTCATTCTCTTCAAGGATTTCTTTAGTTCCTCTCTTGCCTCATTTAATTGATGTAATATGAGATGTATTTCAATCTCTTAGTTCTCAATAGTCTTTCCTAGGTTGTAGACTTCCATTAAAATCCTTCCTCTAAGATGCAAAGCTTCTCTTTCAGAGAACTAGGCTTTAATACTAATTTTTGGAATTACAAGTGGGAAGAGAGTAAACTTCTAGGGGGGGTGGTGAATCAAGAGTTTAAACTTGGACCCATAAAAATTTCAGTATTCATACATCACATGCATTAATATATTGAAATAACATATAAAGCATATGCATCAATCATGTAAACATGTAATCAAACACACACATAACATAATATATGATTACCCAGAAACCCTCCAAGTTAGAAGGTAAAATTAGGGTTGGGATAACACTCAAAAATATTCACTACTACAGCAATAAAGTGTATCCAATTAAGGTTGTAATGGTTTGACCATGAATCATGATCTTCCTTGTGAAAGACCTACCCTATGAAAGGCTTGCAAAGACTATTAATGAAGAATGGAACCAACAGAAAGGGAAAATTATATTAACTGAGAAAATAAGCTAGTACAAATAGTACAGAGAAAATAAACTTCAAAGCATGCCCTAAGGGCTTATAATAGCATAAATAGACCCCAGAGGGTTAAGGACTAGGAGTACTTTCTAGAAAGTGCTAGTAGGCATCCACTGACAAAATAGAAGGTTTCAGAAGCTACGTTAGAAGTCAGTGCAAATCTAGAAGAATCCAGAAACGGTAACCGAACTTTCGAGAGGCATAACTTTTGAACCGTAGCTCCGATTGACGAACCGTTTACATTTTCAGAAAGCTCTCGAAGCACTCTATAGCCCTATTGACAAGCTTAGCTTGTCCCCCATTTTTGACCCTTTTTGAGGTCATTTAATGCCCCAAACCTAACTTTGAAGCATTCTTAGGAGGTCTCCAAAACTCAAAAAACTGCAATAACTTTCAAACCGTGGGGCCTATTGACCTGATTCTTTTTTTGGAATGCTCTAAATCATGATTACATTCATCTAGCCAATTCATACCTTCTAGTTTACTGAAATGATGGCCCAAATACATGCTCCTATTTTTTTGGGATTTTCAAACTCACTGATAGTTGAACTATGAGAGTTGGAACCTTTATTTGAGCCAAATGGGTATCCAAAAATGTAAAGACATGAAACAGAAACTAAGTCTAAGTACATTTTTTTGGGGTGACACAAGATTGCCCTTATACCTCTGGATGCTCCTGCATCAATTAAGTCCCACTTTGTTACAAGATTTCAACACCCTATTAGAAGTGTGCCTGGTTTGAGGACTTCAACTTAAAATTAAGTAAGCATCTTGTTAAATGATTTCATACAGCCCATTAGGACTACTCTATTAAGAGATTTAATTGAAATTACCTATTAATATGTCTCAACATATATCCTATAGTTGGCACTTTCTTTCTTAATAATAGATCACCTCTAAAAAATCTCTAATTGATCCTTCAAGATCTAATGTATTAATTCTATATCCTTCTCTATCCTCTGTTCTTCAATTAATTGATTATGCAATCCACTCTTACTGCTAAGTTACCTTGAATGGTCTACAATTTATGTTCAATCATTCACTCCTTACATTCTTCTCATCATCATTAAGAATTAGGGCTTCATCCTCCTTAAGAAGTATTTGGTGGCTTAGGGTTAGGTATGAATCTACAGTTGAGATTCATCCATTCTATCACTTAAGCCTTCCCATTTTTTGATTGGTTGCTTGTAATTGCATAGGGAATCTACATATAGATTTTTCCTTATCCCCGAAAGATTGAGATCTATCCTTAAGTCAGCTTGAAAATGGTTTACATAGTTGTTTATGTCATTACAAACAAATATGTCCAAACTATGTCACTTGGCATATGAAGTCTCTAATGCTTGACATACATTGTATTTTTGCTTCTGACTCAACACCTAAACTACTTAGCATCCACTATTTACTTGGCGAATGAATCACTCAGCATGGCCTATCTGCTTGGCAATCGAGTGACTCAGCACATGAGTAACTTAGCACTCATTGCAACTTAGCATGGTCTAACATTTATATGTTGTGTTTGGCATGTATTACTAGTTTGGCATGAACTAAGTAAATGACTTAAGTGTTTTGACACTCACTTGTCAAAATCAATCTGCGATCAACATTCTTATCATCAAAATATAATTATTCAATCTATAAGTCAGCTCAAAAATGGTTTATATAGTAGTTTGTGCCATTACAAACAACTATGAAAAGACTATGTTACTCAACATCTGAAGTCTTTGATGTTGGCATATACTAATTTATATATTGTGACTCAGCATTTGAATGACTTAGCATGCACTTCTTATTCAGCTTCTGTATCACTCGACATACACTATTTTCTTGGCACTCACTATGGACTCGGCATGCTCTATTTTATACATGTTGTGTTTGGCATGTACTACTTGTTCGACATGAACTAAGTAAGTGACTTAAGTGTGTAGATACTCACTTGTCAAAACCAATCTAAGATCAACAATCTCTCACTTTTACATGAGTGTCAAAAACACTTGGTCATGCATTGATATCCTTATTCTTACAAGCATAACATATCTCTTATTTGGCTTATGTACAAAATTTTTAATTTTCAAAATTTTGCAACAACTTATATCTCAAAATTTGATATCCTCCTCCTAAGTAGATATTATGTATTGTTCTTTTGTTCTTTGCTTTCTCCCCCATGCTCTTACACTATCTTAAAGCTCAAACTGACTTTCTCCTCCTTTGGATTCCCCTTTTTCTTTGGCTACTCTTTCTCTCCCTTTCTACTTTCTCCCCCTTTTATTAGCTCTCTTTCATCTCCCCCTTTTTTGACACTAATGTATATGGGCTATACAATGATAGTGTGTTTGTCCAAGAAAGATTTATGGACCTCAAGAATAATTATGAGACCAGCATCCTAATTTTCACAAGCTACATCCAAAGACTTAATTTGGATGGCTAGCTTGCTAGCAAGGTGGACTAGGTCATCTAATGTAGAAAGATTGGGGTCTTTCTTCATAAGAGTTTCTATATAGCCTAACTCCTTATGTGAAATCTCCATGTGAGGAGTCAGTGTTGATTGGATGCTAATCAATTTGGCCCTTACATTGGCTTCTTCTATAGATAATGCTACTAATTGATTCTAGGTTCGCATTAAAGTTCTAAAATTCTTTTCACTTTGAGCTAGAGTCGGGGGAAATTTAGCTCTAGATGAGTGTATTTTACTCTTCAAGCTCAGGATGTTATTCCTTGTCTATTGTGTGAAGAGTGTTGGATTGCACAATTTGATGTATAGTGAGAAAATGTTCTCAAGTACCTTCTTCACACTCTTTACTTTAGTTGCTAATGCAACTTGTGTAAGTACTATATCACCTAATATTTTCTCATTCACTTTGCTTTGAAATTTCTTTTCGGACCATTCTAATAATTTTGCATTAGTGTCAAGTTCTACATCATTTACCTTTCCCACTATATTTGTCATTTGTTCAATCAGTGGCTTGGTTTCATTTCTAGTAGGTAGACTGAATGCATCTAGGAAAATGTCTTTAATATCAAGAAAAGCTTGCTTCTACCTATGCTCCCTTCTGATTAGTTCTTGATGTTGGGTAAAATTACAAACCTATGTCATCCTTTTACAGAGGAAAAGGCCAACAAAAATATAGTTGTTCACATTCAATGACATAAATTTGGTATTATTATTTATAATTTTAAAATGAAGTAAACTAATGAAATGTGTAGAAATGGATGAATTTTAGGATTTTAATTTTTAATAATTATTTGGAATAAGACATTATATATTTTCCTATTTTTTAAAGATCAATTTTAGTTGCTAAAAAAAGCTACAAATTAGGGGTCTAGTTCGCACCACAAAACTATATGAAAATAAAAGTATTTCCCTTTGATCTTAGATTATGTTATCGATAATATATGTAGCTAGAACAATCAAAAATAAAAATGGGCTTTAGACCTATATTTTCTCTTTTATAACTATTCAAAATTTAACTTATTCAAATTGATAGTTTTCATCTCCCACCACATTTTTCAAACAACCAAAAGAAAAATTATAGATTTTGTAAGAGGACTCTCTCCTCTAGAATGCCATATAATTTAAAATACTATTTAATATATTTTCTTTCTCAAAATTGACATCTTCTTGAGTGTTAAAATACGTAGTCGTAGAATTTTTTAATTACAATATACTATATCTAATTAAAGCACTATGAACTCTATATGAGAATATTCTTGACTTTGAGCTCTACACAATGGTGTTTATACATTATTATAAATATATCATAATAAATAGTAAGAGTTATTGAAACATCAACTTTCTAAAATAATTGTATTTTTTTAGTAATTGGATACTAACTAGTATAAAACATACATTTAATAGACATTTCTAATTGGAAAAGTGTGAGACCATATATAACTTAGCTTGAATAATTTTATCAAAGATCATAGGTTTGAAAAAAAATTTTTTTAAAATAGAAATACTCAAATTTAGTCATTTTGATAAGTTAGCCTAAAAGGTGACATAGCTTTGTACTTTTATGTTGCTTCTTTCTGGCAAGGGCTTCTTGTACCATGTCCATCTACTTTATTGTCATTGTGTCATAATCATACTTTGGTAAAATAATCTCTTCATCAAGGCATACATTTCCATATGTTATGACCTCTTTTTCCTTTGATGAACTTGGACTTGACACAAAAAATTACAAAGGTGTTACATTTGTACTCAGCCTCTAAAGAGTGTGACTAGAAGGAGTGCCAGATTATGGTAAAGTTACAAAGGCTTCGATGGTTTCTTACTCCTTCAACTTTTGTGTCAACTTGGTATCTTCAAGCTTGTTCTTTTTTGACACAATGCTGTGGATTGCACCTTGAACTTGTGTTGGAGGTGTAGATAAGTCTAACTAAACTGATTGAATCTATATATCAATAGTTGCTTGAGTTTCCACTATATCTACTTCACTCAACCTTTATAGGTGTAGCTTCTAGTATATTGTCTAAATTTTGCACATTAATGACTTGAGGGGTGATGGTAGGTGGTTCTTGAGTATTCACCTCTTCCCTTGTAGTGTCAGTCACTAACTTCTATATTTCATCTACACTCACTAGTATAGGGTTATCATACAATTTTTCCTATAGTGTAGTTTGATCAAGTATCTCTTTGAAATCATCCTCTATTAGGGGGTTGATGTTCTAATCAGTGAGATCAAAAAATCCTTTACTATAATTATTTTAGTGTTTACACTTGTTATTTGTTGAGGGCCAATATCTGGCAATTGTGTATCTTGTACACTTTGTTCTTCTTTCTTCTCTTTCTCATCTATTTCTTCGTCATCTATATTCATTTATGTTCCTCCCTCAATTGGGCCTTCATTTTTTTTATCCTCTTCATTATCATTAACATCAAAATAGGCTCCTCTTCACCTACTTTGACTATAGCTGATCCATATGTGACTTTCCACATCTATGTGATCTTGTTTACAACATCTTCAATATTATTTTTCAATATGTTGAAGGCTCTATATTAAGGTACAAATCTAATAGCATATTTCTTCATGGCTTTAGCAATTTGTGCCTTGCTAAGGTCAGGCATAATTTGAGAAAGTGATGTCTCTCTGATTTTCTTTTCTACGCTGAAACAATAATGCCATTTCTGCTCAACTCTCTGATATAAAATTTTGGGCATTGAGTTAGCAATCTCTAGTGGGGCTTTCTTAAAATTTTCCATCATGGAATATATTGCCTCCTCCACTTGATTATTTTCAACTTTACCAAGACTATCAAAGTCAATTTGAGAAAATCTAGATAAATCTACTTTATTTTTAACATTCTCACATAGGTTGTCTAAATCTAAAGATGGGTTGTGACTCACCACTTTGAATTGGCTATTGTCATCGAATTCTATTCTTTCGTCATTAGATTCAGCTTGAGCAATGTACTTTCTCCTTGGTCTTTTCTTTATTCATTTTTCCTGCTTTATAGATTTGACTTTCTCTTTAGCCTTTTGTGCTATGACATGTGCACTAGCCATTGTAGTAGGTGTTGTAGGTTTGGGTTGGCTTGGCTTGGAAATATTCTTGGATGTTGTCACTATTTGTGCCTTAGCCTTTATGTTCTTCTAATTATTAGGATTAGGTGCATCCTTGGCTTCTTCTGCTTCAACACCTTCTATAATTTGTGTCTCTTCCTCTTGCTAATCTTCACCTAGTCCTTGTGTTAATGCAAGTGGTGCTTGGATCTAAGTGTCTTCTTCTTCATATTCTTCCTCTTCATCCTCTTCCTGCTTGGCATCTTCACCAAATTTGGCTTTTAGCTTCTTTACCGACTCCTTTTTCTGAATGATAGAGATAGTTTTTAGTTCCCTAGTAATCTTAGATTTGGCCATTTCATAATAACCAAATGCTTTGTCATTTTTGCCTATATATTCTTAAAGTAATTTTTTTATTGCTATAGAGGCCTCATCTACATTAATTTCATAGCCTAATGGCCTTAGCCATCTTACTCTTGGAGTTGTTGCTTGAACAAATGTATAATTAACATTCACTAGGAAACAAACATCATTGTAATGCTTTTCCACTAATGATACTAGAATCCTCAATCTTTTCTTCATAGATTTATTGAAGTCCTCAAAGTAACTGGTCATTAATGATTCAAAATTATCACCTAGATGTTCAATGTAATCACCTATTTGAACTACTACAGACTTGTTTGTCTTCCATGCCATAGTGCCAAATCTAGGAAATGTGTTTTGAACATAAAAGAAGATACATATCAATATAGGGTATGTGCAGGATCATGGTGTGCCAAAAAGTGGTGATGTGAAAAAAATAGAGTTTGAACACGTCTAAAAGTGCTTAAAAATATGCTCTGACTTTTTTTCACCTATCCAGATACCAAACCTAGAAAGTAATTTACAAGCCTTATCGGATATCCAATTTGAGATCGGATATCCGATATGAGATCTGACATCTGATACCGAAGGCATAAAAATTGGAGGGAAAAGACACAAAAATTAGAGGGAAAAATGAATTTTTAAGTGATATTGTATATGAGCAATGTTAGTATGCTAATAGAAACCAAATTTAAATAAAGCTTCTACAAACTAAACAAAATTCATAAAATTAAAGATAGACTAAGATGAACTCTCAATTGAGAATATGAGCCATTAATGGACTCTCTCAATGAGAAGCTCTCTTGTTGAGTGGCTTTGTCTAAATAGATAGGATGTATGCTCAAGCTTATGCTTCAAAAAGGGCTTCAAATGGAGTTAGAATTTGGGTGTGAGTGTATGGTTTTGATGTAAAATGGCTTCTTAAAATGGAATTATGACTTTACTTCATGGATTGTGTTAAAATGGCTTGGGAGAGGATTCCTTCAATAGGAAAAGTGCTTGAGGGATCAAGGGCTAGGATGCAAGGATGGAAAAAAGCTTATGGAAGGCTCAGATTACATGAGAGGAGAGCACATGGATTGTGCTTCCTTATAGCCAATCAGGGAGTGACACATGTCACAGGGTGAGAGGATGGAGGAAAGGAGAAGGATGAGTCAACAAAGGTGGCTCAAGGGATAAAATCTTCATAAAGACCCTCATAATGGCTTGTAAGAACAATAAAAGGGCTTGGAAGAGTCATTTATGGCCTAGTGGGCTTCATAAAGTTTTATGGTTGAGATATTTTGAAGGAGATGAGAGGAATTTTGACTTGGGCTTGATTAGGAAGGTTTTAAGCTTGCTTAGGCTTGTGCAAATGATTAGAGGATGATTAGGATGGTTTAGGATTAGCTTAGGGATAGGCAAGTGGATGGCATTTAATGAGGGTGGGTGAAGGAGGAGATATTTGTTTACTTTGGCTTGGGTTAGTAAGTCTTAACCCATGTTTAGAGAATGTGACAAGGTTAGGAGGGGATTAGGATTAGGTTTAAAGACATCTTCTAGAAGAGTCTAGACTTTGGATGAGGATAAAGACTTTCTAGAATAGTCTAGAATTTCCTAGGATGAGGATGAAGACTTTCTAGAAGAGTCTAGAACTTCTTAGGATAAATTAGATTTTTAGGAAATAAATAAAGTTTTATTTATTTCAAGGGTTTGGGTTCAGGAGATATTTATTAAAACTTTTTTAATAAACATGAGGATTAATATTTAATCTTAATTAAATATTTTGAGTTGGGATTAGGGGTAGGAAATGATGGGATTAGCCTTTAATCAAAATTAAAGAAGGATTAGAAGTTTTTGGAAGAGGTTAGTGGTCTTAAGGAAATTGGCCAAGTTTTGTGCAAAAAATAAATTTTTTATTTATTTTTGATTTTTTGGTCAATTTATTAATTAAATAATTAATAAATAAGGAAATAATGTTTAAATAAGATTTAAACATTTTTGGGAGGGATTCCTTATTTAATATTTTAAATTAAGATAAAAGGATTTAATGGCATAAAAATAAATTAATTAATTAATTAAATAATTAATTAATAAATGATGATGTCATCAGGAATTTTTTAAAAAATAAAAATACTTTATTTTCTAAAGGTTTTTAGGTGTCTACATTTTTCCCCTCTTTGATGTGATGCCACAAGTGGCATGGCATCAAAGATAAGAAAATAAGATGCCCAAGGCTAGAGCAGAAGAGGAGAGAATGGACTGTGAGATGCCCCCTCAAGAAGGCGGCGAGGAGAGAAAGCGAGGCTCGATGGCTTCTTGAAAAGTACAAGAATCTCAGATGAGCAAGGAAACTCAGATTTGCAAAGAGAAGGGGCTGAATTAGGTCAAACTCTCACTATGGGAGAATGATAAAGGAGAATCAGATGCACAAGAGGAAGCAAGCTTAAGATTTTAGGGAAGGTGGAGGATGAAGGAGCAGAGTGCTATAAAAAGGAATCCAAGATAGGGAGATGGATGAGGGGATTAAAAATATAATGCAATAGGATTTCAAAGAGTCAGATTGGCAGAAGATGGGTTTCGGAGATCCCTAGGACTAGGATTATGGATCTTGAAAGATGAGGCTTGGTGGATTGATTTGGATTGGTGGATCCCTAAGACTAGGATTGTGGATCCCTAAAGCTAAAGGTGAGGAGTGATTCAAAGAGATACTGATGCATAAGCTAGGGTAGGAGAGATGGATGTTGGATATGGATGAGGGATAATAGAGATGAAGGAAAACCATTGAAGCTTTTTGAGCGGGGGGATACTTCAAAGAGAAGTACCACCATGTAGTTGAGCACTAGATTTGCTATAGGACTATTGGCTAATTGCCAAGGTTACCAAGAACATCAAGGCCTTTTCACCAACTATACAGAGGACTGACAAACTAACTCAAAACAAATATGCAATGATTACCCTAGTATCACACATGAATCCCAAAGGAAGTAGTGTGGAAATGACACTGGGTAAACCACAAGCAAAAAAGAAAACAAGCAAAAGACATGATCAAGACCTTACTCTCTGATTGCCCCATTCGTAGTATACCATGATATGGAAGATCATGGCAACCTTGAGGAGGGAACAAGGAGATTGCTTGGAAAAGATATTTCAAGACCGAACAGGGAAGAGTCCAAATCGAAAGAAAGTGAAAATCCAAAAGAGAACCGTTTGCCAACGAGATGGGTAGGACAAGGTACTAACAGACCAAGATCAGACATGAGGAAAGCTATATCCTGCAAGGACCTATCAGAGATCACCTAAGCTAGTGGATTTGGATGAGTGATGCATTTGGCAAGCTGAACTAAGAAAGATAACACTTTGGTGATAGGAAATCTAGCTAAAGGATGCATTGGAATAGCTAACCAAGATGTGTGATGGGTGCAAGATGTTGATCAAGGACAAACTGACATGAACACTGGATAGATACAATGGTACTAAGCTAAAGAGGATGTACAAGCTGATGGACCAAGATATGTTACAAATGTACAAGTTTGTTCCTTTTTTGGTTTTTGTGAGATGGAAATGTTTGTGAAGGATGGGATGTCTATAATAGGTGATAGGTGGATAGGTAGATGGTTTGAGAAAAGCTTAAGTGAAAATGGGGTTTTGTGTGTGCACGTGATAGTATACAAGCTAGGATACAAGATTATTTATAGGCTGGAATATGGTACAAACTTTGGACAAGATTTGGATATACAAGGTATGGTACAAGATTTACAAGGTATAATAAAAGCTTTGGTACAAGATTTTACAAGCTGTACAAGAGGTATTTACAAGCTCCATTAGATTTTGGATATTTGGTTGGAACACCAAGGGAACAAGCAGGTGTTTTATGAGATGGTGGGTGAATGGATGAGGGATAGGATAGTGATAAATAATAGATTAGTCTTAGTACACAAGGTGCCTAAATTACCAGATTTTCACCAAGGTACCTATCCAAGGTGCTTGAATTGCCAAGTTTTCACCATTGGATGCTTATTTCTCTTTACTATTTTTTTTTTATATTTTTCAAAAGCTGGGTATACCAAGGATCTTCAAGCATAGAACTTCTTGAGATGAATGATGTTAGTAGGATCATTCAAGAGTTCTCCTTCCGGTGTAGATAGTTGATAGGCTCTGGAGCCAAAGGAAGTAGTGACAACATAAGGACCAAGCCATGTAGGTTCACATTTTCCTTTCTTTTCTCGATGTGCTTAGACTTTCATGTTTTCTTTGAGGACCATGTCACCTGGCTGAAAGTGTCATGGAAGCACCTTCTTGTTGAAATTCCTTTTGAGATGAGTTTGATAGACTATGAGATGATCATAGGCTTTTTGTCGCTTCTCGTCTAAGAGATCTAGCTAGGTGAGACGAGCTACTTTGTATTCTTCATCTGATATTTGCCCTTGCAAAGATATGCGCAAGGAGGGAAGTTCAACCTCTATAGGTAGTACCACTTTGGCACCATAGAATAGGGAGTATGGAGTTGTGCCTGTGGATGTATAGAAGGAAGTTCGATAGGCCCATAGGGCTCGATTTATTTGTAGGTGCCAATCATGGCTGGAATCATTGACAACTTTCTTTAGGATTTTGAGGAGGGTTTTGTTAGTTGCCTCTGCCTGGCTATTACCTTGTGGGAAATATGGGCTAGAAAAGTGGTAATGGATGCAGAGGGAAGTGCATAATTCTTCCATGTTGAGATTTTCAAAGTTACCTCTATGGTCGGTGAATATGGTGGATGGGATGCCGAAGCGGAAAACAATGTGGTACAAGATGAACTTGGAGACTTGAGCACTTGTAGCTAAGACTAGGGAGACTATTGCTTCCATCCATTTAGTGAAATAGTCTATAGCTGTTATTATCCATTTATGTCCATCAGATGAGAGGGGTGTGATAGTTCCAACTAGATCGAGGCCCCAACAAGCAAAAGGCCAAGGTGGTGCAATAGGCTGTAGATCCTGTGCTAGAGCATGCACAAGATTTGCATGCTACTGACATGGGAGACACTTTTTGACAAAGTCATAGGAGTCTTCTTCAATGGTAGGCCAATAGTAGCCTACTCTAAGGATTTGTCACGCTAGGACAATACCACTCGTGTGGGCACCACAAAGTCCAGATTGTACTTCCTTTAACACCATCGTGACCTCATTTTGGTCTAAACATCAAGAGAGAGTATCGTGATAACCTCGACGATATAGGGTATTGGCTATGATAACATAGCGGGATGATTTTTGGATGAGGTTCTAGTGTTTGGTACGTGTGAGGTGAGGGGATATGATACCATTGTTAAGGTAAGTGTGAATCTCATGGTACCAAGGGGATTGGGGATCAACCAAGATACAAACACAATTTGAATGCTCATTCGCATAGGCGGGTGTGAGGAGTTACTCCCCTGAAAACTCATACTGTGTAGCTGCTTGGGGAATTTCCAAGAGTGAGCCTATAGTAGCCATAGCATCTACTGCTTTGTTCTATATTCGAGGCACTTGTGTAAACTAAAGCCTTGTAAAATGCTGGGTTAGTTGATCAACTAGCTCTTTGTAGGGTAATAGCTTTTCATCTTTGGTTTGATATTCATTTAGGGCTTGCTTGATGATGAGATGAGAATCGCCAAAGATTTGTAGCTTAGCAATGTTCCATTCTGTAGCTATCTTTAATCCTACTATGAGGGCCTCATATTCAGCTATATTGTTGGTGCTAGAGAATTGTAGCTTGAAGGCTTTTGGAATGTAATCTCCTTGAGGTGTGACCAACAATATTCCTACCTCTGATCCATGAGATGTGTATGATCCATCAAAATAAAGTTTCCATGGGGGTTGTTGTTCAATTAGATAGATATGCTCATCTAGAAATTCTATAATCAACGGATAAGAATCTATTAGAGGTGCATCAGCTAGGTGATCTGCTATAGCTTGCCCTTTGATTTCCTTTCTGTCCACATACTGGATGTCAAGTTCACTCAGGAGCATAACCCATTTGGCCAAATGGCCTCTAAGTGTTGTTCTGGAGAGCATATACTTGAGAGGGTCAATCTTGGAGACTAGTTGGATGGTATGACTTAGCATGTAATGGCAAAGCTTTTGAGTTGAGAAAACAACTGCCAAACAAGCTTTTTTCATAGTAGTGTAATTGAGTTCATAACCAACTAGGGTTCTACTGATGTAGTAGATGGCTCTTTCTCTGCTGTAGTCATTGAGTTGTGCTAGAAGTGCCCCTAGAGCAGTAGGTGTTGTTGATATGTACAAAATCAAGGGACGACCAGGAACTGGTGGAACCAAGATAGGGGGATTGATGAGATACTACTTGAGATGGTCAAAGCTGTGCTAACATAAAGGATCCCACTTGAAGTTCTCATCCTTCTTCAGTAAATGTGAAAATGGTGTACACTTATCTGCAAGCTGGGAGATGAAGCACTGAACAGATTGAAGCTTTCCCTGAAGAGAACAAAGCTATCGCAGTGTCTAGGGAGGAGGCATGTCTAAGATAGCCTTGAGCTTCTTGGGGTCGATCTCTATACCTCGTTTAGAAACTATAAAGCCTAGAAGCTTGCCAGATGTGACCCCAAAGACACATTTCTTGGGATTCAGCATGAGATGATATTTGGCTAACCTATCAAAGACTTTCTCCAAGTCAGCAAGATGATCCATGAAGGTATGAGACTTGACCAAGATATCATCCACATAATCCTCCAAAATGCTATGGATGAGATCATGAAAAATGGCTGTCATAGCTCTTTGATAGGTAGCCCCAGCATTCTTTAGTCCAAAAGGCATCATGTTGTAGCAAAAGGTTCCCCACGGGGTAGTGAATGTTGTCTTATGCTGATCCTCTTCTGCAATCTTGATTTGATTATACCCAAAAAATCCATCCATGAGGAACAAAATTTCATGTCCAGCTATAAGATCTACAATCATATCTATGTTGGGCAAGGGACAATTATCTTTTGTACAAGCTTTGTTAAGATCTCTAAAATCACTACAGATTCTGATGTCACCAGAAGGCTTAGTGATGGGGACCATGTTGAAGATCCACTCTAAATAGTTGATAGGTCGAATAACCTTAGCAGCTAACATTCTTTCTAACTCAGCTTTGACCAGTAATGCCACCTTGGGGTGCATTTTTCTAAGCTTTTGTCTGACAGGCTTGATCTATGGATTGACTGCAAGATGATGAACTACAAGCTTTGGATCAAGCCCTGGCATGTCTTGATATGACCATGCAAATTGGCCAATGTTCTCTCTTAAGACCTCAAAGAGGAGATCAACTTGGTCTTGTGATAGGGATGCAGCAATGTGAACAAGCCTAGGGATCTCTGAAGAACCGATGTTGACTTCCCTAGTATCCTCAATTAGAATAGAAGATATCTTTGGTCTATTATCTTGAGGAGGTAATGTTAAATCCTTGTGTTCTTCTTGTGGCTCTGGATGTTCTTGCTGAGGGGTTCTCTTCGCTGCCTTAGCTAGTCTTAGATTCATCTTAGTTTCAGTTTTGGGTGTATCGAAACTAGGTTGGGGATTTTCTCCAAAATACCCTTTGGGATCTAGCTTGTAGATATAGGCAGAATCTAGCTTTGTTTTCTTGTGAGGTGTTTCAGCTCCCATGAATCTTAGAAGCACTTCCTTTGATGTGAACTCATCAATGTGTATGACACTTCATTGGTCCCAATCTATGAGTTGTGGATGGGTGAGTGGTAGGTCAATGAGGTGGATGGATACTTCTTGGAGAACAAAGTCTCCGAGGGAGATTTGGTCTAGGATATCGTCGTAGGATCTCTTTTCAACTTCCTCAGAGATGTCTTTGATTTTGACAAGGTTGCGGTGAATGTTCAAAAAAGCGTGACCGTCTGTATTGGTGCCCTTAGTTGTGAGTATGCCAAAGCCAAGACCTGACTTCGATTCCCACTTGTGTGCGTCAATGGGGCACTGCATGCCTCTTTCTTCTGGTCCTAGACCACCACCTTGATAGTTCCATTTGTCAGTGATGAGCTTATGTTCTTGGGGATACTTTTGGCTGAAGTGATCAAGGTGTGCCTGATTCCTTTGAGGTGCATCCTTATGTAACCAATTGTTGATATCTAGAGTGAGCTCCTCATGAAGAGGGATTTTCGAGGATACAAAGGTTGTTGGGCCAAACTGTTTGTATCGAGGAGGTAGAATCTCCTTAGCTTTGTGATATGTCGGTCATCCATGGGCATGTGGATCAAGTGGGAGTGCCCCAATAGCAAATGCATTTGATAGACTATACTCTCCACAGCCCTTGTTATTGATCTTCACGGTAGACAGGGTAGAGGCGAGGCTGGTTTCTGGGTCATTACAAGTGTGGGATGAGCTGGCGATGGATGTGTCGATATCAATTCCAGGGCAATGGTTTGTATATGAAGCTTCAACTGTATTGCAGTAAGCAAAGGGTTTTGGATTAGCATGGATGGTTACCTCAGTGCCTTGATGCAAAAATTTGACGCATTGACGGTAAGTGGATGGAATGGCTTTCATGGCACGAATCCATGGGCGACCAAGGAGGATGTTGAATGGTAGCTTTAGATCAATAACATGGTAGAGTGTTTCTTGGATGATTGGCCCAACCTTGATTGGCAGCAAAATATTTCCTTCTATGGTTCTTTCCAACTTGTCATAAGCTTTGATGGCGATAACCTCACTGATGATATCTGCCTTAGTATACCCAGCTTGTTTTATGAATTTTAGGGTGCAAATATTCAAGGCTAATCCATTATCTATCATTACTCTTTTCATGGAAAAATTGGATACCATGATGGCTATGCGAAGTGGAAGGGTGTGATCTGGCTCGACCACGGGTATGTCGGTGGGTTTGAATGATAGGGCAAATGAGGATGAAAGGTGTCCAACAAGATTACAAAAATCAGTAGCATTGATATCAGAAGGGACACAGGATTCTATGAGAGCAATGTCAAGGATTTTCTTGTACACAAGACTAGTGCAAAGAAGGTCTAAAATGGAGATTTGGGCTGGCATGTTCCCAAGGTGTTCCAAAAAATTGTACTGGCTTTTTGATGGAGCTGATGGTGCTGGTGAAACGGGTGGGCCTGCGATGTTAAATAGGGCTCTTCGAGTGGTGACTGCACACTCATTCTTTGGTCCTTGGATATTGATAACATTGACAGAAGGCTCTTTCTCAGATATACAACCTATAAGACTACCATAGTCTATATAGGATGAAGTGTGGTCATTGTTCTTCCCATGTTGTTGGTTTGGCTGACGGTTGTTGGCATTGTTGTTGTTGGTTTGGATAGGTGCTTTTCCAAGATTTTGATTGTTGTGAGGAGGAAAAGCATTTTGATAGATTTGTAAGCCTACATTGGGAGAGGTTTGGGCACCAATAGTGATTTCCTTCTGATCAATGAGGTCCTGCACATAGTATTTCAATTTCATGCATCTGAGGGTAGTGTGACCTTTTACCCTATGAAATTTGTAGTACTCATTGTCTTTGTACCATGCACCTTTGGATTGGCTTGGGTCAATTTGATGGGTAGGAGGAAATTTGATGAGGTTTTCCTTGACTAATTTCTCAAAAATCGCATCCAATGGCTCACCAAGGGGTGTATAGTTTCTAGGTGTAGGTTGGAATCTAGGCTTTTCTCCTGCAGCTACATTGATGGCATTAGCTTTGATTGCTAGACCCTTGAAAGTTTGGTCTTGGATTGTGGTTTTGATAGCTGTGGTTATTCTGTTGTTGGTAGTTGATAGCTTGCTGATTATTTGGTTGATAGGGTGGGTTGGACTGGTTGTGAGAAGGACCAACAATATTCACATGTCTGGTGTCAGTGATGCCATCTATTGCAACATGCTTGTTTTTGTTCCAATACCTAGACTTGTCATTGGAATGTGATTGATTTTGGTTTGCTTCCTTGTAAATCTTGACCACACCATCTTTAATGAGTCCTTGCTCAAGGATCATTCCTTTCTCTTTGATATCTTTGTAGGTCTGCAAACAGTTCATGGTCATGTGGTGAGCCAAGCTAGGATGGGCATTATCAATAAACATTTTCACCAAATGGCCCTCTGGCAAGGTACAAGATATGAGGGTGGTAAGGGTTTTCCATCTTTGTAGATATTCGGGAAGGCTTTCTCCACCTTTTTGCTTGGTGTGGACAAGATCAACTATTGATAGCTCTATCTCAACAAGATGGGCATATTGGGCTACAAATGCCTCAGATAATTCAGCAAAATTTTTAATTGTTCCATAGGGGATTCTATAAAACCATTCAAGATCTGGTCCAACCAAGCTTTTGGGAAAGAGACACAAGAGGAAGATGTCATCGTATGCCACTTCTTGGTAGTGCATGTAAAATTCTTTGATATGTGTGATAGGGTCTCCTTTTCCTCTAAATTTGTCAAATTTGGGTGTCTCAAAATGCTTGGAGAATGGTGTCATGGTAATGGCTTTGTCAAATGGGTAAGGGCACACATTCTCAAACTTGAATTTTTTTGGATCATTTCCCTCTTGGATGTTCTTCAAAGTTGTTTTCATGGCTTCCCACTCTGAATTAATGGGTGATGGCTAGGGTGCCCCCAATGTAGGAGTGCCTTGAGGTAGGTATACACTAGATGGGACCATTTAATATGGATGGCTATAAGGGATTTGTTGATAGGGATTTTACATTGTTTGGGAAGCTGCATGGTGGATGACGATTTGCTGAGGGGGAGGTGGTGCATAGTGTTGCATGTGTTGCGAGGCTTGCTATTGATATGGGATTTGAGGTTGGGATTGAGGAACATAAGATGGCTGTGGGATAAATGAATTTCTTTGTGGAGGTAAGGTATAAGATGGTTGTGAAGCTTGGGGAAACAATCGGGGGGCTTGTGGGGTTTGACCAAGGTATGTGGGCTACACCCCCATTTGGGATGGTACCTGCAAATAATTGGTGGTTGGCTAGATTGGTGGGTTACCTCCTAGAAGTGGCATTGAAAAGTAGTTGGTAATAGGAGGTAATGGATTAGTTGGTGGTGGAGGTGGTGGAAATTGAAAGCTAGGAAATGGAATTGATGGGGTTTGATAGCTTGGTGGCTGGATTTGGAAGCTTGGTAGAGTGGTGGCGGGAGCTTGGGTCACTTGAGAGCTGGGTAGAAAATTGGTAGTATCTTGTGGGGTTTGATAGCTTTTTGGAGTGAGGGTAGTAGCTTGTGGATATGTGGCTGATGGCACTAAGCTCCCAAGACCTAATGGAAATGATGGGATCATGCTTTGGGCTATCGTGAACAAGCTGGAGGTGATGAAAGGTTGATTACTTGGCCCCATGGGCGACATCCCTGTTGTATATTGCTGAGGTTGGTCAAAGATGCTAGCACTGATTTGGGAGATGGGTGGATTTGGAAGGCTGGGTTGGGGAGTAGCAGTAGCAATAGTGAAGGGCATGAACGGTGAGTTGTTTTGGGTAAAGGGGGTTTGGAGCGGAGAGGTATGAACCAAGGATGGAGTGGTGGTGGCTGGGTTGGCTTGCGGCATCGAGATTTCAACTTGGGTGGATGATGGTATGTTTGGGTCTGTTGGATCATATGGATTGGCTGGAGGCTCTTCTTTTGGTATATATTGAGGATAATTTGGATCATAAGAGCCTATGGGTGGTGGTAGCTGCCCAAACAATGGGTGAGATGGATCTGATAATGGAGGGGTTCTTCCAAAGTCAAAGGTTCCTACATTGTCCCTTCAAAAATTAGCCATGATTGTCTCTTTGTTCTTTTCTATAATGGCGTTTACCAATACTACATTTTCTGGTTGGTTCATGAAAGCTTCAATGTCAGTAGATGATGGCATAGCTTTCTCTGGGCTAAAGGATGGTTGAGTGCTCAAGGGGGGTGAGGCTGTTCGATCCAAATGATAGGGCTCCATTGTTTCTTTCTTCTTGGCTAAGCGAGTGACGGGTGGCATGAAAAATGCTCCTAGGGATGAGATGCAACAAATGCTGGTAGATGCAAAAGGGAGGAAGGCTTTTCTATGCAAATGATTTCCTAGGTTGAAGCAAAGCTATATGACAAAACCTAAGGAGGATTGGGTTGGGAATTCTAACTTCAAAGATATGTTGCCAAAGCACTAAAGGTTTGCTTTCCTATGTGCAAGCTTGGTGGTGATTGTGTCAACTTAAGGATAGACTGATGATCCTTTAGGAAGAACACAAGATTGACCACTTGTGGATCCCAACCTTTAGCTCAAGGTGATGAGGTATAACAAGTGGCAAAGCTAGATTACCCTAGACAAAGCTTTGTCAAAGGGATAACCTTGGTGAGATTGGTGGTTTTGAAAGATTTTAGGAATGGCAAACTTTTAGCAAGGTGGCAACAATTTTTGAAGTCTTGGATGTGAAGATTTTGGATTGTTGGCTAGATGGTTTAGTCCTAAATGAGATGGATGAGCTAATAATTCTTAAGGGGATAACCTAAGATGGTTGACTTTTCTACAAAGATGACTCTAAGGTGAAGCTTATCTAAGAAGGTGTGGAGAAACAAGGGTGTATAATCATAGAAATCATGCCTAGTTGGTAAGGCATAAGTAGGATTAACTCCTGGATATTGGCTAAATTTGATGGTGCACTCTAACCAGGCCTCTTGAAGTGCTTCATCGACAGCTTTATCCTCTGCTTTCTGGAGTTTGGAAATTCGAGGACTTGGTGTTAGTTCCTTTCTCTTGGCTGAAAGTTATTGGTATACCTGAGATGGTTTGAGTTTAACTTTGTGGAACTTCTGTTTGGGTTTGGGTTGCTCTAACATCAATTCTTGAATGTGCTTGGCTTTGAGAGACCTTAGTTATTTTGCTTCAACTTGTTCAACTTCTGGAATAGGCAGTGACTACGCTAAGTGTACCCTAAGCTAGGATTGACCAAGTTTGGAAAACATTCATTCAACAAATAAAAAAGCAAGCAATAGATAGGAACAACCAGATAGAAGTTTTTGATTCTCAGAATGTGATACTTGCACTGAGGAGTGTGTATGTTTTACAAATGTTTCGATCAGTCACTTCAAACACATTAACACTCTAGATGGTTGTCTACAAGGCTGACAGTTGGTTTAGCTAGGGAGTCCTCAATATAACCAAAGGTACATGAGGCCCAAATTCGTAGATGAAACCAACAAGATGTCACACAGTCGAGAGGAGTGGTAACCCACTTCTCCTCTTTCACTTCTCAAGAGTATAAATTTCCTTGAGGCTTAGCTCGAGTGACAAAAATCTTGATTCCAAGAGAGGTGTCTTTCGATTCACCTTCTGATTCTTATACTCCTCCAGAACGTTGGAGTTGAGATTGTCTAAGGGGTGATGAAATCCTCAAGCAGGCCTCCTAAAAAGAAACAAGGTTTTGGATTCTAATATTATGCACCCAAGATGGCCTCGAAAGATGACAAGGGGACAGAAGATTTAGATGACCTTGGGCTATAAAAAAAAAACATGCTTGTTCTTTTACCAACTGACTCTTATGTGTGCTAATCTAGACTTTGCAAGAACTCATGTTTAAGAGACAATGTTCAATTCCAACTTGAAGCGCCAACAAAAGTAAATCGATCGAAGAATGCAAACAAGAAGAAGAGTTAGGGTCAACAAAAGAAAAATCGCGTGCCCGGAGGCCCTCCACATCAAGTATCGATTAATTATCTTTAAAGCATTGAAGAGTTGGTGTGATTTTGTTTTAAGCCCAAAGCAAAGATGTGTGAGACTCGATTTGTCAAGCGCGCGCTCGGAGGCCCTCCACGTCAATAGTTGTTCAATTTTAGTGCCCAAACTTGAAGTGTGGTCGATTTAATCTAGAGTTTTGGTCATTTAAAATTTTTGATAAAGTTAAAACAAACGTTCAAAGATCAAGTGAGTGAGTTAGATTGTGGAACATTTAACACCTTTTCCAAGTAGACCCATCTCCATAAATGGCGCTAAGATTGCAATCAATGGTTGAATTGATGGGTGATTAGAAAAGAGGTGAGTCCAAGGAACTACTCAAATTGATTTTTGAAAATTTGTATTTAACTTTAAAAAGTTTCTTAAATGTCCAAAAATCAAACTTTCCCTAAATTGCATGTGGAAAAGATATTTGTTTTGTTCAATTTTAGAAGCTCCAAATGAAGTGTTTGATATTGCAATGGTTAATTAATCCTTGGCATTCAAGATTGGATTTGTTTTTTTAATCATGCATTCAAGAAAAATTTGATTTTAATCCATGGCATTCAAGAGTTTTTTTAGCAACATGCATTCAAAGACAAGTGATTAAACATTCAAGTTTTTTCCTTTGAGCATTCAAGATTAAGATTTTGTGTGTTGTTTTAAGAACTTTGAAGTGCTTTGTTTTAACTTTAGATCATTCAAGATTGTTTTGGACTCAAAAATGAAAATGATTCTTTGGACTTTGGTTTTCATTCAAGATTTTGTGTTCTAGTTTGCATATTTTAAGCTCAAAAATGATATTCCTAAATTGTTTTGATGCATGAAAAACCTAAAAAATATTCAAGATTTTGCAACAAGACATTTGTTTGGAACAAATAAAAAAGCTTTTAGAAAAAAATTTCGCAACCATTTAGGACTCTTAGTTTTCATGAGATTTTTAAAAGAACTTTAAAATATTTGCAAATGAGGTTCATTTTATCCTTGATTGATTCTTTGAGTTTGATTTAGATTTTAGTGTGCACTTAGTGTTGATTTTGAACCTTTTGAAATGGAAACTTGAAGTTCTTTTTAAATTTCCAAAAATGAAGTGTTCCTAACTTTGCATGAATGCATCTAAAACCTTGATGTTGCAAGGATGCAAATGATTGGATTGGTTTAGTTTCACTTGTTAAAAGATTTTTTCTTTTTTCCAATTTTTTAATTTTTTAATGGATTTAAGTATGATTTGGGGGTTCATTTTAAGCACTAAAAAGAAGTGTGTATGATTTTTCTTCCTTAAAAAAAAATGGCCAAGATCTCCCACAAGAAGAAGAAGAAGAAGTAGATGGAATAAGAAGAATATATACAAGAAGAGGAAGAAGAATTCCAAGTGCTTTGTCCACCTATAAGCTTGAAAAATTTGCAAATACTATGAGATAGACTATGAGTTCTTTTGTCTTTTTCATGCTCATGTGGACCTACAAAAGCAATTTATACAATCCTACCAATCACAAAAACAAGCAAAATTAGCAAATGACATACAACACTTGACTAAAAAAGCTAATGAAGATGATCCATGCGGGGTCCCACCGGGCGTGCCAAAATGTATATGAGCAATGTTAGTATGCTAATAGAAACCAAATTTAAATAAAGCTTCTACAAACTAAACAAAATTCATAAACTTCAAGATAGACTAAGATGAACTCTCAATTGAGAATATGAGCCATTAATGGACTCTCTCAATGAGAAGCTCTCTTGTTGAGTGGCTTTGTCTAAATAGATAGGATATATGCTCAAGCTTATGCTTCAAAAAGGGCTTCAAATAGAGTTGGAATTTGGGTGTGAGTGTATAGTTTTGATGTAAAATGGCTTCTTAAAATGGCATTATGACTTTACTTCATGGATTGTGTTAAAATGGCTTGGGAGAGGATTCCTTAAATAAGAAAAGGGCTTGAGGGATCAAGGGCTAGGATGCAAGGATGGGAAAAAGCTTATGGAAGGCTCAGATTGCATGAGAGGAGAGCACATGGATTGTGCTTCCTTACAGCCAATCAAGGAGTGACACATGTCATAGGGTGAGACGATGGAGGAAAGGGGAAGGATGAGTCAACAAAGGAGGCTCAAGGGATAAAATCTTCATAAAGACCCTCATAATGGCTTGTAAGAGCAATAAAAGGGCTTGGAAGAGTCATTTATGGCCTAGTGGGCTTCATAAAGTTTTATGGTTGAGATATTTGGAAGGAGATGAGAGGAATTTCAACTTGGGCTTGATTAGGAAAGTTTTAAGCTTGCTTAGGCTTGTGCAAATGATTAGAGGATGGATTAGGATGGTTTAGGATTAGCTTAGGGATAGACAACTGGATGGCATTTAATGAGGGTGGGTGAAGGAGGAGATATTTGTTAACTTTGGCTTGGGTTAGTAAGTCTTAACCCATGTTTAGAGAATGTGACAAGGTTAGGAGGGGATTAGGATTAGGTTTAAAGACATCTTCTAGAAGAGTCTAGACTTTGGATGAGGATAAAGACTTTCTAGAATAGTCTAGAATTTTCTAGGATGAGGATGAAGACTTTCTAGAAGAGTCTAGAACTTCTTAAGATAAATTAGATTTTTAAGAAATAAATAAAGTTTTATTTATTTCAAAAGTTTGGGTTGAGGAGATATTTATTAAAACTTTTTTAATAAACATGAGGATTAATATTTAATCTTAATTAAATATTTTGAGTTGGGATTAGGGGTAGGAAATGATGGGATTAGCCTTTAATCAAAATTAAAGAAGGATTAGAAGATTTTGGAAGAGGTTAGTGGTCTTAAGGAAATTGGCCAAGTTTTGGGCAAATAAAAAATAATAATAATTTATTTTTGATCTTTTGGTCAATTTATTAATTAAATAATTAATAAATAAAGAAATAATGTTTAAATAAGATTTAAACATTTTTGGGAGGGATTCCTTAATTAAATATTTTTAATTAAGATAAAGAGATTTAATCGCATAAAAATAAATTAATTAATTAAATAATTAATTAATTAATAAATGATGATGTCATCAGAAATTTTTCAGAAAATAAAAATACTTTATTTTCTAAAGGTTTTTAGGTGTCTACAGATATAACTAATTTGAGTTATGAAATATGTAAAGATATAATATATAATCTATAAATATATAATATATTAACATAACTATTATATATAAAATAATATATAATCTATATGTTATATAATAATATAATAATATATATATATATAACGTAATGTAAAGATATAATCTATAATCTATTAATATATAATAATATATTATGTTATTATTATTATTATCTATAAATATAATATATATTATTATTATTTTTACTATATTTTTATTAAATATAATAACGTAATATATTATATATATGTTATTAATACATATTATTATTATTATCATATATAAATTATAATCTATAATATATTATTATTATTGTTATCATATGTAAATTATAATCTATAATATATTATTAATATTATGACTTATGTTATTAATATATAATAATATATTATGTTATTATTATTATAATCTATAAATATTATATATATATATATATATAATTATTATTTTTACTATATTATTTCTATTAGAGTCGTTTATATGGGTCGAAAGGGCTCATAGGATGAGCTATGACCCCTTCAACACATTCCATGATGATATATGTCCCTAAGGGATCCTAGGACCCCTAGGGACATATTAGAATAGTTCATATGAGTCGAAGGGGGTCACAAGATGACCTATGAACCCTTTCAAAATATTACAAGATGACATATGTCCCTAGGGGTCCTAGACCTATGAACCCTTTCGAAATATTACAAGATGAGATATGTCCCTAGGGGTCCTAGGACCCCTAAGGACATATTAGAATCATTAATATGGGTCGAATGGGGTCATAGGGTGACCTATGAACACTTTGGACACATTCCACGATGACATATGTCCTTAGGGGTCCTAAGACCCCTAGGGACATATTAGAATCATTCATATGGGTCGAAAGGGATCGTAGGGTGAAATATGATCCCCTTCGACACATTCCATGATGACATATGTCCCTAAGCCTCCTAGGACCCCTAGGGACATATTAGAATCTTTCATATGATTTGAAGGGGGTCATAGGGTGAACTATGACCCCCTTCGACACATTACATGATGACATGTGTTCCTAGGGGTCCTAGGACCCCTAGAGACATATTAGACTACTTCATATGGGTCAAAGGGGGTCATAGGTTGACCTATGACTCCTTTTGACCCATTAAATGATGACATATGTCCTTAGCGGTCCTAGGACCCCCAGGGACATATTAGAATCATTCTTATGGGTCAAAAGTGCTCATAGGGTGACATATGATCCCCTTTGACCCATTACATAAAGACATATCTTCCTAGTGGTCCTAGGAAGCCTAAGGACATATTAAAATTGTTATTATGGGTCAAAGGGGGTCATAGGTTGACTTATGACCCACTTCAACACATTACATCATGACATATGTCCATAGGAGTCCTAGGACCCCTAGGGACATATTAGAATGCTTCATATGGGTCAAAGGGTGTCAAAGGTTGACCTATGATCCCCTTCGACCCATTAAATGATGACATATGTACCTAGGGATCCTAGGACCCCTAAGGACATATTAGAATTGTTCTTATGGGTCAAAGGGGGTCATAAGTTGACCTATGACCCCCTTTAACCAATTACATGATGACCTATGTTCCTAGGGGTCCTAAGGCCCTTAGGGAGATATTAGAATCGTTCTTATGGGTCAAAGGGGGTCATAGGGTGACCTATGAACCCCTTCAAGCCATTAAGTGACTACATATGTCCCTAGGGGTCCTAGGACCCCTAGGGACATATTAGAATCATTCATATGGGTCAAAGGGGGTCATAGGTTGGCCTATGACCCCCTTCGACCTATTAAATGATGACATATATCCCTAGAGACATATTAGAATCATTCTTCTGGGTTAAAAGGGCTCATAGGTTGACCTATGGCTCCTTTTGACACATTAAATGATAACATATCTCCCTAGGGGTCCTAGGACCCCTAGGGACATATTAGAATCATTCTTATGGCTCAAAGGGGGTCATAAGTTGACCTATGACCCCTTCCGACATATTACATGACAACATATGTCCTTAGGTGTCCTAGCACCCCTAGAAACATATTAGATTCTATCATATGGGTCAAATGGGGTCATAGGTTGACCTATGACCCTCTTCGAACTATTAAATGATGACATATGTCCCTAAGGGTACTAGGATTCTTATAGACATATTAGAATTGTTCATATAGGTCAAAGGGGATCATAGGTTGACCTATGACACCCTTCAACCCATTACATGATGACATATATCTCTAGAGTTCTTAGGACCTCTAGGGACATATTAGAATCATTCTTATGGGTCAAAGGGGGACATAGCTTGACCTATGACCCCCTTAGACCCACTACATGATGAAATGTGTCACTAGGGGTCCTGGAATTTCTAAGGACATATTAAAATTGTTCTTCTAGGTCAAAGGGGCTCATAGGGTGACCTATGACCTCCTTTGCCACATTACATGATGACATATGTCCCTAGGGGTCCTAGGACCCCTAGAGACTATTAGAATCATTCTTCTAGGTCAAAGGGGGTCATAGGTTGACTTATGACCCACTTTGACACATTACATGGTGACATACATCCCTAAAGGTCCTAAGACCCCTAGGGACATATTAGAATGCTTCATATGGGTCAAAGGGTTTCATAGCTTGACCTATGACCCCCTTCAACCCATTAAATGATGACATATGTACCTAGTGGTCCTAGGACCCCTAGGGACATATTTGAATCATTCTTGTGGATCAAAGGGGGTCATAGCATGACCTATGACCCCTTTCCACCCATTAAACGATGACAAATGTCCCTACGGGTCCTAGGACCCCTAGGGACATATAAGAATGGTTAATATGGGTCAAAGGGGGTCATAGATTGACCTATGACCCCCTTCAACCTATTACATGATAACATATGTCCCTAGGGTTCCTAGGACCTCTAGGGACATACTAGAATCATGCTTATTTGTCAAAGGGGGTCATAGCTTGACCTATGACCCCCTTAGACCCATTACATGATGACATATGTCACTAGAGTTCTTAGAACTCCAAGGGACATATTAGAATCATTCTTATGGGTCAAAAAAGTTTATAGGGTGATCTATGACCCTCTTCGACCCATTATATGATGACATATGTCCCTAGGGGTCCTAGGACTGTTAAGAACATATTAGAATCATTCTTCTGGGTCAAAGGGGGTCATAAGTTGACTTATGACCCACTTTGACACATTACATGATGACATATGTCCTTAGCGATTGTAAGACTCCTAGAAACATATTAGAATGCTTTATATGGGTCAAAGGGTTTCATAGGTTGACCTATGACTTCCTTCGACCTATCAAATGATGACATATGTACCTAGTGATCCTAGGACCCCTAGGGACATATTAGAATCATTCTTGTGGGTCAAAGGGGGTCATAGGTTGACCTATTACCCCCTTCCACCCATTAAATGATGACATATGTCTCTAGGGGTCCTAGGATCCCTAAGAACATATAAGAATTGTTAATATGGGTAAAAGGGGGTCATAGATTGACCTATGACCCCCTTCGACCCATTACATGATGACATGTATCCCTAGGGGTCCTAGGACCCCTAAGGACATATTAGAATCGTTCATGACCCATTACATTACGACATATGTCCCTAGGGGTTCTAGGCCCCCTAGGGACATATTAGAATCATTTATATGGGTCAAAGGAGGTCATAGGTTGACCTATGACCCCTTTTGACCCATTACATGACGATATATGTCCCTAGGGGTCCTAGGAGCCCTAGTGACATATTAGAATCATTCATATGGGTCCAAACCTATGACCCCCTTCGACCCATTACATGATGGCATATGTTCCTAGGGGTCGTAGGATGCCTAGGTACATATTATAATCATTCATATAGGTCAAAGGGGGTCATAGGTAGGTCTATGAACCCCTTCGACCCATTAAATGATGACAAATGTTAGGAGGATTTGTAGGACACCTAGGAACATATTAGAATCATTTGTATGGGTCAAAGGGAGTCATAGTTTGACCAATGACCACCTTTGACCCATTACATGATGACATATCTCTCTAGGGGTCTTAGGACCCCTAGGGACATATTAGAATGCTTCATATGGGTCAAACAGGGTCATAGGTTGACCTATGACCTCCATTAACATATTAAATGACAACATATGTCTGTACGGGTCCTAGGACCCCTAAGGACATATTAGAATCATTCTTATGGGTCAAAGGGGGTCATAGGTCATCCCTTCAAACTATTATATGATGACATATGGCCTCAGGGTTCCTAAGACCCCTACGGACATATTAGAATGCTTCATATGGGTCAACGTGGGTCATAGGTTGACTTATGACCCTCTTCGACAGATTAAATGATGACATATGTCCATAGGGGTCCTAGCACCCCTATGGACATATGTCATCATTTAATCGGTCGAAGAGGGTCATAAGCCAACATATGACCAACTTTGACCTATAAGAATGATTCTAATATGTTCTTAGGGGTCTTAGGACCTCTAGGGACATATTTTGTCATATAAAGCGTTAAAGGGGGTCATAAGTTGACCTATGACCCCCTTTGACCAATAAGAAAGATTCTAATATGTCCCTATGGGTCTTAAGACCCCTTTGGACATATGTCATCATGTAATGGGTTGAAAGGGGTCATAGGTCAATCTATGACCCCCTTTGACCCATAAGAAGCATTCAAATATGTCCCTAGGGGTTCTAGATTCTCTAGATACATATGTCATCATGTAATAGGTCAAAGAAGGTCAAAGGTAAACCTATGACCCCTTTAGACTCATAAGAATGATTCTAATATGTCCCTAGAGTTTCGAGGACCCCCAAGGACATATGTCATCATGTAATGGGTCAAAATAGGTCATTGGTCAACCTATGAACATCTTTGACCCATAAGAATAATTTATGTAGGGACATATGTTGTCGTGTAATGTGTCGAAGGGGGTCATAGGTTAACCTATGACACACTTTGACCCATAAGAACGATACTCATATGTCCCTAAGGGTCTTAGGGACATATATTGTCATGTAATGGATCAAAGGGGGTCATAGGTCAACCTATGAACCCCTTTGACCCATATGAAAAATTCTAATATGTTTGTAGGGGTCTTAGGACCCCTAGGGACATATGTCATCATTTAATGTGTCGAAGGGGATCATAGGTCAACCGATGACCACCTTCGACCCATATGAATGATTCTAATATGTCCCTAGGGGTCATAGGACCCCTAGGGACATATGGAATCATGTAATATATCGAAGGGGGTCATAGGTTGACCCCTAAGAATGTGACCTATGACTCCATTTGACTCCTAAGAATGACTCTCATATGTCATTAGGGGTCCTAGAGACACATTTTATCATGTAATGGGTCAAAGGTAGTCATAAGTTAACCTATAACCCCCTTTGACCCATATGAACAATTCTAATATGTCCCTAGGTGTCCTATGACCCCTAGGGACATATGTCATCATGTAATGGATTGAAAGGGGGTCATAGGTTGACCTATGACTCCCTTTGACCCATAAGAATGATTCTAATATGTCCCTAAGGGTCCTAGGACCCTTAGGGACATATGCTATCATGTAATGGGTTGAAGCTTGTCATAGGTCACCCTATGACCCCCTTTGAGCCATATGTCATCATGTAAAGGGTCAAAGGGGGTTATAGGTCAACTTATGACCTCCTTTGATCTATAAGAATGATTCTAATATGTCCTTAGGGGTCCTAGGACCCCTTTGGACATATGTCATCACGTAATGGGTCGAATAAGGTCATAGGTCAACCTATGATTCCCTTTGACCCATAAGAAGCATTCAAATATGTCTGTAGGGGTTTTAAGACCCCTAGGGACATATGTCATCATGTAATGGGTCAAAAGAGGTTATATGTCAACCTATGACCCCTTAGACACATAAGAATGATTCTTATATGTCTCTAAGGTCCTGAAGACCACTAGGGACATATGTCATCATGTATTGGGTTGAAGTGGGTCATAGGTCAACCTATGACCCCCTTTGATCCATATGAACAATTCTAATATGTCTGTAGGGGTCCTAGGACCCTTAGGGACATATGTCATCATTTAATAGGTCGAAGGGGGTCATAGGTCAACCTATGACCTCTTTTGACCAATATGAACAATTCTAATATGTCCCTAGGTGTCCTATGACCCCTAGGGAGATTTGTCATCATGTAATGGGTCGAAAGAGGTCATAGGTTGACGTATGATTCCCATTGACCTATAATAATGATTCTAATATGTCCTTAGGGGAGATATGTCATCATGTAATGAGGGCCGAAAGTTGTCATAAGTCACCCTATGACCCCATTTGACCCATAAGAATGATTCTAATATGTCCCTAGGGGTTATATGTCATCATGTAAAGGGTCAAAGGGGGTCATAGGTCAACTTATGACCCCCTTTGACCCATAAGAACAATTCTAATATGTCCCTAGGGGTCCTAGGACTCCTTTGGACATATGTCATCATGTAATGGGTTGAATGGGGTCATAGGTTAACCTATGAGACCCTTTGACCCATAAGAAGCATTCGAATATGTCCTTAGGGATTTAGGACCATATGTCATCACGTAATGTGTCAAAGGGGGTAATAGGTCAACTTATGACCCCCTTAGACCCGTAAGAACAATTCTAATATGTCTCTAGGGCTTCAAGGACCTCTAGGGACATATGCCATCATGTAATGGGTCCAAGCAGGTCATTGGTCAACCTATGACCACCTTTGACCCATAAGAATGATTTTAATATTTTTTTAGGAGTCATAGAACCCCTAGGGACATATGTTGTCATGTAATGCATGGAAGGGGGTCATATATCAACCTATGACACCCTTTTGACCCACAAGAACGATTCTCATATGTCCATAGGGGTCCGTGGGACATATATTGTCATGTAATAGGTCAAAGGGGATCATAGGTCAACCTATGACCCTCTTTGACCCATATAAACAATTCTAATATGTTCCTAGGGGTCCTAAGACTCCTAGGGACATATGTTATCATTTAATGGGTCAAAAGGGATCATAGGTCAACCTATGACCCACTTCGACCCATATGAATGATTCTAATATGTCCCTAGGAGTCGTAGGACCCCTAGGCACATATGTCATCATGTAATGTGTCAAAGGAGGTCATAGGTCAACCTATGACCCTATTTGACTCATAAGAATGACTCTCATATATCCCTAGGGGTCTTATGGACATATGTCGTCATGTAATGGGTCGAAGGGGGTCATATGTTCTTGGACCCCTAGGGACATATGTCATCGTTTAATGGGTCAAAATGGGTTATAGGTCAACCTATGACCCCCTTTGACCCATATGAACAATTCTAATATGTCCCTAGGTGTCCTATGACCCCTAGGGACATATGTTATCATGTAATGGGTCAAAGGGGGTTATCAGTTGACCTGTAACTCCCTTTGACCCATATGAATAATTCTAATATGTCCCTAAGGGTCCTAGGACCCCTAGGGACATATGTCGCCATGTAATGGGTCAAAAAAATTTACAGGACACCCTGTGACCCCCTTTGACCCATAAGAACGATTCTAATATGTCCCTAGGGGTCCTAGGACCCCTAGGGACATATCTCATCATTTAAAGGGTCAAAGGGGGTCATAGGTCAATCTATGACCCCCTTTGACCCATAAGAACGATTCTAATATGTCTTTAGGGGTCTTAGGACCCCTTTGGACATATTTCATCATGGGGTCATAGATCAACCTATGATCCCCTTTGACCCATAAGAAGCATTCGAATATGTTCCTAGGGGTTCTAGGACCCCTAGGGACATATGTCATCATGTAATGGGTCAAAGGGGGTCATATGTCAACCTATGATACCCTTAAACACATAAGAATGATTATAATATGTCCCTATAGTTCTGAGGACCACTAGGGACATATGTCATCATGTAATGGGTCGAAGCAGGTCATAGGTCAACCTATGACCACCTTTGACCCACAAGAATGATTTTAATATTTCTCTAGGGGTCCTATGACCCCTAGGGACATATGTCATCATGTAATGTGTCGAAGGGGGTCATAGGTCAGCCTATGACCCCCTTTGACCCATAAGAATGATTCTCATATGTTCCTAGGGGTCCTTTGGACATATGTCATTATGTAATGGGTCAAAGGGGGTCATAGGTCAACCTATTACCCCCTTTAACCCATATGAACAATTCTAATATGTTCTAGAGGTCCTAGGATCTCTAGGGACATAGGTCATCTTTTAATGGATCGAAGGGGATCATAGGTCAACATATAACCTCCTTCAACCCTTATGAACAATTATAATATCTCCGTAGGGGTCCTAGGACCCCTCGGGACATATGTTATTATGTAATGTGTCGAAGGAGGTCATAGGTCAACCTATGACCCCCTTTGACCCATACAAATGATTCTCATATGTTCCTAGGGGTCATAGGGACATATGTCATCATGTAAAAGGTCAAAGGGGGTCATAGGTCAACCTATTGCCCCCTTTGACCCATATAAACAATTCTAATATGTCCCTAGGGGTCCTAGGACCCGTAGGAACATATGTCATTATTTAATGGCTTGAAGGAGGTCATAGGTCAACCTATGACCCCCTTTGACCCATATGAACAATTCTAATATGTCTTTAAGGATCCTAGGACCCCTACGGATATATGTCCTCATTTAATAGATATTTTAATATGTCCCTATGGGTCCTAGGACCCCTAGGAACATATCTCATCATTTAATGGGTTGAAGCAGGTCATAGGTCACCTTATGACCCCCTTTGACCTATATGAACGATTCTAATATGTCCCTAGGGTTCCTAGGATCCCTAGGTACATATGTCTTCATGTAATGGGTCAAATGGGGTCATAGTTCAACCTATGACCACTTTTGACCCATATGAACGATTCTAATATGTCCCTAGGTGTCCCAAGACCCCTAGGGACATATGTTTTCATGTAATGTGTCGATTGGTGTCATAGGTCAACCTATGACCCCCTTTGACCCATAAAAATGATTCAAATATGTTCCTAGAGCTCTTAGGACCACTAGGGACATATGTTGTTATGTAATGGGTTGAAGGGGATCATAAGTCAACCTATGACCCCTTTTGACTCATATGAATGAATCTAATATGTCCCTAGGGGTGGTAGGACCCCTAGGGACATATGTCATTATGTAATGGGTCGAAGGGGGTCATAGGTCAACCTATGATGCCCTTTGACCCATATGAATGATTCTAATATGTCCCTAGGGGTCTTAGGACCCTTAGGGAGATATGTCATCATTTAATGGGTTGAAGGGGGTTATAGGTCAACCTATGACCCCCTTTGACCTATAAGAATGATTCTAATATGTCCCTAGGGGTCCTAGACCCCTAGGGACATATGTTGTCATTTAATGGGTCATAGGACCTATGACCCCCTTTGACCCATAATAATGATTCTAATATGATCCTAGGAACATATGTTGTCATGTAATATGTTGAAGGGGGTCATAGGTCAACCTATGACCCACTTCGACCCATAAGAACGATTCTAATATGTCACTAGGGGTCCTAGGACCCCTAGGGACATATGTCGTTATGTAATTGGTCAAAGGAGGTCATAAGTCAACCTATGACCTCCTTTAAGTCGTATATATTAATAACACACACACATATATATATAACGTTATTATATTTAATAAAAATATTACATTATTATATTTAGTAAAAATAATAATAATATAAATTATATTTATAGAGTATAATAAGAATAACATAATATATTATTATATATTAATATATTATATGTTATATCTTTACATTATGATATTATATATATATATATATATATATATATATATATATATATATATATATATATATATATATATATATATATATATATATATATATATATATATAATATTATAATACATATTTACATAGCAATATAACAAAAGTAATTTATAAATCATAAGCTATAACTCTTAAATTTGGTTTTTCCTCCAAAATGGGTTGGGATTTCAAAATTTCCACCAAAATTCACCGAGCCATATTGGATATCTGATTAGAAATCAGTATTTACCAAGCCTAGCCGATCAACCCAAAAGATGTGTTTGAAGAGGGTTTTAGTGATACTTAGACTTTGGATAGCTGTCTGACAATGTTATTTTGATCGAAATTGAATGAAACGAAACCGGTTTGTTAATATTGCTTTTGAGATTCCATCGATATAATTTCTATCAAATTCTGAGTTCGATAAGTATTTATTAGTTAATTATCAATGAAGATTATTGTAAAGTGTTGATTGACATACTAATTGAAAAATAGCTATAACTTTCAAATGGTATAACATTTTTTAAATCTAAAAGTTGCATCACATTTGATGCTTTTCCTAGTATAAGAAAAAAATTAAAACAAATAAATTTGATAAAATTTTCTATTAGTTAAGGTGGTCAGACACGAGACTTTTTTTTTTTCGAAAATGTTTTAGTAGAAAATTCATATTTAATTATTTATTTGGAATAAAAATACCAAAAAAATGCATCACATCTAGGCATGAATCTACTTTTCATATCTATAATTATATTAGAAAAATATTATCATTTAATTTTGACTAAGGTGGTTAGACATACACCTACTTTTTATTTTTGCCCTGAAATATTTGTAGTACTGCATTAAAATTCAAACTTTTGACCAATCCATTATTTTTTTCTCCTGATAAGGCCTAGTAGTTTAGAAACTAGACTCAATTTCCTACAGATTATTTTCTTACGACTTTTTGATATAAAGTTTATAACCACTTCAAAATTATGTGTCAAGTTGACATAACCCTAATTTGCTGATTTTTCACTACCACTTAAGGCCATAGTTTGGTACACTATGATCCTGCACATTCTTTATAGATCCAACTTTGCACTGAGCACTCTTTTTTTTCCTCATTGCTCCTAGGTTTTCAATCAATTTTTGTAGCTATAGCTTAGCAAGATCATATGTATTATCTTTCTTCACATTATTATAACCCACATCTACTATAATATAGGGCACACTATTTAATCTTCTTGATTGGTAAAACTTATGTTCAATTACCCTTACTACAAAATCTATTAGAGGATCTATGATGGTGTCGATTGTCATTCCCCTCTTACTCCACAAAATGCTTGTGTTCTTCTCAATAGCCTCTTTTGATTAACTCCTCATAGTCTTAGGCTGATCTAGGTTTGGATACCCTATTACCCTATTGATTATTCTTTTGGTGATTTTGATAGGTCCATTGTCTAGCCATAGTGAACTATCATGTATCCTACTCAATACAATCCTGATCCATTTAGTTTTGAAAATATTTGGGAAATCTAGGGAATGAGATAACCTTTTCTTCTCTACAATTTTGTATTCTTCCCTTAGCACACCATTTTCACATAATTTACCATATGCTTCTCTGATTTCCATATCTCCAATGCTTTCAATCTTATAGCTATAACATTTTTTGACATCTTGAATTATTAAAACTTTTGGTGGTATCATGGATAATGCATCAAAGGGGTCTTGTTTGTATGAAATGTTATGTATGGCTTTCAAAATAGGTTGTTTAACTTTTTTACTAACCAAACAAACATTCAAAACCTCCTTACACTCTACACCTTTTCCTTTTGAGGAACTAGATGCCATTTTGCAAAACTTGGGTTTACGAAATAAGAAACAACGCAGCTTGGCACATAATAAATACATTGTTAAATCTAATGAAATGGTATCAAATTTTTGTTCAAATCTTCTACAAATGCTTTGGATGGATTTTCAAATTGCCTTTAGCTCTTCTTGCTCTTTCTTGATTTTGAATGATGTAAAAAATGATTTGAAATCGATCAAGTACACTTTTGAAATATTGCAATGCTGAGTGCTTATAAAGCTATAAAATTGACATCAACTAATTTTAGGACCACTTGGCATCCATTAGTCTTTTCATTTATTTGACAAACATTATGAGCTCAACAACAACTAGCCAATCTATTAGCTCAGCATTCTCTAGCATTTCACTTAGCAATCACATGAAACTTTTCATGTCGGACGAAAAACATGGAAAACTTAAAGATTTTTCTTTGATTCCTAATAACATCTTGCATCTTTTTTCATGCTTATGTAGACTTTTTAGAACTAAATTCTTTGGAATTGATGTATGAAATAACTTTTGAATATCAGTCCCACATACCACTTGATTGCTTAGTTTGATAAGGTGTGATCACCTAACCCATTGGGTGAAGTGATCCTTTTTCCACTTGATGTGCTACAATCCTCCTTTTTCTTCCATGTCTTATTCATATCATTTTTGAAATTTTCAACATTTTTCTTGCCTTTTCCTTTATTAAACTCACAATTTGGTGCGCTTGACCTTGTTGGACAATATCGATTGATGTGACCAATCTTCAAATAGCTAAAACATGTGGTTTGACTCAACCACTTTTTGTAGTCACTTCTGAAGTGTTTTCTAATGTAATTATCAGGAATATGTACATACTCTTGACAATATTGACATCTATATCTTGTGTTATAATCCTAATTATAAGAGTTTCCATTGTTCTTTACCTTTGTTTGCCAATTTGATGACCACATGGGTTTGGATCTGCACTCAAATGCTCTATTTCCATACTTCTAATAATTATAATAGTATCCCTCAATTTTTTTGTGTGCATGATCTTAGTTTTTCATTCATGTGCCTAATGACCTTGTTTGTTGCACTTATGGTAGTGAACCATGCTCTTATGCTTGACATTTTGATTTATAGTCTTGCTCCTACACACATTAGCAGTATATCCTTTCTTACCACAATTATGACAAGTAGGTTTGGAATTCTTACCTTTGTTGTTCCTTTCTTTAGTACTTTTGGATGACTCTCCTTCTTCAATACTTATGTATCCCAGTCTAGGTGTATCATTATTGGATCTAGGGATCTCAATAATTGCTCAAAATATTTGATGGCTTCACTTGGTTTATTGAAACTTTCACCAAATTCATTTTCCATTTTTGGGTCATTATGAAATTTCTCATTCTGAACTTCAAAGTTGTTATCTCATTGTCCTTGACACTCAATTCATAGTTGGCATTCATCGTTTGACTCAAAGCATCCAATTGCATGTTTGAAATCTTAGTTAACTTTGATCATTTGTCTTCTAGTATGTTGGTGAAAACTCTTTTATCTTCTTCAATCATGGCTTTGTCTTCCATAGCTTTCTTTTTCTATTTAGTCACCTCACATAGTAGTATGGCTTGTGATTCTTGCTCTAACTTGAGATTTCTAATTTCCTCAACTTGGGCTCTATTCTTTTCCGTTAGATATGTAGTTGCTGCATCAAATTCATTAGAATCTCCATTAGCAAATAGCTTAGTAGTGTCCATCTCTTTGTATTGTGTGTCATTCTCCTCAAAAGAAATTTCCTTCCTTCTCTTTAAAGATTTCTTTAATTCTTCTCTTTCTTCATGTAGTTGATATAGAATGAGTTTTATTTCAATTCCTTGATTCTCATTGATCTTGCCTAGCTTGTAGACTTTCATTTTCAAGATCTTTCCTCAAAGTTACAAAGATTCTCTTTCAGAGAACTAGGCTCTGATACCAATTGTTGGAATTACAATAGAAAAGGTAAACTTCTAAGGGTAGGAGGGGATGAATCAGTAGTTTAAACTTTGACCGATAAAACATTCACCACACTTCCATCTCATACATTCAATAAGTAAATAGAAATATCATATAAACAAGTAAACATTCACATATATATGACATCATATATGATTACCTAAAAATCCTCTAATGAGAAGGTAAAAATAGGGTGGAGATGACACCCACAAATCTTCACTACTATAGTAATAAAGTGTATCCAATGAAGGTTACAATGTTTGATCATGAGGCATGATCCACCATGTGAAAGATCTACCCTGTTAAAGGCTTACAAAAACTATTAGGTCATACTCTATTAAAAGATTTCAACACCCCATTAAAAGTGTTCCATGTTAAAGGATTTTAACTCACAATTAAGTAAGCACCTTGTGAGAGGATTTCAATATAGCTTATTGTTGCGGTGTCCACAACACACACCCCATTCCTCACTAGGAATGGGGACCCCCTACTTTTTTTGACTCCCAAACTCATAGTTCGAGAGTTGGGAGAAGAAGAGTTTTATTAGAATTTAGAATTTTAGAGTCAAATATTTAAAAAATTGAAAAACACAAAAAATAAAATAAAATAATTTTAAAAATAAAAAAAATTTAATTTTAAAAAAAATCTTGAAAAGCGCCACACACATTTATGCCACGCGTGCGTACGCCACTACAGTACGCTCTACTACGGTTCGTTTAAGTATAAGTTGACATATATTTAATTCCTTATACTTAAGATATATTTTAATATATGCAACGAATCTTTTGAGATAGGTTTCAGACCTCCCCAAGATAAGGTAAAGATTCTAAGAAATTTTAGGGCTTCAAAAATTCAGACTTAGCCAAATTTCAAGGTTTCAAGATTTCAGACTTAGCCAAATTTCAAGATTCACCTCCATGCCACTTTTGTTTGAGTAGCTAGTGTCTTTGCTATGCATTGTTAACTCTACGGACTAATGTTTGCTTCTTTTGTAGGTAAAAATGGCATCCTCAACTTGTCAAGATCATAACTTTTAACTCGGGCCTTGAAATTCAGATTTGCTTACACCATTGGAAAGAAGAACTAAAGATCTAATTTCAGTCCCTAAAATAGTGAGCCTTCCATTGCCCAATTTCAGGGACTGACGAAGGTTTTGACTTGAAATTTTGAGCAAAAGATCTCCAAAATGGTCATTTAAAAATGCCTAAAAAATTTGTGAAAAAATATGAAAAAGTTGCAAACATTTGATCATCTTGGATAATTTGGATCACTTAGTTTCTTGTCAGGAAGGATTGGATAGGTGGAGAGAAGACAAAGGTCAAATATACAGAGGTTGGACACATAAACCAAATTAGGTTCCTCATCTTATGCAGATTTTGGGGACAAGATTCAATGTAGGTGCCTTGTGATTTTTGATTGAAGAAGTGGAGGCAGTGCAAGTTTATGAAAGTAATTGGCTATAAAGAGGGTGTAAATCATTAGAAAGGGGCATGGAGCGTATACAAAAAGTGATCTAAAACCTCATTTGAGAAAAACTCAAAAACCATTTTCAAAATTGAGAAGTTTTATTTTTTGGCAAATTGAGCTCCGCAAGTTCGCAGCTCCGTAGGTCCATAGGTCCGTAGGTCCACAGTTTTGCATTTTCATGTAGGTCCACAATTCAAAGGTGCGTTGACAGTTGACTACCAGTTTCAGAAATAGCACTTTCTATGCATTGGGAGCACATTTTGATGGCAAGTTAACTCCAACACACATCAAGTGAAGGGCCGATTTCCATTTTTGAATCCTCCAAGCACTTCCAATTTGACTAATAGCTTCCTGCTACTTTCTCTCTCATGCTTTCATTGTTTTCAACATGTAAAGGGCTCATGCATCCAATTAATGCATAAAATATGGATGGAGTCCCTCTAAGCACCAGTTAGATTATCAGTTTGTATATATTTAGTTTGTTTTAAATGTTTTAAAAGCATTTTATTGCATTAAGATATCTCTCACTCTCAACACAAATTGAGAAGATGATTTCTTATAAATACCCCATTGTAAAATGTAACAAGGGCCACCGTTATTATGCAATAAAGATATGCTTTTGGTGCTAGCATTCAGAGTGTAGTTATTCTTGCCTAAATGTGTCATTGTTTTGTGAATTTTATTCATGAGATTGTGATTGAGCCAAAGGTTTATTGTGTTGTTTCTGGTTGGGCGATCTTTTAGTTCTAGTGTTTTCTATAGATAATTGAATTTTGTTGACATAACGAGCTTGAGAAGAGATCACCCGATTGTGTCTACATAGCTTTTTGTCTCGCATGAGTGCACTTTCTATGGCCTTGTGATTTGATGAAAAGTGAAACATCATTCGATTTGTTAAAGATTCTCATCGACAATTGCATCAATGGATTCTAGGAAGCGTTGCTCCTATCTTCATTGGTTTCCTACTGATTTCTTCAAAGGTTTAACTCGCAGCGTGTTGTGTTCTGTAGCTTATGTCCATTTAAGAATTTTAATTTCAAGTTATTTGATTTCATGTTATTTTCTTTTAGTTTCATTATTTTCTTTGCTAACCCCCCTGTTAGAATAGGCCCTCATAGTAGTTGCATTGTTAGAATTGCATTCATTGAAAAAATAGAAAATACAAAAATATTGTTCTTTTGGTGTGATATTTTGAGACAACAAATAGATTTTACTTCGATTCCAAGATAGAAGAGTTTTTTTAGAACTAGCAAAGGCCTCCTCGTGAACATTCGCATTTATCTTCTACTAAGTGGATTTTGGTATGTCGCAAGACAAACACTAAACCTTGGAGCCGATCCTTAAAAAGATTTTCTTTTCAAGAGAGGAATTACACTATGGATTCTTGCCATTGACCTCGTGCAAAATGAACGCCCAACACCTATTAGAACTAATCTATTAAGAGATTCTACTAATTCACATATTAGAATGACTCAACATTGATCCTACACTTTGTTTCTTAATGAAAGATCACTTCTAAACTAATGTATTCTTGATCCTTCTTGATCAGATGTCTCTGTGCCATATATTATTTCCTTCCTCTATTCTTCCTCTAACAGATTCTGCAATGCAATTTCACTTCACAATTCCCTAGCCACCATGAATACTCTATTTGTGCATGAAAAATTTCTCTCTTCACTTCCTTCTAGACACATATGAAGTTTAGGATTTGTCCTCCTTAAGAAGATTTTAGTGAATTAGGGTTATATATTTATCAATGGTTGTGATTCACCTATTTTACCACTTAAACCCTCCCTTTACCTAATTGGATGCATGTCCTTCATAGGGATTCCAACTTAATATTTGTCCTTATCATCAAAACATCATAATTCAATTTATAAGTTGGCTCAAAAATGGTTTACATAGTAGTTTGTGCCATTACAAGCAAGTATGAAAAAACTGTGCTACTCAACATTTGAAGTATTTGATGCTCGATACATATTGATTTCTATACTATGACTCAACATCTGAATGACTTGGATTGCATTACTTGCTTGGCTTTTGTATCACTTGGCATACACTATCTACTTGACACTTGAGTGATTCAGCACATGAGTGACTCGTCACTCGCTATGGACTTAGCATGCTTAATCTTATACATGTGCTTGGCATATACTACTTTGTTGGCATGAACTAAGTAAATGACTTAAGTATGTAGACACTCACTTGTCAAACCAATCTAAGATCAACATACACTGCTAACCATGCATTGAGTTCATTTAATTCTCAAGAAAATCCATCTATCAAACATCTCAAATGGATGGATCAGTTGCAGGCTTATACCTTCAACATCAAACACAAGAAAGGTGTTTCATACAAGGTTGTTGATGCCCTTAGTAGAATGGTTAGTCTAGTTGAGGAGGTAAAACTTTAGAGTGTGGAAATTGATTCCCTCAAGCATTTATATGCTCATGATCCTAATTTTTTAGAGATTTTTAAGGCTTGTACATAGATGGTTGGAAGATACCATACTAATTTATGTAAATATCTTATTTAGAATGGACTCCTATTCAAAGGAGCTCAATTATGCATTCCCAAATGCTCAATGAGGACAAATATCATGATGGAAAAACACTATGGTGGTCTAGGAGGACACTTTGGCATTGATAAGACAATAGACATAGTGAAAAGAAGCTATTATTGGCCAAGAATGAAAATTGAGGTAAAGAAGTTCATAGAGACTTGTACCATCCATCAGCAATACAAAGGTGTTTCTATAAATTAGGGGTTATATCAACCCTTACCAATCCCACAAGACTTTGGGAATCAATCTCAATGGACTTTTTGATGGGGCTACCTTAAAAATAGCTAGGTTTTGATAGTATTTTTGTGGTAGTAGATAGATTTAGTAAAATGGTCCATTTTATACCATGTAAAAGCACAAATGATATTGTACATATTTTCTTTAAGGAAGTAGTTAGGATCCATGGTTTACTAAAAATTATTGTATCTAATAGGGATATGAAGTTTCAAGGCCACTTTTGGAGAAAACTCTTCAAGAAAATTCGACTAACCTAAATTACAACTCTGCCTATGCTCCACAAAGTGATGGGTAGACTGAGGTGGTGAATAGATCCTTAGGAAATCTCCTAAGATGCCTAACCAAATAATATGCTCAAAGTTGGGATCTACTTTTGCCTCAAGAAAAATTTCCATTTAATGACTTCATGGATAGATCAACAGGAAAAACACCTTTTCAAATAGTATATGGCCTTCATCCCAAGGGACCATTGGACTTGGTAAAACTACCATTTGACTTTAATATCAGTGCTCAAGGAGAAGAATTGGAAGAACTTATTGAAAAAGTGTAGAATAAGGTTAAAGAAGCATTGCATAAATCTACATTGAAATACAAGGAACATGCTAACATAAGAAGAAGAGAAATTCATTTCAAAGTTGTAGACAAAGTTTGGGGATATTTGAGAAAGAGAGGCTACCTAAGGGTAGATATTCCAAACTTTAGATGAAGAATTTTTTACCATGCAACATACTCAACATGATGGGTGAAAATGCAACATACTTCACATACTTAGATTGGGTGATGTATATACCATACTTATTCTATATTCTTGCAAACAAACAAATAACTTTATCTCTCCAAACATAGACATCTCAAATTATTTCTTCATTTCATATGCAGTTTCTTTAAATAATCCATCTTGACCTCGAAATATGATATCATCCAAAAAAAATTCAGCTAGTAAAATACCTTAACTTCCTTTTGTCTTCAAGTATATATTGTTGTTATCATCATTCTTCTCAAAACTAATCTTGACAAGATAGTTGTGAAGCCTTTCATACCATGCTCTTGGGGCTTGCTTTAAACCATAAAAAGCTTTGTATAGTCTACATATCATATTCTTGTTTTTAGCATCAACAAATTCTTATGGATGTTCTATGTAAACCTCTTCTTATAATATATCATTCAAAAATTTTGGCTTTACATCCATTTCATAAACTTTGAAACCTTTGTAAGAAGAGTAGGCAAGTAGAGTTCTTACTCCTTCCAATCATACAATAAAGGAAAATGTTTTTCCATAGTCTATTCCTTCTTCTTGTGCATACCCCTTGCAAACTAATCTTTCCTTATTCCTTGTGACTTCACTATTTTCATCTAACTTGTTTCTATATATCCACTTGGTTCCAATCACATTCTTGTTCTTTGGTCTAGGAACTAGAGTCAATGTCTTGTTCTTCTCAATCTTCTCAATCTCTTTTTTCATGGCTTTACTCTAGTTCTTATTTTATAAGGCATATTTCACTATCTTAGGCTCCTACATGCACAAAAAACATGTATAACTTCTCATCCTATTTCTTGTCATTGTTCTAGCATCTTTATCTCCAATAATTTTTGTAGTAGTGTGATGTCTTTTGATATAATTTGACAATCTTGGTTCTACTCTTCTTTCTTCATTAGGTTTGTCAACTTTAGAATCACTATGTACTTCTCTATTAGGTAATTCAACATCTCTTTCATGTATACTTATCTCAAATTTAGAATGTGCTTCACCTACTTTTTGCAACTCATCTCCTGACTATAACTCAATTCCTAAATGTAACTTGACATTCATTGTATATGACTAGGCAGTCACTAAAACTTGCTATTGATTTGCAACTTGGTTTACAATATCTTCATCAATAGGCATACCTTCATAAAAGTATACCAATTATTTGTAGTCTTTAGGTTCCTCCATAGGTTCTGTTTCGTGTACCTCTATATATTCATTAAACTTCACATTTGCACTTTCCACAACTTTGTTAGTGTTAGTATTTAAACACTTATAAGATTTAGTTATTTTGGAATAGCCAAGGATAATACCTTAAAATATTTACATTGTGTGAGTATACATACCATAATTCAAAAAGTGTTGAATGAGAACCTTTCTTGACTTGCACACAGTTCAAGGTATAGACATCTATACTTGCAGCCTCTCTCTAGTATTTCAAAGAAACATTATTCTCCATCATGAGTGTCCTAGAATAGTCCATTACAAATATTTTCCTCCTTTCAACAATCCCATTTTTTGGAGAGGTCATAGGAGCAGATGTTTGTCTTTTGATTCCCCTGTCATTACAAAACATCTCAAATTCATTTGATGTAAATTCTCCACCTCTATCAGATATTAGAAATTTCAAGCTTTTATATGTCTCCTTTTCAACTCTAACTAAGTACCACTTAAACATTTGGTAAGCATCAAATTTTTATTTCAGAAACATATTGTCATCATACTAGAATAATCATCATCAAATAGGATAATGTATTTGTCACCCTTGGATCTATTGGTGTTTTAAAACTACTAAGCAACAAAATGCTTAATACCAAGATGACAATACTCACACAATCTAAAGACTAGCCAATTCTTATTAACAATTTTATGTGCAAACCATTTTGGCCCAACTTGTACAAAACAAAGGGTATTTTTCTACTCTTCTGGCTTTGCAAAACTAGGGTGGGTATACCCAGGGATGATTCAAGACCGGGAGACACCATATGAGGATTATTTTAGTTTCATTCTGATTCTCATCTCAAATCCTCCAATACATGTACAATTCTTGATAATTTGATAAACACATCCCATATAATAGATATGGCCAACAATCTTCTATAGGTCTACAGATGTTCTCAGCAATGGTGGTTAACTGAAGCTAAAACATTCCATGCAGACCAGTATAGGCCAACTTTGAAAATCTTCAAGAAATAAAAGTAAAAATTGATTTTATGTTACATTTTGACAACCATTTGTGATACTTTTCTCTTTTAGCTAGATCAAATTTGATCAGTGCCTAATCCATTAGGGTTCAGAGTCTATAGAAAATTCTTAGATCTAATTCATTGCCTTACAACAAATTTGATCAACAATTCCAATCAAAATTCATCATTCAAAACCCTTTCCACTACTACAGTAACCTTATCACATTCATCAAAGCTTTTACTTAATCCATTGAATTAACAACAGTGATAAACGGATATACAACCTAATTGGATTGCATTCAATTGCACAAGCCTTTACTTAGACAATATCAAGATAACCAAGTAATTAAAAGGATACAAGATTAAAAAAGAATTGATATGGGGATAGTTCATAATTTGTATTCATTTTCCTTGAAAATTGTATACAATTTACAGTAGACTTAGAATGACCTTAAGAAGAAACACAAATCGTTCTATATTAATGTATTCTCAAGATCTGATAAAAAAAATACACCACAAATTTTCTCAAAATAATGGACCAAAAATAGACTAAGTATCACTTAGGCAAATATAATTTAGACCCTTTCTCTAGCCCTAGAATCTCACTTATATAGTGTGAGATGCAACAAGATTTAGGCTAAGAGAAAATGATAGGTGTCTCTTACAAAGAATATTTACATACACCTATCACAAAATGACAAAAATGTGGGTAACGAAAGATATCCAAATCAAAACATTCTTTTGGTGGGTTAGCTTCTGTCACATGTTCTAATGCTACTGAGTTGGCTACTATTGTGATCCTCCTTCGTATGCAATAGCTAAATTAGCCAATGATAAAGTTGGTTCTGACAGTGGCACATTAACCTCCACCTGTGGGTCTTCATCACCTTTATCCTCTATGGTGGAAGTGACTTCTACCTTTTTCACTTCTTCAGTCATATTAGCATCTTGTGGGCCTAGGCCAGCAACTGAAGGTGACTGTTTATTTTTGTCTTCTTCTTCTAGTTGGGCTTGTGTAGTGACAGTGTCAATGATTTGGATTTCTTCACCTTGCACCTCATCACTGTCAGTTTCATCTTCATTAAATTGTTCACCAGGAGACATTTCTACCATCCACTTGTCAAATAATGTATCATCTAGCCAATTGAATTGCAAAATATCCCTCTTTCTTTTCAGCACATATTCAGCTTCATTATTAATGGTAATGAATTCTTGTTTTAAAGAATCAAAGAATATTTGGGCCTTCACCATTTCTTCTGTTGCGGTAGCCTACCATGCATGCCTTGATTCATTAATGACTTGATCCATTCTTAAATAGAATAAATAATCAAGTTCCTTTTCCCATTCATCTTTTCTTTTCAAATTATTCTTTTTATATAGGCCATGAGGAAACGAACTAAATCTTTGGCTCTTGTACTTGTTCAAGTAGCCTACTACTATTTTTTTGTAAATGAATCATTTTATTATCAAATTCAACAAGATCAAAAACAATATAAAATGTTTTATCAATTTGACCAAACGAATCATCTATAACAGAGAAAAACAAAAATGTTATTTATTTCTCCCTTCCTACCCATTTATTCACAATAGGCATCAGAGCCTCATCATTACCTTTCAAATCCTCCCAGATACTGATCACCCTAGCCAACTTATCATAAATTAGCAGCCATTCAACTTTGTCCCCCAAATATGTGGGAGCTTTTCTTAGTTTATTTTCATATTTGGATTCTAATTCTACATGTAAGTCCCATAGTTTACCTTTTTCTTCTTCAAAATCCTCAGCAGTGTAGTATTGTGGCTTTTGGGGTGTATCTGGTATTTCTATGAGGGGGGTGGATTTGAAGGGTTCAATTGGGGGGTGAGGGTATGTTATTCTAGGCCTAGTGGATCTTCCTAATAGCTTGTTCTAAAGCTCAATTCTCTTTTTTACCTCTTTATTGTAGGCATCCAACAATGTTTCATACTTGCACTATAGCTCAATCATTTCCTTTTCTTCCCTTTCTATAGTAGCCAAGCCAAATTGAGAATAATCCACATTCATGTGGGCTGCCTGTACATGTGAAGTATCAACAACTCTCCTCACAATGATACTCCCTGTTAGTCCTAAATCATCAGGCTGTGATGGAGTAGCCCTGGATCCTCTTCTTAATGACCACATAACAAGAGAATCTTGGTCATTATTGAATGTAGTTCCCACGAATTCCCTTTTATCTGGATCTTCCAATCCCAAATTATTTGACATAGAATTAAAAATCAAGGCATTAACAATGTCCCAATTGGGCATTAATAAAATATTTTTAGCCTTTACCATCTGTCTCCCCTCTTCATGGGTTATATTCTAGAATTCTTCTATCATTTGTTCCTTTATTAGATCTTGAATGGAGGCTTCATCCATTTCTAGATGCTCTGCTTTCATATTTTTACATCTTTCCTCAAAATTGTGCATGTTTTCCCTCCAAGCAAACTGATGGAAAGCCTTAGATTTTACAAATCTATCATTAGACAAAAATTGATGACTAGCTTTGTCTAAAATAGGGTCTAATTCCCTTCCCCTAAAATCTGCTATAGTTAACTCAAAACTTGGCATGGGAGGCTCCTGGGGGTTTCCTTCATCAATCTCTACTTGGGTAACAAAGACTCCCCCTTGTGATCCAATTTGTTCAATTTTCTCATTAGTGAACTCCTCCTCCTTAATTCTCATAGGGGTTTGGGAAGGTGAGTAACTTTCATCATGTGGTTGCTCTTCCCTTATTATCTTTCTTCTCTTAGGAGAGGATTCAGGTGGCCTTTATTCAAAAACAATACTAGTAGATTCAATTATATATTTTCCTTTATTCACAATGGGCCTTTTATCTTGAAATATAGTATATCATTTCCTCCTTTACACAACTAGTGGGCCTGCCCCTATATTGGGAGTGAAACCCAATCTTCTCATCATTTCCCTGGCTTTATCTGGAAAAGAATCAATGAAATGTTGCTTCTTCTCATTCATTACCTCCATTATTTTGAGGAATGTACTCATAAGCTTATTTATTCTATCTACAGTAGTCATAGCATTACTAAGAGGGTTGTAATCTTTATCAAAAAAATTAATGAAATTCAAAACTTTTGAATAGAGTCCCCATTTTTCTTTCTTTGTTTCTTGCTCCTGTAGAGAGTACTCATTCCATATTACATCTTCAAGGAAATAAAATTCATGTTGAACTAGACGAAGCTTGATTCTATGCCTAAGAGAAGAATTAAAGAAATCTTTTGCATTACAAAAATGAGAGTGAGATACTGCCATTTTATATTGATCCAAAAATTTGTAGAGGAAGACCCACCCTTCCTTAGTTATTACAAACTGGTGGGCTATTGTGCAAGTGGGAAAAATTGATCCTATTCCCCTTTTGTGCAAAAAGGCTTCTTCTACTCCTCCTAACTGCCACAAAAATTCAGCCACTCTAACATTTAAGGGCACTTGGTAAGGTAGCACATGGGCTGTCCCTTTGAATCCATAAACTCTGATAATAGTTGAAACTAAATATGGGATGATATCTCCCCAATTATGTGAAACTTTTAGACTATGGGGTTTGTCCATAGGCCTAACAAGGTGCATTAGTGCCTTAGGAATTCTAGGATTGTCACTCAATATGAGGATTCTCAGTTTGGAGTAAAAGTGCCTGCCAAATCTTTAAAAAATAGCATTTTCTGCCTCCCCAGTCATATATGCGCTCCATAATTGAACTAGCAGTGCTTCTCCCTCTTGTTCTCTATTCATAACCATTTCTTTACCAAAGTCTATAACACCCTTAAATAGAAACATATGCATTAACAAGGAGTATTGGCCCCAAAGCTTCTCCACCTTGCCCTTCACAATCCCCACCAATCCACTGCGAATCTCATTAGCCAATTATGAAGCAAAATAAAAATTTATTTCTACACCGAATGAGGAGATTTGAGTGATCATATACATAAAACTCATAGGGATAAAGTCTTCTTCATCCTCTCCAAAAATTCTACACAGGATCCTATATATTTCTACTACCGTGGCATTGAAGCATGATTCCTTGAAAGGTTCTTTAGAGGATGATGTTATTGCTGGTAGGGTTCCAATTTTGCCAATATGGGCCTTCAGTGCACCTTGTCCATCTACAATCTTCTTTGACATATATTCTTTTTCTAATTCTGTCAAATCAATGGCAACATGATACCTAGTGAGAGGTCCCAAACAAAAAACTTCCCTATACTCTTTTAGACTGATGGTGATTAAAATTTCACCATTTACTCTTCTCACTACCCTAGTGGTTTGATCATAACTCTTCGCCATGGCCTCAAGGAGGTCATAATCCATAAACACACTAGGAACAATTAGCTTTCCCAGGTCAAAACTCCATATATTGGCATGTGGGGCATACAGTTTCCTTTCTGCAAACCATTTCTTGAACAAATTCAAACCAGTTTGCGAGGTTTGAGCCTCTTGGACCCAATTACCTTTGTCATACAATCCATTAGCTATTCTCAACCTAGGGTTTAATGAGGTCAACTTTTTAACTTGCACTATTTCTACAGTAGATTTTAGGCAGCAACTCAAGCAAGTCATCAGGTACATTTCTATCCAAATAATTTACTCGTCCCGAAAATCCCTTCTTTGGAGACATCTTTGATTATGCTTTATAGAAATGAAACACCTACAAAGATTATAGTAGATTTACTTACTTGAATTATGTCCTCATTTTCCTTTATATTCCTACAGATTATTTTCGTGAACAAACTGCTTCACAAGCTTCCCAAACTTCAACACGATTTTCTTCAGTAATTGCTTCTACTCAGGAATAGCTTGAAATCTTTGCTCACGTAAGGTGAAACTGATGAAATCTTCTGTATTATACTCTATTTTTTCCTCACATGCAAAGCTTTCATGTCTAATTAATACACAGAGGGGCACCATATTCTATGTTTAAATCTACACCGTCGATCTTTAAAAATCTTGTGATCATAGTATATGGAAAAAAACAACTAGGCATTGCACTTGACAAGTTGGTCAATTGATCCAATGAAAATTACCCATGTACATAGCTTTTTCCTTGATGACACTTCTGTCTTGACCCACTAGAAACTGAGGACACATGTTAACAGGTGGCTACTTTTCTATACATAAAGAATGAGCACCTTGCCATAGCGAAGTAGCGAAAACCATCAATCTAATCTTTGATCTTGTAGGTGATATGTCACTATACTTCTTAGAAAGATAGTGGTGGTTCCTCCTTCACTACCTCGCTATATGTATCCCCCTAGCAACTCTTCATGCTGAGACAGCAACGACCGTTGATTTGAGATTAAATCAAAGGTGGAGAAACTGCATGAATTTTTGTGAAAGGTGGTGGGCCCCATGCTTGCTATGTCGCTTAGTTTAAACAACTTACAACTTTCCAAAGTGAGATAGCGAGGACTGTTGATTTCCCTTTGCTCTGATAATTAGGATCTCTTGTACACTTGATCAGTGGAGCATGGGTCTGGAGTATTGATGACGTAGGAGATTCTGCACTGCTGGCATCCAACAAGACTTTACTTTAGTCCTAATCATCATCTGCATTACTAGAAGTCCCATTGGCGGTTGATTTTATGGCACCTCGCTACTTCACTTACAGCAAGATGCTAGAATTTTTTGATAGTGAGCTAGCGAGCTTCGACAATTTTAATAAATCTCAGGACCGTGAAATACAAGGACCCATCAAATTGTTATTGCTCCTACCAACTGCTTTTGATAGCATCAGTTATTACTAATCATGTCACCTGGACAAATCATGCTTATTGTTAAATTTTGAGGCCACCATGCTTTTGATTTTGCGGCACCTCTCTACTTTGCTAACGGTGAGATGTAAACTTTTTCTAATAGCGAGGTAGTGAGACATCGAAAAAAATCATTCTGGTGCCAGCTTCTAACTACTTCCATTGGGTCCCTTTTTTTGTTCTGACAATACTTGCCAGGTGTCTGCGATTGAAAAATCAACCAGAAAACAAATCTCTGATTGCCGTGTCCCCATTTTGCGGTCTCACTTTATAACTTTCTTGCACTCACTACCTCGCTATACATAAAGAGTGCCCATGTTTTCATAGCGAGAAAATGACAATGGTGGATCTATTTAGATCGGACGGCTGGGGAATCTAAGAGGAAAAGTAGCTTGGGGCACAGAAGATATATAAAAGGAACATAATATTTGCCTGATTTAAAAATTCAAACATTTCATGCTCAAAAAATTATGAATGGATTGAAACGTAGGGTTCTCACAAAATTTTCAAAGGCTAACAAAAGGATGACTTAGCTAGAAACACTATTACCAATTTATGGACACAATCTAAAATTTCTACTCCTGGACAAAGGTCTTTTATCATATGAAAATTTAGACCAACAGTGGCTCTGTCTGGGGAGATTGAATTCTTTGGATTCAAATGAGGGCTCAAAATTTTTGGGAGAAGCAGACCACACACAGACTCCCAACAGATCAACCACTTACTAAGAGAACAACACACACATGAAAACTATGCACAAGAAACTACACAAAGACAAAAGGATTTACAAATATGTACAAGAAAACCCTAAACTACTATTCATGGAGAAAAATACCTTTTCAAGAACTGTCCATGAACTGGCAGTTCAAGAATATTGTTTGATAGATCTTTGAGTACATAAGAATCTTCACCCCAAGTAGTTTCAATCAAATAAGGGCCTAACTAGATAGGATCAAATTTTCCATGTTTTCCTTTATCCTCAATTATGGAATTCCACATTAAGACTAGATCTCCATCTTCAAACTTTTTTCTTATGATTTTTTTATCATAGAGTGTCTTAACTTGCAGTTGCAACTTTTGGTTTTTAAGAGATGATTCTCTTCTAGTTTCTATCAGTCCTACCAATTCATCCAATCTTTCATGCATATCATCAATGATATCCTCATCATATATTTGAATGTAATTTTACAAACCCACTAGGTTATTTTGAGTCATTCTTGCTTGGATTCCATACACCACATCAAATAGAGCTATACCAATGGCTTTCTTCACAGTTACCCTATCAGCTCAAATTGCTAGTTGTAACTTCGAATCCCATGCTTTCTTGTTATTATCCAAGGTCCTCTTAATAACCTTTAATAGGCTTTTATTTTTGGAATCAGCTTTTCCATTTCCTTGTGGATGATAAGGAGAAGATGATGACCTTGTTATTCCATATTTATCAAAAAATTTAATGAAATCCTCAGACCTGAAGCACATTGCATTGTGTGTTACAATTTTCTGAGGGCAACCAAATCTGGAGATAATATTATTTAGTAGGAAATTATTGACAACTTTACATGTTGCATTTCTTGTGGGAATAGCCTCTACCCACTTTGAAAAGTAGTCAGTAGCCACTAGAATCCAAGAATAGCTAGTGCTAGACTTGGGGGAAATCTCTCCTATGAAATCCATACCCCACTATTGAAAAGGTGCTTGAACCTCCACTAGCTTCAATGGAGTATGGCCTGAGAACTTCAATTTTTCAGCAAACCTCTAACAAGGGTTGCATTTCCTAATCATAATTTGGGCATCCTTGAAAAGGGAGGGCCACCAAAATCTAGCCCTCATCACTTTATGTGTAGTGGTCTTGGCCATATAGTGTCCTCCACACACTCCAGCATGCATTTCATTCAAGACTTCTCTTGCCTTTTCTTGATCAATACACTTCAGCAACACTCCCTCAAAATTTCTCCATCACAAACTGCCTTGGACAATTATGTATCTGATGGCTTGTAATTTAGTACTCCTCTTTTCATTTTCAGGCAAATGGGGAGGAGCTTCTAGGTGTTGCAAGTAATATATGAAATTGGTGTACCAATCACAATGATCCATGTCACATAAGTCAGGTCTGAGGTCATCAACTACCACATTTATCTAATTGGCATCTAAATTAGATTCAACCATGAGTTTAACCAAACCCTGACTTCTTACCAACTTAGTTATCTTCATTTCAAAATTAAATTCTTGGATCTTGTTGATCCATCTACACCTTCTACCTAATACTTCCTGTTGAGAAAATATATCTTTCACTGCAGCACTAGGTACAAAAGAAATGATAGTAGCACCTACTAGGTAGCATCTAAAAGCCTTTATAGCTTTCACTAAAGCATATGCCTATTTTTCATTTATCTCATATTTCAATTCAGCAGGCTCTAGTGACTTACTAAAAAAGGCAATGGGTTGTTCATATCCTTCTTCAATTTTCTATAACAAGACTGTAGCTACAGTGTGGAAGCATGCAAAAGAAAAAATATGCATAGGCTTCGAATAATCTAGAGTTCTCAGTACTGGAGCATTTTTTATTGCAACTTTAATATCTTAGAATGCTTGTGAAGGCTCACCATTCTAATCTATAGCAGCTTCCTTCTTGAGCATCTTTGAGATAGGTCTACTGATTTCAAAAAAATTGGTAATAAACCTTCTAAGAAAATTAACTTGGCCAAAGAAGGATTGAATTTCTTTTACATTCTTTGGCTTGGGGGCTTTATTAATAGCTGCTACTCTCTCAAGGTCTATTTTCACCCCATCCTTGGACACTATATGTCTGAGTAATTTGCCTTTTGTCACCCCAAATGTGCATTTCTTTGGGTTCAAGGATACTCCATAGTCTAGAGATTTGATAAATATTTTCTCCAAATGCCTACAATGATCCTCAACCTTCTTAGAATATGCTATAAGATCATCCTAGTATACAACCATAAATTTGTCAATATAATCATGAAATGCCACATCCATGGCTCTTTGGAAAGTAGCTCCTACATTAATCAGGCCAAATGGCATCCTTACATATACATATGTTCTCCATGGGGTTGTGAAGTTTTTCTTGAATTGTTCACTTTCCTTTACCAAAACTTGATTCTATCCAGAGAAATCATCCATCATTGACATTAGCTCAGACCCAGTCACTTGCTACAACATGGCTTTTATATTGGGTAATCCATAATTGTCCTTCAAAGATGCAATGTTCAAATTCCTAAAAGCCATGCATGATCTTATAACTCCATTCTTCTTTCTGATAGGTACCAAATTTGAAACCCAGGTGGAATGCCTAATTGGTTTGATTATTCCCCCATCCCTTAGTTTCATCAACTCTTCTTGCATTTTGGGAGCTAGGGTAGGGTTTACTAGTCTTTGTTTTTTTTTGAAAGGTTTTACTTCATCTTTTAATGGTATGACATGTTGGAACAAATCTTCCCTATAAGCCTTAAGGTCATCATATGACCATGCACAAACATGTCTATACTTTCTAAGCAAGTCAATCAATGGTTTTCTAATTTTAGCAAGTAGATTTTGGCCAATATACACCTTTTTGGGAGCTTTATCAGTACCAAGGTTTATCTCTTCTAATTCCTGAGGCTTAGGGTCCTTAACTCCTAGTTTTACTCTATCTTGGTTATCAAAAACACTTTCCAAAACCACTAACCCCTTAGGCACCTTATTGGTTTTCAATTGCATAATCTCCTGGCCAAAAATGGTTTCCTTACTGTCTACGGTTTCAATTAAATCACTACAATCCATTTCTTGACCATGGTACTTGTCTTCATTCAACAAAAAATTTATAATTTCTTTGTCATCTTCAAAGACTTGCCAATTTTCAATGTTATCAGGTATGGAAGGTCTATTTTGTACCTCAATTTGAGATATCCCTACAAATGATATCTCCTTAGGCTTGATTGCTACATTCGCTAGCAAATTAGCCATCTTATTTTGAGTCCTATCTCTCCATGAGATACCAAATGCATCAAAAGATTCTATCTAATCCCAAAATGCATTTCTATATTGCTTTAATCTCCTATTCTTGGATGCATAAGTTTCCTTTATCTGGGAGATAACTAATTCAGAATCCCCTATGACATGTAATTGCTTAATCCCATGATGTGAGGCAACTTTCAATCCTAGCAACAAGGCTTCATATTCTGCAATATTATTTGTGCAAGAAAACTTCAAAGTGAATGAATATCTAAAAGTATTTTTTCTCAAGGGAGACAAAAACTACCCCTGCCCCAGAACCTTCTTTTGAACTTGCCCCATCAAAAAACATTGTCCATAATACTGGTGAATTCGTGCAACATTAAACTTCCTGTTCAATGATATCAGGCAAATTTTCAACTTTTTGAATAATCAATTCAGCTCTAAAGGCATTTACACCAGTATCTAAGAAACAAGTGGAGTCTCTGTGAATTTCTTCCCCTAAAATGTGACTAACCCTAGGCTCTCTGTTTACCTTGACCGCTTTATCCCCTATGTGGAAAGTAGCATAGGTCAAGTCACATTGCAGGCTTCCCCCCATCGTAGCATTCCATTTTCTAGAGAGTAACATTCCATAATGTGGAGGTATATCCGCTACAAGGATAGAATGGTTAACTCAACTTCAAGATATGCAGCTAATTTGAATGGCAAAGCATTTATGGTGCCTATGACTGAGACTTCCCTAGCATCCATTCCTCTACATCTGCCTTGCTTGGTGTCCACTTTTAACCCTAAAGCTTCCATTACTTTGAAAGTCATTATGGTGTTAGAAGCCCCTGATTCTATCACACAATTTTTGAGGGTTTTTCCTTTTACGATCAGACTGAAGGAAAAAAGGGTCAATATCTTCTATGAATGCCACTGAGGAATCATCTAAAAACTTCTGGGGAATCTAGGATATGATACCACTTTCCTCTACTACTAATGGGGTTTGTTGGGCAATAGTTTGTTCTACAACAATATTATTGTTTCCTATCCCTCCCAACCATGATAGAGCCTTGCTCTTATGTTCTTCAATTCTAAGAAGTTTAGACAAAGGTACTTTTATAGTTATTTGGGACAACATAGATATCATATCAATAGGTTCAAAAATAGTGGGTTTTACAAGAGTACCTAGAGTTGAAGTCTTTTGAACAGCAGGCACCACTGTTTGCTTGATAGTATTAGGTTTTGATTTCTTTGGTTGCACAACTACTTTTGTTGTTTCATTTATTTGAAACTGAACCTTCTTTTTTGGTTCCCACTTCTTACCCTTTTTTTCATTGATCTTGGGCACATCTACATTGACTTTCTTATTTTGATTATTCATCTTATGGGTGATATCTTTGATGAATACACTAGATGGCTTTCTTGCATCATTATTTACTATTCTATTTCTCAAATTGTAGTTACTATGGACCTGGGAAATCATTTCTACTATGATTCTGTCAATCTCCTCTTTGGAGGGCATTCTTAAGCTTGTGTGACCTACATCAGAAGATGTAACACATACCTTATCTGTATCATTACCTTCATCATTTGAAAGCACTTGCTGGTGATGTAAATGATAAGCAATTCTCTAATTGGTAACATCATTTTTAGGTTCCTCAAAATTAGAATCTATAAAGTCATCACACATGCTCACCATATTGCAACTTATATCATCATAGCTTTTTTCTTCACTTCCTTCTTTAGGCTGCACACCTTGATCTTGGGAAAATGACTAAACAACAACACAATAATCAGCAGAATGAGGTGATTGACATACAATGGACCATGGTACATCATCATTCATATTTATAGTATTCCTTTGTAGGGGATCTAGGGTACCCTTATCCTTCACATTTTGTGTCTGGTTGGGGACTGGCTTACCATCTTTCCACTGGGTGGTGTAAGGGTAATTTTTCATTCTAGGTTGCCTATTGAAATTGCTATTATTCACAGGAGTTCTCTCAATAACATTTGGCTTATTGAAACTAGTGGGATTCATCTTCTTCAGTAATTCCAAAACCTAGCTTATAGTAGGTTCTTCTAGATTCTTTCCTATAGGAGTTTTATCACCCTCCCTTTTGTTATTGTTCTTGGGATTAAAAAGCTTTGGATCATCCCTCCTACCCAGTTTGCCAAATGCCTTCCTATTATTCTCTATATTTACTGCAATTTTATAGGCATCCCTTAAAGTTTTGGGATCCTTATCTGTCAATTGATAAGCCATTTTTCTATCAAAAGCATTGAAATATGTTGTGATACAGACATCCTCATTTAACCTCATAACTTGAAATAGTCTGTACATACCTTTATGGAATCTTACATCGAAGTCAAATGTGGACTCGTTTGGGTTTTTCTTGATATTATTGAATTCATTCAACATGAATCTTGCATTAGTGTTGTCTCCATATTGCTCTTTGAACAATTTCTCCAAGTCACTCCACGAGGTGATACTATCATCAGGCAATCTCCTAAACCAATCCCTTGCATCCTCAGTTAGGGAACACACAAACAATTTCATTACCATATCTTCATGTTCAACTTCATAATCATTTAACATATCAATAAAAATTCTCAAATGCTCTTCACCAGTAACAAAATTATTCCCAGAGAACTTAACCACTTTGTCTCTTAAATCAAACGATATGGGATGTGGAGCACCAAGAATACCAGCAAATGATATTTGTCTATACTTTTCCAGATATATTAGTTTCTTTTGGAAACTAGGAACATTTGAGGTACTTGCTATGTTAGCTTGGTTTAGAGGGATAGCTTGGGATTGTTAACGTTCGACAAAGGGGACTTGGGTGCTAATGGTGGAAGATGAGGTAGGGGCAAATTGGGATATTCTCTAAGTTGAGATTATTGGACCACTAGCTAGTACAGGAGTTGTAGGTGGGATAGAAAAATTGGGCCATGAAGCCAATGCAGAATTAGATTTTATGAATTGCATTTTTTTTTCTCTCTGGCTTGAGCTTCATTCTCAACCTTCTCAAGTTCTTTTGTAAGATCTTCCTTCTCTTTTCTAGCCTTTTCCAGATCTAGATCTAATTTTGACATGGAGGGTTGTATGGGTTTGTTTGAGAGAGCTTGAGGTTCATTTATTTGGATTCCTATGGCTTCACCTTTCCCTTTATCTATAGCTTTTGTAGTGGGTTCTACAGGGTCCACTTGAAAAGGTTTATAGGCTTGGACTTCAGTAATAACTGGTTCTTGCCTTTGATTTAGGCATTTTTCTTGTTCTTGAACTTTAGCTCTCAGATTGTCTACATCTCCAAATACATTAGTATGGAGAGTTGTACTATTTTCTTCTAACTTTTTATTCTACTCCTTTAAGGCAGCCATCCTTCTCAGCAGAGTATCCCTTTCTATTATGGCATCCAAGGTGGCTTGCTCCTTTTCCTTTTCAAGATGAATGCATTTAGCTTCTTCTTCAGCAATCCATTTTTTCAGAACTCCTATCTCATAGTGCACTTCTTTAGGATCTATAGAAGTATCCTCTAAATTAGCAGGATCATCTAGATCTATAAGATTGGGCTCTAGATATGGGGCTATCCTGTGATTAAAAGGATCATCAAATTAACTCCTAAATCCTAGCTTGTAGTTCATGTCTGCTACAAGATCTGTCCTTGATGAAGCAATTCCTATCATGGACACATCTTTGTCCTGAAAAACTCTCTCGTCTGGTAATGGGGTACTAAAAATGCCTCCTAAGAGTCTTGTAGTTTCGAATTTAGAACTGAGTGAAGAAGACTTTCTCCCTAATACTGGTTGATACTAGAAATTGATGGATGCATTACCTTTGGGTTTCCAGGTGGGATTTGGATCTGTCCTTTTCTTATTTTGGTTCTTCTTACCACATTGAGGTAAATTAGCATACATTGGTACATTAGGATTGGCTCTCATATAAGCTCTTGTGTTCTTTCTCTTGTCATCCATATTCACCTTTTGTTAAAATAAGCACTAGCTTCAAAATCTTGACTGAGTCATCACCCTATTCTTGGGAAAATACATAACAACAATTATTTCTGACTTAAAGGAAACAACACACAAATAGAAATAGAAATATTTGACATGGATAGACCAATCATTGAGATCATAGGACTGCACTCTTGCTTGTTAGATAAGACACTTGGATAGGCTAGATACGTCAGTGTGTAGCTATAGTACTTGGACTATTCTCCCTTTAAATTCTCAAGGTTTTTCACTAAAATATTCCCTTATAACCACGAGAAAAACTTAGATAACCTGACACACATGTACACAATAGGACCAAAGAAATTGTAGTACTTTCCAAAGATATGTTCGACAACTCCCCAATAGAGTCGTCATTTTGTTGGTGTTTTAAAACTACTAAGCAACAAAATGCTTAATACCAAGATGAAAATACTCACACAATCTAAAGACTAGCCAATTCTTATTAACAATTGAATGTGAAAACCATTTGGTCCCAACTTCTAAAAAACCAAGGGTGGTTTTCTACTCTTCTAGCTTTGCAAAACCAGGGTGGATATACCCAAGGATGATTCAAGACTGGGAGACATTGTATGAGGATTATTTTAGTTTCATTCTATTTCTCATCTCAAATCCTCCAATGCATGTACAATTCTTGATAATTTGATAAACACATCCCATTTAACAGATATGGCCAAAAATATTCTATAGGTCTGCAAATGTTCTTAGCAATAGTGGCTAACTAAAGCTAAAATATTCCATGTAGACAAGTATAGGAAAACTTTGAAAATATTCAAGGAATAAAAGTACAAATTGATTTGATGTTGCATTTTGACAACCATTTGTGATACTTTTCTCTTTCAGCTGGATCAAATTTGATCAGTCCCTAATCCATTGGGGTTCAGATTCTATAGCAAATTCTTAGATCTAATTTGTTTCCTTACAACAAATTTTGTCAGCAATTCTTATCAAAATTCATCATTCAAAACCCTTTCCACTACTATGGCAACCTTATCACATTCATCAAAGCTTTTACTTAATCCATTGAATTAACAATAGTGATAAATAGATATACAAACTAACTGGAATGCATTCAATTGCACAAGCCTTTACTTATACAATATCAAGATAACCAAGTAATTAAAAGGATACAAGATTCAGAAAGAACTGATATGGGGATAGTTCATAATTTGTATTCATTTTCTTTGAAAATTGTATACAATTTATAGTAGACTTAGAATGACCTTCAGAAGAAACATAGATCGTTCTATATTCATGTATTCTCAATATCTGATAGAGAAAATACACCAAAAATTTGCTCAAAATAATGGACCAAAAATAGACTAAGTATCACTTAGGAAAATAAAATTTGGACCCTTTCTCTAGCCCTAGAATCTCACTTATATAGTGTGAGATGTAACAAGCTTTAGGCTAAGAGAAAATTACAGGTGTCTCTTACAAGGAATATTTACATACACCTATCACAAAATGAAAAAAATGTGGGTAACAGAAGATATCCAAATCAAAATATTCTTTTGGTGGGTCAGCTTCTGTCACATGTTCTAATGTTGCTGAGTTGGCTGCTATTTTAATCCTCCTTCGTATGCAATAGCCAAATTAGCCAATGATGAAGTTGGTTCTGACAGTGGCACATTAACCTCCACTTGTGGGTCTTCATCACCTTTACCCTGTATGGTGGAAGTGACTTCTACTTTTTTCACTTCTTCAGTCGCATCAACATCTTGTGGGCTCGGGCCTGCAACTGAATGTGACTATTTATTTTTGTCTTCTTCTTCTAGTTGGGCTTGTGTAGTGACAATGTCAATGATTTGGATTTCTTCACCTTGCACCTCATCACCGTCAGTTTCATCTTTACTAAATTATTCACTAGGAGCCATTTCTACCATCCACTTGTCAAATAATGTATCATTTGGCCAATTGAATTGAAAAATATCCCTCTTTCTTTTCAGCACATATTTAGCTTCATTATTAATGGTAATGAATTCTTGTTTTAAAGGATCAAAAAATATTTGGGCCTTCACCATTTCATCTATTGTGGTAGCCCACTATGCATGCCCTGATTCATTAATAAATTGATTCATTCTTAAATAGAATAAATCATCAAGTTCCTTTGCCCATTCATCTTTTCTTTTCAAATTATTCTTTTTATCTAGGGCATGAGGAAACAAACTCAATTTCTAGCTCTTGTACTTGTTCAAATACCCTACTACTATTTTTTGTAAATGAATCCTTTTATCATCAAAGTCAGCAAGATCAAAAACAATATCAAATGTTTAATCAATTTGATCAAAAGAATCATCTATAATAGTGAAACACAAAAATGTTATTTCTTTCTCCCTTCTTACCCATTTATTCACAATAGGCGTCAGAGCCTCATCATTAGCTTTCAAATCCTCCCAGATACTGATCACCCTGGCCAACTGATCATAAATTAGCGGCCATTCAAATTTGTCCCCCAAATATGTGAGAGCTTTTCTTAGTTTATATTTATATTTGGATTCCAATTCTACATGTAAGGCCCATAGTTTGTGTTTTTCTTCTTCAAAATCCTCAGTAGTGTAGTATTGTGGCTTTTGGGGTGTATCTGGTATTTCTATGAGGGGGGTAGATTTGAAGGGTTCAACTGGGGGGTGAGGGTATGTTATTCTTGGCCTAGTTGATCTTCCCAATAGCTTGTTCTCAAGCTTAATTCTCTTTTTTACCTCTTTATTGCAGGCATCCAACACTGTTTCATACTTGCTCTGTAGCTCAGTAATTTCCTTTTCTTCCCTTTTTATAGTAGCCAAGGAAAATTGAGAATAATCCACATTCATGTGGGCTACCTGTACATGTGAAGTATCAACAACTCTCCTCACAATGATACTCCTTGTTAGTCCTAAATCATCAGGCTATGATGGAGTAGCCCTGGATCCTCTTCTTAATGACCACATAACAAGAGCAGCTTGGTCGTTACTAAATGTAGTTCCCAAGAATTCCCTTTTATCTAGATCTTACAATCCCAAATTATGTGACACAAAATTAAAAATCAAGGAATCAGAAATGTTCCAATTGGGAAATAATAAAATATTTGCAGCCTTTACCATCTATCTCCCGTCTTCAGGGGTTGTATTCTAGAATTCTTTTATCATTTGTTCCTTTATTTGATCCTGAATGGAGGCTTCGTCCATTTTTGGATGCTTTTCTTTCATATTTTTACATCTTTCCTCAAATTTGTGCATGTTGGCCCTCCAAGAAAACTAATGGAAAGCCCTAGATTTTACAAAACTGTCACTAGACAAAAATTGATGACTGGCTTGTTCTAAAATAGGGTCTAATTCCCTTTCCTTGAAATCTACTATAGTTAACTCAAAACTTGGCATGGGAGGCTCCTAGGGGTTCCCTTCATCCATGACTACCTAGGTAACAAAGACTCCCCCTTATGATCCAATTTGTTCAATTTGCTCATTAGTGAGCTGCTCCTCCTCAATTCTCATAGGGGTTTTGGAAGGTGAGTAACTTTCATCATGTGGTTGCTCTTCCCTTATTATCTTTCTTCTCTTAGGAGAGGATTCAGGTGGCCCTTCTTCAAAAATAGCACTAGTAAATTCAATTATTTGTTTTCCTTTATTCATAATGGGCCTTTGATCCTAAATGATAGTATATCATGTCCTCCTTTGCACAACCAGTGGGCCTGCCCCTATATTGGGAGCGAAACCCAATCTTCTAATCATTTCCCTAGCTTTATCTAGAAAAAAAGCAATGAAATGTTGCTTCTTCTCATTCATTACCTCCATTATTTTGAGGAACATACTCATAAGCTTATTTATTCTATCTACAGAAGTCACAACATTACTAAGAGGGTTATAATCTTTATCAAAACAATTAATGAAATCCAAAACTTTTGAATAGACTCTCCATTTTTCTTTCTTTGTTTCTTGCTCCTGCAGAGAGTACTCATTCGTTATTACATCTTCAGGGAAATAAAATTCATGCTGAACTGGATGAAGCTTGATTCTATTCCTAAGAGCAGAATTAAAGAAATCTTTTGCATCACAAAAATGAGAGTGAGATACTACCATTTTATACTGATCCAAAAATTTGCAGAGGAAGACCCACCCTTGCTTGGTTATTGCAAATTGGTGGGCTACTGTGCAAGTGGGAAAAATTGATCCTATTCTCCTTTTGTGCAAAAAGGCTTCTTCCACTCCTCCTAACTGCCACAAAAATTAAGCCATTCCTACCTTTAAGGGCACTTTCTAAGGTAGCACATGGGGTGTCCCTTTGAATCCATAAACTCTAATAACAGTTGAAACTGAATATGGGATGATATCTCCCCAATTATGTGAAACTTTCAGACTATGGGATTTGTCCATAGGCCTAACAAGGTGCATCAGTGCCTTAGGAATTTTGGGGTTGTCACTCAATATGAGTTATCTTAGTTCGGAGGCAAAGTGGCTGTCAAATCTAACAAAACTAGCATTTTCTGCCTCCCCATTCATATCTGCACTACATAATTGAACTAGCAATGCTTCTCCCTCTTGTTCTCTATTCAGAACCATTTCTTTACCAAAGTATGTAACAACCTTAAACAGAAACATATGCATTAACAAGGATTATTGGCCCCAAAGCTTCTCCACCTTGCCCTTTGCAATCCCCACCAATCCACTATGAATCTCATTAGCTAGGTAGAAAGAAAAATAAATAATTATTTCTACATCGAATGAGGAGATTTGAGTGATCATATACATAAAACTCATAGTGATAAAGTCTTCTTCATTCTCTCAAAAAACTCTGCACAGGGTCCTATATATTTCTACTACCTTGGCATTGAAGCATGATTTCTTGAAAGGTTCTTTCAAGGATGATGTTATTGCTGGTAGGGTTCCAATTCTGCCAATGTGGACCTCTAGTGCACCTTTTCTAACTACATCCTTCTTTGACATATATTCTTTTTCTAATTCTATCAAATCAATGGGCACATGATACCTAGTGAGAGGTCCCAAATAGAAAACTTCCCTAATCTCTTCTTGACTGATGATGATTAAAATTTCACCATTTACTCTTCTCACTACCCTAGTGGTTTGATCATAACTCTTTGCCATGGCCTCAAGGAGGTCACAATCCATAAACACACTAGGAACAATTAACTTTCCCAGGTCAAAATTCCATATATTGGCATGTGGGGCATATAGTTTCCTTTTTGCAAACCATTTCTTGAACAAATTCAAACCAGTTTGTGAGGTTTGAGCATCCTAGACCCAATTAACTTTGTCATACAATCCATCAGCTATTCTCAACCTAGGGTTTAATGAGGTAAACCTTTTAACTTGCACTATTTCTATAGTAGATTCAGGCAGCAACTCAAGCAAGTCATCATGTACATTTCTATCCAAATAATTTACTCGTCTTGAAAATCCCTTCTTTGGAGGCATCTTTGATTATGATTTATAGAAATGAAACACCTACAGAGATTACAGTAGATTTACTTACTTGAATTATGTCCTCATTTTCCTTTATATTCCTACAGATTATTTCCATGAACAAACTGCTTCACAAGCTTGCCAAACTTCAATATGATTTTCTTCAGTAATTGCTTCTTCTCAGGAATAACTCGAAATCTTTTCTTGCATAAGGTGAAACTAATGAAATCTTCTATATTATACTCTATTTTTTCCTCGCATGTGAAACTTTCATGTCTAATTAATACATAGAGTGGCACCATATTCTATGTTTAAATCTACACCGTCGATCTTTAAAAATCCTACGATCATGGGATATGGAGAAAAATAACTAGGCATTGCACTTGACAAGTTGGTCAATCGATCCAATGAAAATTACCCACGTACACAACTTTTTCCTTGATGGTGCTTCTGTCTGAACCCACTAGTGACTAAGGACACATGTCAGCAGGTTGCTACTTTGCTATACATAAACAATGAGCACCTTTCCATAGTGAAGCAATGATAGCCATCGATCTTATCTTGATCTTGTAGATGATATGTTACTGTACTACTTAGAATGATAGTGGTGGGTCCTCCTTTGCTACCTCGCTATACATATCCCCCTAGCAACTCTTCATGGTGAGACAATGATGGATATTGATCTGAGATTAAATTAAAGGTGGAGAAATTGCGCAAAGCTTCCTAAAAGGTTGTGGGCCCCATACTCGCTATGTCTCTTAGTTTAAACAACTTGCAAGTTTCCAAAGCGAGATAGCAACGACTATTGATTTCACTTTTCTCTGATGATCAGGATCTCTTGTACACTTGATCAGTGGGCCATGGGTCTAGAGTATTGATGATGTAGGAGATTTTGCATTGCTGGCATCCAACAAGACTTTACTTTAGTCCTAATCATCATCCACATTACTAGAAGTCCCACCGGTGGTTGATTTTAGGGCACCTCGCTACTTCTCTTATGACGAGATGCTAGAATTTTCTGATAGTGAGGTAGCGAGCTCTAGCAATTTTAATAAATCTCGATGCCATGAAAGACAAGGACCCATCAAATCATTATTACTCCTACCAACTTCTTTTGACAACAACAGTTATTACTGATCATGTCACCTAGACAAATCATGGTTATTGATAAATTTTGAGGCCACCATGCTTTTGATTTTGCAACACCTCGCTAGTTCGCTAGCGACAAGATGTAAAGTTTTTTTGATAGTGAGGTAGCAAGACATCAAAAAAAACATCATTCTGGTGTTGACTTCTAACAACTTCCATTGGGTCCCTTTTTCCATTCTGACAATACTTGCCAAGTGTCTGCGACTAAAAAATCAGCCAGAAAACAAATCTCTGATTACCGTGTCTCCATTTTGTGGTCCTGCTTTATAACTTTCTAGCACTCGCTACGTCACTATACATAAAGAGTGCCCATGTTTTCATAGCGAGGAAATGACAATGGTGGATCTATTTAGATTGGAGAGCTGGGGAATCTGAGAGGAAAAGTAGCTTGGGGCATGGAAGATATATAAAAGGAACAAAATATTTGCTCGATTTGAAAATTCAAACATTTTTGGCTTGAAAAATTATGAATGGACTGAAACGTAGGATTCTCACAAAATTTTCAAAGGCTAACAAAAGGATGACTTAGCTACAAACCCTATTACCAATTTATGGACACAATCTAAAATTTCTACTCCTGGACAAAGGATTTTCATCATACAAAAACTCAGACCAACAGTATCTTTGCACATCAATTGGTCCACACAAATTAGTATCAACAATTTCAAAAATTTATTTAGAGGTGTGAATCTTACTTTTAAAACTAGATTTTGTCATCTTGCCTAACTAACATTGTTTGCAATATATATTGTTAGGTTTCTTCAATTTAGGCAAACCTCTAACTATTTTCATGTTACTGATACTGACTAAGTTATCAGCCTCTTATTTTGTAACCACACATCATCAAATTCTACAAGTAGACAAGTAGCATCATTCATATCAAGATAAAATAGATTACCTCTAGTCTGATCACCTTTCCAAATTTTTTTGTCATCAGTGTCATAGATCTTTTCTATGAGTTTGATAATTCCTTTTCCTTTTATTAGATAGGGTGCATCATTACCAAAGCTTACACTATTTCAATCATAATAATATAGGGTAATTAACTTAATTTTATCTCCATTCATGTGATGTGAACAACCACTATCAATGATCCATCTATAAGTCTTGTTCACATAAGACACTATACAGTTGCCTTATCCTTATCAAAATCATCCTTCATTGCAACATACACCACTTCATCATCATATTCATTAGATCCATCTTCAATTTTCTCTTCTATAATGTAGCAAGACTTCTTGCCTTTATCTTTGTAAACTTTGTTGTCCTCGTCTCTTTTACTTCTATATTTTTCTCCACTTCTATTCTTCTTCTTCTTTGGACATGTAGCAGCAATATGATCAACCTCATTGCAATTAAAACACATAATAGGGAACTTACCTTTGAATTTTCCTTTTCTTTGTGAAATCACTATCACTAGAAACATATTTGACCTTCTTCTTCTTCTCTTTGGGTTCTTTTAATGATAGTTTATCTTTGAAAACATATTCAACATTCTCAACTTTAAAATTATCAAAATTAGAGAGTTCAAAGGTAGTGAGGCTACCTACCAAACCTTTAAGAGATAGATTAGAACCTAGTATACATTTTAATTCTTGTATGGTAGAAACTCTAATAGCATAGATGGATAATAGTGTTCTCAACAAAGTATCCTCATCAATCTTACCATTAGCTCCTCTTATAGCATTAACAACATCTTTTATTATAGATCAATATTGAGAAATGTTCTCACCTTCTTGCATCCTCATGTGATCAAAATTACCTATAAGACTTTTAGTTTTGGCTCTCAAAACATTTGTGTCTCCTCCATAAATGGTGTGAATATCATCCCACATCTTTTTTTCACTATCACAACCCTTAATGTGATTGAACTTAGAATAACTTAGGGCAGAGGCAATCTCCAACATTACCTAATTATGTTCTTTCTTCTTTTTCAAATCATCAGCAGTTAGGACTCCAACATGCTTGACCTAATCAATGGTGATGGTAGATTGTGCATAATTTCCAAGGCCTCCTTTTTGTAGCTTCATTAGAATTTTCTATCTAGGTAAGTTCTTCTTGTTAAGCTTGGATACCTCTCTTCTAGACATCTTGATCTTTTGCTTCTTGTTCCTTCAAACTAGTCCTCTTAAGCACTATGGTGCTCTGATACCAATTATTAGAATTCTTTAGAATAACTAAGAGGGGGGTGAATAAGTTATCCAAGGTCCAAATATATAAATAAAACCTTTCAATTCTTCATAGACCTATATCCATAAAATCTTTCCATCCATGCATCCATCAGATCATACAATACTAAAACTTTGTACGTTATTATCCTAGGTCAAAACAACTTTGAAGAAATGTACAAATGAAACATAACAAATTGAATAACATATTTGACACAAGGATTTTACATGGAAACCCAATTTTGGAAAATCACCAGTAACATGCTACTAATTCTCACTCTTTTGAAGTGATGCCCTATGAAAGGCCAACCCTGTTAAAGGTTACCATACACACTATTAAATGTGACTTAGTTAGAGGATTTTAATCACCCTATTAGGAGTGAGCCTTGTTAGTAGAATTTCAATCATTCCTTTAGAATGTCACCCAGTTAAAGGATTTATAAATGACTATTTGGTCAACCTTAATCCAAAGGATTTACCCTAGACCTATACAATGATTAGAAAGTAACACTAAGGCTTGATCTGATAACAAATTACTACTCACATATTGAAAATATCTATTTCAGCCATTCATTCTTCTTAGCATTCACACACTTCATCTTTGATAGCTTGTTTACCCTTCAAGAATTCATACTCTTAAGCCTTCTTGCTTTGAATGCCAATTATAGTCACTTTTGTTTGGCCACTGAATGAAGCAATACCATAAACTCCTTGTCTATCTTAGGTTCTTGGACATGAGAACCTTTTCTTCTAACCATCTATCTCTATCAATAGATAATTTAGACCTTTTGGATCTTAACAAAAATCATCCATTTTAGGGTTAGGTAGGATACAATGAATCTACCTACTTTTCCATTTGGTTCTTCTAGAAACTTTCTCTTTAATCTGCCTTGAATTCTACTTAAAATGGTTGACCTTGAATTTTGTGCCACCATATCAATCATAGTTATCTTCCACATGTTTCACACAATTAATTGAAAAACAATAAATGGATTAGATTTGTCAAATCTTTGATTTAACATATTTACTGGTACTCAGCATCAATATGTTGTCACTCGACATCTATATTATTTTGTCACTCAACCAAAACTAGTTTACTTGGAAAAGACTAAAGTTTACTTATGCTTGGCATCAACTAAACTTTATTCGACATCTACTAGCAATCTCTCATCTTGCACTATTTTACATCTTTTCTTGGCACCTCTTGTTTTTCACTCAGCTTTCATTGATTTCCGCTTGGCTTACACTAATTGCTTGGCAAGGCTCAATAGACACTTTTCACACTTGATCTTCTAGCCTTAACTTGAGTAATCTTTCATTTTAGACTTGAAGTAGATAAACAATACACTAAAATATCAATTTCTTACTTGGTCTTAGGGCTTTTTTTACATACCAAATAACTAAACCTTTATCTAGGTGCTATTGTTATCTCATCTTTTCAAATCCTCTTCATCAATCAACTAAATGATAGCTTTCAAACCAAAAAGAAATTGTATCACCAATAGGTAGTAGGTTTGACATTGTACGAATTTGGCTTAGGCCAGAATTCACCCAAGAACTAAAGAAATCAAAACAAGCACATAGTAGACCAAAATAGAAAAGTATGATTAGAATGATGATATTCATTCAATATGCCAACTTAAGAGTACACTAGGAGTGATTGTATATAAAGGCCTTAGTAGAGCTTCTAGAATGCATAGAAGTTAGCATCATGATAAGTCATACAACTAGGCACATGTCCACCAGATATGGATTATCCTCCATTAAGCATGGAATTAAGTGTGATGATGTGAGGACAAGCTTACAATGGTGTAGCACACAAATCAATGGTGTAGAAAACATGTGCTAAATGAGGAGTGCGGATAACTATGTTGTCAACATGACAACTCAGTAAATGATGTGAATTCCTATGTTGTAGACACCATGTGCATAATTAGAGTTGTGTAACTCATAAGAGTACACAAACTCTTAAGTGTCTCACCTAAATAAATAATGAAAAATAATTAAATAATGCATTAACCTAAGTAAACTTAAGAAAGTGTAATAAGAAAATACTATTTACACCAACACCCCCCTTTAAGTGCAACTTATTGGAATGTCCTTAAGCTTATGAAATATAGGATGAAGTGCATGATGGGACCCGACTACTAGGCCATGTTAGGTAACCATGTACATAATGATATGCAATCTCTCATAAAGTGGAGAAAGAGGGAAAACCTCATTGGAAAAACCCTCCCTCAAAAAGAGAGATGAAAAGGGATGCATGGATGGATGGAGTAATTAAGTCCCCCCCCCCCCCCCCATTATGACATACATCTAGTATATACATAAGAGAATGATGAGAAAAGGAAGAGAGATAGGATAGGCTCTGTGCCCACCCCCACCCCTACAAAGAAGAATGTTGAATAGTGATTGCTCTGATGAAGCAGCTGATCCAAGACTACATAATGGTGTTCCTTCCCTTAGGAAGAAACAATGCCAAGGGTAAAAATGAGATGCTTCTACTGTATTTGGAAAGAATCCCATGGATAAGTGATGTCTCTAAAACTTTCTCAACTAGCTAAAGAACCTGTCTCAAAGAATTGTCTTTCTCTGTAACTAATCAAGAACCCTACTACAATTGTTGATCATAAGTATCCATAATCACTTCAACCTGTGATGATAGATCATGTAGAGAATGAACAAGAGAGTCAGATGGAACCCCCATGACAATTGAAGAAGGTAATTATGCATCAAGAAGAAGAGGCAGATCATCAATAATATCCCCCAAATCTGTCACTGAACCTATATCTAGAAGACTAGATGTACCCTGCTATTCTGGACCTATCACTCTAGCTATATATGCATGCGGACTGAACTAATGAAGTGACCTCTCGCTGTAACTATCGATAGAACCCCATGTGTCTGAATCTATTGAAGCACTATTGCTAGTGTCACTATTACTTTCAACACTATATGATGTGTGAAGAGGATGAGAGGGTAAGCTGGTTGAACTTCCCTCAAAATATACATCCTTCTCCACAAAAATTTGATGTGTCTTAGGATCTAGAAGTCTATATACCTTCACACTGTCTTCATAATGAATGAAGGTACAAGGCCAAGATGAATATGCCTTGCATCCCTTGAAAGATATCTTTGCCCATGTAGGACAACCAAAGACTCTAAAGTGTGCCAAAATAGAATTTTTGCTGCACCATTCCTCAAAAGGAGTTTTTTCGTCTAAGGCTGGATGAGGAGAATGATTAAGAATGTGAGTGGCACTAGAGATTGATTTGACTTCTAATTATGGATCTAGAGACTTGGCTTGTATTATGCAACTTGCCATAGACTTAAGAGTTTGGATCCTTAAAGCTACAACATCTATCGTATGCTAATTGAATGCTGGCAGATTCTAAAGATCAATGCCCTCCAGTCTACAAAATTCTATAAGTCTTTTATTTACATACATGCTTCCATTATCCATTTGGAGAACTTTGATGGCTTTCCTGGATTTTCATTCTACATGAGTCTTGAAGTCTATAAGCTTTTCCAACACTTTATTCTTGTTATGAATAGAATAGACCCAAGTGAACCTTGAAAAGTCATCAACTAAGGTAAGTATGTAGTGACGTTGGCTAAATGCAAAAGGACCTGCTAATACCATGTGAACCATCTATAGAACACATGTTGCTCTTGAAGACTTCCCTATTTGTAACTTCCCTTCTGGATGCATATCCACTGAATCTATTGAAAATTCACCCTTAGAAAAGCTGATTTGAGGTAGACCTTTCACCATTCAGTATGAGAAAAGTTGTTGAAGATAGCGGTAGTCAAGATGACCATACCACTCATGCCATAATTGCATGTTTGAATTTAACTATGTTAACAAGGCCTTTGAAGGAGACTTGGGTACAAAATGAGAGAAAGAGTACAACCTCTTGTCATGATTCACTTTCTCCACTGCAACCAAGGAATTATCTTTAAGACTATGTACTTTTACTGAGTCTAGAAGGAACTCAACTCTATGTCTATCTTTGAGGTGAGTGATTTGGTAGATTGATAGGAGATTTGAACTTAGGTTTGGAACATAGAGAACATTTTGAAACTCTCCATTTTCCATCTCCACATTTTCTTTCCCTTCAACTTTCATTTTTCTATCATCTCCCCTGAAAATGTGTGGTACCTTTGTGTGATTCAATGAAGAAAAATCCTCCTTTGAAGAACCCATGTGATAAGAGGCACCTGAGTCAAATATCCATTCCTTTGAAGAGTTTGAATTTTCCATGAGTACTTGCCCTTTGCCCTTGGAATCTAAAGAAGACCCTTTCTCCTTGTAAGCATTGGGTAATGGAACATTATGTTTCTTCATGATGTTGGTCAATTCATCAATCTTCTTGAGATAACACTCATGCTCTTCATGACTCAATTTCTTGCAATAAGCACACTTTTTCTTATCCTTATTGTTGCCCCCTTTCTTGTTGGTATTTGAGGACTTGCCTTGTTGATTGGATTGTGGTGTTGTCTTTTCTGCATCCTTAGATTTGTTCTTCCATTTCTTCTTACCCTTTCCTTTATTGGAAGACTATCTAGCTGAATTTTGAGAACCCTCATTGTTGGCCACCAATGCTTTAGACTGAGGTGATTTGACAATCTCCATTGATTTCAACTTCTTTTCTTCATCATCCAATAGTTTAGCATATTCATTAAAAGTGACTTTCTTGTAGGTAGACCTTAAGGTAGTGTTTAAGGTGTTAAAAGAAGATACAAATGTGGAATACTTCAATGGTAGCTTGTTATGTATGAGAGATAGATCAGTTTTTCATCTTTGATAGAACTCCTACAATCAGTAAACTTTGTCCTTAGTTCATTCACCTTGATGATGAAATAATGTATGGAGTCATATGACTTAGGATCTAAGGAGATAAGCTCATCTTCAATTTTGAAAACATCCTCTTCAAACACTTTACCATAAAGGTTTTCGAGGGTATCTCAAGCTTCCTTGGATGTAGAACACTTCTTGATTTGATACATGATCTTATCATCAACCCCCAAACATATATCACCTAGGGCTTTCCTATACATTGCTACCCAATCTAAAATATCACTTGTTGATACATTATCACCTACTAGTTTAGGAAGAGTACCATCTACATATTGTGAAACTTCATTATGCATTAAGTGATACCACATTTTGATTGACCATGTAGCATAGTTATGAGGAGTTAATTTAAGAAACTTAAAGTTGCCCATAATGAAAAAAATTAAAGAAAAGTATAGAAAAAAGAGAACACAACACCAAGGACACCCCCTCTTTTCACTATATCAAGAAACCCCCACAAAATAGATGCTTTGGGAACTTTATCAATAGTGCAATTACAATGAGCCACTTGCCAATTTTGGCCTTTGTAGACTTCTAATTTTTCTTGTTACAACCTCTTAAAGGATTACAAATCTAGAACTTTACAATGTGCTACAATTTTGAAACATTACAAAGAAAAGAAAGGCCCTATTGTTGAAAGTGGCACTTTTGTCCACACAAACCTATAATCTAACTGTAGATCTAGAAAGTAGATGAAAAATAACGCACTTTAAAAAAAATGGTACTTATTTTTGACTCTAGATGTTCCCGTACAGAGTGTTTGAAGTTGTAAAATGTAGGATTATGCTGGTTCAGTCACCAAAAATTTCAATTTTTGAATAATCCTTACACTAGGACTAGAAAAGAGCTACACCACTAAAAAGTTCTAGATATTCTACCCAATTTCAAAAAAAATGCACCTAATTTGGAGTCTAAATGTCTGAGTTATGGCCTCTCGAAGTCAAACTACAAAAACCAAAATCAATCTAGAGAGGGGTTGCATCAACAAATAAAGGGGTTAAACTTGATGATGATATGGCCATCATGGTAGTTATAATTTGGCCTATTTTTATGATCAGATGGTTGTCAATTTTAATGCAGTAAACCCAATGATGTCAACGAACCTTTGTCGAGTGATGACGTCAACCATATGGATGATGACATCATCTGATGGCATGACTGTATGGAACTACATGGATTGTATGGAAAAATTAGGTGGCAAGGTGCACGTAGGCATATGGTATGCTGACTAGACACTACTTAAGCATACAATAGGTGGCATTGACTGGGCACAAATGTCGCTAAGGTAGACTAAGGTACTGCTGACTGTGACTATGCTAGCATGAGCGAACCCAATGGCAGATTACAAGTGTCAAGAAAATAGTGGTTTTAATGCTACCACATTTCTAGGATTGGGAGTTGACGCAGGGCGCTGAACTATTTTCATGCACCAGATATTATAAACTGTGCACTAAGTTTTATTATTTTTGGCTGTCGGGATATTATAAAACAACGACATCGAAAACCTCAAACTTCTTCGATGATCATTGCATGGGATTTGGACATCGATAAATTTTTTAATAACATCAAATATTTCTTTAGTGACGGATAGGAACTTATGCAAACTGTTGTTGGTGTGATCAATAGCTAGAATCAAATTTTTTCTTTGCTGAGTTTTGCTTTTGCATTGCTAGAATTATGTGGATTTATCCCACATTGTGTGGGAGAGTGCTTAAAGCCTTCAACATTTTCATAAAAATGGCGTAAACTATTAATGAGAGCAATCAAGGACTACGCTTGAGGACTTTCACCAAAACAATTCTAATTCAACCATTCACAAATACTCACACCATACCATGAAAATAATCATAAATGAATCAACACCTCAACAATTCAAACCCTTAGAAAGAGAATGCCAAATGTACTTCCTTTATTTCTTTGCACCAAGAAAGTAAGAAATAATCGATTACAAAAAAAACTATTGTACACACTTTCCAAAAATTACTTTATTATCAGAGCATAAGTGTTCCCCTATATCCAAGTCCAAAAGTCCCTTATTACATTTATTTTTAAGAATTTATAGCCAATCTAGAATAACCAACTTTTCAAGTTCGTAACTACCCAAAAAGTTAGAGTTTAGATTACTTGAAGATGGTTCATAACCAACTCTAACCCTTGAAGCTTAACTATAGTTAGAAAAATAAAAACTAGAGTTAATTCTAAAGTTGATCTTTTTACAAAATACATCAATAAAATTCTAAGAAAAATTTAGACAGAAATACTTCTAACTTTTAATTCCCTGAACTTGTTCCTTGATCTGTAGGTGCTGCCAACAACTGAGTCAAGTTTGTCTTGTACGCTCTGAATGATTTGATGGCTTGAGCCAAAGTTTTGTTCTTAATTATGATTAAACTCTACATCTTCAGCTTACATAGCTCATTTCTCTTTCTAATTTAATCCAATTCTATGACACAACCTGGCAAGTTTTGAGTACAGGAGTTCAATGCTAATGAGAGACTGCTCAATCACATCATAACACTAGCATCTGAACTTTGTTTACTACCAAGTTTGGTGCTGATATTTGTCTCTATGCATTCCAAAATGGAATATATGTCTAGATTTTTATTGTCTTCACCAATAGGAATACCTTCTACTATCATCGGTATATCCCCTAAGGCCTTATTTTTCAGTAACTTGCATGAGTTTAAGAATTGTTCTCCTTCACTCAATTGTTCATTCATACTAGCATTCTTCCATCAAATGTTTTCCAGCCATATATCAATTTACTCTTCTTCTTCAGTGCTGATTAAATTTAGTGACTTAACTATATTGCTGTCCATGCCTTTAATCTCTACTAAATTGGCATCAATTTCTCTCCATAATGTTTGTTGTTCCTTAAGAGTTGTCAATTCTTTTTGAATGCTTTTTTGTATATGATCTGCTTTGGTAAATGTATCGTGAACATCTTGAAATAAGCTTGATGCCCATTCTTTCATTCCTTTTACCCACACTTTTACCATCTTACCATAAGTTTGGCATTTTCCTATGTTTTGAATGGTTTCTTAATCAAACATCTTCTTCGAATCTTTTCTATTTTCTATGGATGAACTAGGATATAGAAAGGAGTCACCCACCATCAATTGGATGTATGAAGAAAGAGCTCAGACTTAACACTTGAGTTGATTCTTAACTTGCTTATCTCTCCTTGATTGTTCTATAAGGATAGCAACTAACACTTAAAAACTTGTGTTCTTTCCCTTCACAGGTAGTCCAGCCTAGAACTACTTTAGTAATGCTAAAATCATATTCATTTGCCTCATTTATGTCCTTCTCGATGATTGGTTGTGAAATTTCAAAAAATAAATTACCTAAAGTAGGGTTCACTGCTAGTCTGGAATCCATTTTAGTCTTCTTTATCTTTGTACTTCTGTGCATTAAGTCAGCTACAACATCTAGATTGGGTGCTTCCAATTGAATCGTCCTTTTCTTCTTTCTCTGTAAATTTTGTTGTAACCAAGATGTTGAAATACTAGCAGATGGGCTGATTACTGAAGGAAACTGTAAGATAGTAGATGATAAGTTCAAGTTATGCACATGTTCTACAATTGGTTCCTCTTAGATTGCTTATGTGCTTTCGAGAGAAAATGAGTGTGCAGGAGATGCTATGGATTGAATCATCTCATCTACACATGATGGTAACGTATTCATCTTAGGAGCTTCATCTATCATTTGTTGAATTGGCTTTAAAGTATTCTCCTTGGTTTTTGATCTCTTCTTCCTGGTGACCACATTGAGTTCACATGCTAAAACTAGATCAACTCATTTATTTGGATCTTCACCATCATCTCCCCCTTGTGTGCTATGTAAAGAGCCTGAGGATGTAGGAATAGAAGACAGAATGGCTAAAACTGACATTCCTTCTTGAGAACTATTATTATTATTTACACTAATTCTTCCTATTGATTTAGTAGCAGTGACTTCTTTGAATTTATTCTTTAACCAAGTTTCAGTTTGTTGAATCACAAAGAAAGTCCTTTCCTTGAGATCTTTTAGTTCTGGCAATGACCAATTAATATATGGCAATTCTAATAATTGTATCCACTCAAAGAAGTAAGGATCAATCAAGTCTAACCCATCCTCTATTATGCCTATCACATCCCATCCCATTTTGTAATCAATAATTTTTTGTACTATAAATCTCATCCAGTCCCTTTTTCTAACTTCAAAATCATTCTCACAATTTTCCCAATAATCTTCCATTGTAGGGAAATGAAGATAGCTAGGTCCAAGTGCCAAGTTATTTTTAACATACTTGCTGCCATCAAATGGAAAGCAACTATAGAAAGAGTGTAGAGTTATGTTCACCATGGATCTCTCAATGTTTTGAGCATCCAAAGAAGATAAACAACTATAATGTCCAATGCCAATTGGGAAAGGGATTGATCTTTTGTTCCTACACTTTTTGTTTACTTGACCAATTTGCCTGCAGACTTCTGAAAGTACCAACCTGTCATCTATGAAGCAAGGCAACATGAGAGGACAATCTTGGAAACCTCCAATATAGATGTAAGTGAATCTAGGGTATTGTATGAAGAAGCTTCATTCACCCTGCGAAAGTGTGCATTGCTCTATTTTAATTGCAACTGGGGATAATAATTAAAAATTTGAGTGGTTAAGATATACTCCCCATAAGGATTTAGATTGGGCCCTTCATACTTGCAATTTCATAAATTAGATACGAGGACATGTAAAATCCTTGATTTGTATTGAATCCTATTACCTGGTTATGGAGGGCATCGCTAATCATTTCTCCCCAATCTATAAATTGTTTTCCAGTGGTGATAGTATTAATATAAAAAAAATCCAATCTTGAAAATCTTCAGCCGTCTAATTTCCCACCACTCTATTGAGAAGAACTGTCATATTAGAAATGTCTTCATTAAAGATATTTTTGTGTAACATTCTTAGCAACTGTGACTATCCTCGTCTGGGTTGATCAAGCCAACTTCTAGCAATAACATTGAGACATGTTTTCTTATTCTAATGGAAATAACCTTGGGCACCTTCTTTAGAAATTTCTATGAATTCCTCTCTTACTAGCAATCTGAATGTGATGGATATAGATACTGGGTCCAACCTTGCCATGACATTACCTCCTATAGTCTTGATGTCTTTGGAATTTCAATCATATGCCTTGATACATTATTCTAAAACTAATTCCACACATTGAACTATGAGCAGATCTCCTCCTACATGGGCTAGGCCACTTTCCAGCATTTGATGTGCTAGGGGTGATTTATCTTCTTTGCTCATCAGTTTCTAGAAGTCTGCAACTTCTAAATGCCCCATCTTTGTGTTAGATATTTCAAGAAGTGTGCTTTTTAGTATCACAAGGGGCTCTTTACCTTGAAATTTATACCTCATATTATCACCTGTCAAGGGTTTTCCTGGTGATAATGCGGAGTCAATAATCACTTGGTTTTGTATCAAACTTGGTGTGGTATTTTCTTCAGGCAATCATAAAACTTCATCAAAATCTTTACTTCACTTTGAAAATACAACTTTTAAATGTAGTAGAGGCATTTCATCGAACAATGTTTGAGCACATTTTTGACCTAGCATTCTGTTGAACAATTTTCATGCATTTGATATTTCAAATGAGCCGTCTGCATGGTAGGAAGATGTGAGTTACTTTATATTCTCTATTTAAGAGCATTGATTTCTCAATGGTTTATCTAAATATTCCATCCTGCATGGCTACTTATCAACTATGTAGTGTGTTAAAATGGCATGTTCCCCCTTGATTTCATGCTAGTAATATTTTAGATGTAGTGAGAATTACTTGAAAACTCCACTCTCCACCTGCGGCTTGTTAATGTATTCTTCAAACCATTATTGTGTTTTTTGTATCTCAACACCATCTATGAGTATATATGTGAGATACACCCACACTAAGCATTAGTATTCCCTCCTTACTGCGCGCAGGATGAATGAGGAAATTTTCTCAAACATTTGGAAACTTCCTCTGCTCCTAACTTTCCTTGCTTGCGACTTTATCCTTATATCGTTCTCACTTCAGCTGCATTGTTTTGGATCGGTTGCTCTTCACTAGAATCAATAGATAGAATGTTGTCATGTTGCCTTGCCATCATTAGAGTTGCCAATAGAAAAAATCTTACATTTTGGTGTAATGATTCCACAAGCTTTCCCATTCACTATGCGCATAAGTGAGAGACATGATAACTTCATTCCAATCCTTGTGAGCAGTGAGTGTTATCTTTTTTGTTCTAGTATGTGATCTTCATTAATGATTGTAAGATAATCATAACCATGTTCAAAAATCTCCCTAATTGCATTCTGGTAAAACAGTTCATGTGTAAAGAAGATGCTTTTGATGTGATGTTCCAGTGAGCTCGAGAATTCCTCTCATTCATACATTGCCAAAGCAGTGTCTTTGAAAATTGATAATCATCTCTAATTGTATGACTTTGGTTTATTACTTTGGATTTCTCACAAGGTTTATAGCTTCAAAATGCATCTTCGTAACATCTGCAAGAGTATTGTTGATATAATGGCTCCCATGAGTTTTTGTGAAGCTTTTGCCAAATGTGCCTCTTGATTTATGCCTAAGATTGAAAGTTACGTTTCTATTATGCTTTGGTAGCTATCCATAGAAATTTTTACTGCACATTCTTCCTATGTAATGATTTCCAAAACCTCTGTTAGGAACCAATTTTAGATTGCATCTTTCAACTTTACTTTCAACTGGCAGTTAATTGGAAGTTGGGATTTAAGTTTAGGTTAGGATTAGGTTAAAAAGTTGGAGTACAGGGAGAGAGAGATTACTTTAGTATGTGGAGAGAAAAATTGTGAAAAGGGAAATGAAACTTCAACTCAAACCCCATACTTCTCTCTACAAGTTTTAGTACGTAGAGAGAGAAAAGTACGGGGAGAAAGAAAGTTTGATTTTTCTTGAGGACTAATCTCTCTCTTTCTGATTAATTAATATAATTTAAAAAAATCTCTATAAAATGTTTGGGTAACATACCAATAGACAAGAAAATTTATTATACCTAGAGGTAGCAAATGCTCATATTTAGCATAATAAACTATGTCCTTGGGCCAATAGCATGAAGCATAATACCTCCTACGCTTTTGGCTCTGCAAATCCAAGGTTGGAATACCTTAGGGATTTTAATTATTTTCTTGACTCTTTCCCATAATCCCAAAAATAGTAGATCTAGTCCAATTTCTCTAATATATACAAAACAATCATGAACTTTTAGTAGCTAACAATACTTCAAGAAATTCTACAATTAGATGATGACCATCCTTATGCATCTGATATAATATTTTGATTGATTTATATTTGAATGTAAATTGGAGATGTAGTGGTTGAGTTTACTCTCATTTACTTTTGATTTATATGGCCAGTACCTTATCCATTATTATAGAGAGTCAACTATTAGTAGGGGATCTAGTTCAAATAACTTGTAAATGAATTTATCAACTATAATCACCCATTCCCATTCTTATGAAATTTCACTTTCATAAGCTCTCAAACTCTACTGATTTATTGAAGCACTTCCCTAATTCCTTGAATTAAAAGAAATAATGGAACGAGTATACAAGCTACCCAGATTGCATTCAATCAATTAAACCTTATTTAACTGATCTCAAAGTAAACAAACTCATAAAATTGAGGCAAGAATAGATAACCTAGATGTAATTTAAGTACCCTCTTATATTATCTTTTTAAAGACTAATACAATGACCAATAGAAACTCAATGAGAAAATAGAATATCTTACTAATTTTTTCATTTATGTATCAACATCAGAAAGTATAAGATATAAAATAAACTCTAAAAACCATTATAAAATAAAATGGACTAACTGTACTTTTCTCACACAAAATAAAAGTTTTTCAAATGTTTTTAGACCATCACAACACCTTGAAAACTCATTTATATAGACATGAGTTGCAACAAGCAAAGGGAAAATTGTGATTGATAGGTGCTCCTGACAAAAGGGAATACCAAGATGCAACAAAACTTTTACAAAATATCTTTGCATTCTCGACACCAAGAGAAACAACAAAAATAGTTACAAAACATGATAGCTAGAAGCATCAAATCTTCAATTTTTCTTTTTGTTCAATTTGATTCTTTATCTTCAACTACCACCTATTGGTACAACCTTGATTTTTGCAATTGCCTCCCAAAAAATGACTTCCTTTTTAGTTGGCCATTCACACATTTTGATTGTTACTAAATCACCAACAAACTTCTACCACCTGGCATCTATGGCTACCTTCCCCTCTATTATAAATATATTCATTTTAGTTTCAACTTTAAATAGAGTATCAATGCATTCATTGAAAGAAAACTCATCAGTATCACCTTCAAAAATTGATGCCACCAGTGGTAGACTTATAATATGGTCAAAAGAGCTAGACCATTCATTCCAATCTTTTATTTGATTATCATAATTAAGAATAGAAAGGATTAAAGAATAAAAACAATTAATCAATACTTTCATCTTATTCTGAATAGCATTTAATTTCCCCATAAAGAATTGTAACAAATCCTTTACTCTATCCATACCTTCTTTAACTATAATGACCTTATCATGAAGGTCTAGCTTTTTGGCCAATAGAGGTATCAATCTATCAAAAAAATACATATATGGCCCCCACTATTGGAAAATTGGGTCTAGCCAAGCTAGTGCCTGATTGCATACCTACTCAATAGTTTTTAAATTGGTGAATGCACTATATGCAACTTGAGAAATTCTCTTCAAGATGGTTATCCTATGATCCAACATGCCTTGTATTACACCTCTTTTTAGTGCACCATCATATTTAGGAATCTCACCCTCCACATTGACCACTGGTGCTTGCACTATTACCCCTATGGGTATATCTTCTGTTTGAATCTCCACCTCAATAGTGTTCCTAAATTCTTCCACACTCCTTTATGCAGGGTTTGCCTTTGATGTAGTTTTTAGTTGGTCTTTCAAAGATACAATTTCCTCCTCTAGGCTCTAAACCTTACCCTCCAACTCCTCTATCCTTTTTTTTTGCACATAGCTTGTTTTAAGCTCTTCCTCATATAATTTTCTAATATCCAAGAATTTATTGTAGGTAACAACAAGCCTATCCTCAATTTGTTCCATCTTTGCCTCATTCATGACTACAAAGTATTTAATCATGCTAGAGACTTCCTTTCCTATGGTAGTATCTAATGTCTAGGTAATCATATTACCTTGAGCAATTTCTTCCACAATCATCATTCTTGGCTTATTAGTATTAAAGGCAATGCTCTAGATAGCTAGGGTCTAAATATCTATATTAAAACTTGACCCTCTTTTCAAACCATCACTATTGGTAGCCTCATAGATGATTGCCTTGTCTTGCCTTCTGATCTAGTCAAGTACAAAGGCCCTTTCAATATCCCAGCCTGGCACTAAAATCATACCACTTCTCTGTACTAACTCCTTGGCCTCTACAAGAGTCATTGTCTCACTATCTGGATCATATGCCAGTAGTTTGTCTACTAGCTGTTTTTTTTTCTCAGGATCTTCTCCTAGCATAAGGCTCAATGCTCATTCTACTTAGCTTTATAAAAAAAACTTTTAAATTTTGATGATTTAATTAAATCATCATCTTCCATAAATTTCTTAGATTGGATGAGTCTATCATCCAATATATTAGTAGAGGCTCTACTTGCCTCTATTGCCCTCTCATGTAAATAATTTTGCCTAATGTCAACAAAATACTGATCATTACTTGGTATAACTTGCAAGGCTCTACTCACCACCCTCTTTGGTTTATGCATTGTTTTCTGTCTTTTCTCTCCTTTAGCTACCCATGTAGATGATGAAGGTTGTTCCTCCTCCTCAACATAAATCTTTAATTGGACATCTAGCTCAGGGGATTCTAGATTCACTATTGCCTCCTCTCCTATAGGCTCATTTGGCATCTCAGCCATAATATGATCAAAATTTTCTACCATTTTCCTCAAATTCCTAGGATATGGGACCTCTTTATAAAAACCTTTGAATTTTGGATTGGTCCTTAGCAAGGCATCCTCTACCTTCAAAATATTTTCTCAAGAACTCCTCAGACTCCCCTATTGCTACTATATTTACAATTAAATATTCTATAGGGGATGGGTTTGTTGGGAGGTAGAATATAACCCCTAATAGCTTTAACTTCATTTGTCACATAATTATCTAGCTCATACATTCTATAGGATTCAATGGAAAATTTATACTAACCTAAATACTCACTAAGCTCCTCAAAAGAATTCTTTCCAATTAGAAAATAACCTACTTTAAAACATCTACACACAAATGTAGGTTTATGTAAGGAAGGAGGAATCATTTCTTTATTCATCAATAAAAATTTCCAAAAGAATTCAACAATGGCTAACCTAGAGGCAAATACTTAGGTACTCTATGAGGTGGCTGAGGGCATCTGTAAACCCTCATTAGGGTACATTTCTTGAAAAAAAAATATCACCCCAATTATGATCCAATTTTACTTTATCATCTAAAAAGGAAGGTCTCAGTAATGTTTTCAAAATGGAGGGAGCCCTAAAAAAGGTATGATCTACCATTCTCATAATCACAGCACTAAATTGATTGAAAAATACAATAGCATTTGAATAATGAAAATTTGTATCCCAACTACAGGTCCACAATTGAATAGGCAACTCACCAAATTCAACAAATGTCTGATTAATGAAATCCTGATTGACATAGCCAATGTTCTTGTATAGGATCAGATGCATGAGCAATGAGTAATGATGGAATTTGAAGCCATGTAGCTCTTCTTTCTTGGCACTCATGATCTAGTGGTGCATGCTATCAATGATTAACCCTACATAATCATACTCCCTATTGTGGAAAGGGTCTTGTATATCACATGCCATCAAAAAGAATGAGTGATATACAAAATCTTCTGCACCATCACTTCCGAGGAGTTTATGTAATCCATACACAGTATTCTTAAAATAGCCCTTGAATCTACTCAATGGAAAGTGATCTCCTACATTCCTTGGTATTTGCCCTACTTTTTTAACATTTTAGGGAATGTGAGGTAGCATCACATTATTTAGATAATGAGTTTTATTCCTTCCAAATTTTCCTTGTAAGTCCTCAATGTCTAAGGGCACATTCATCTACCCCTCCAAACCAAAGGCTTCTATAAAAGTAGTCCTATCAAGCATACACAAAATGCTCCCATTGTGTCTGTGAAATGATCTGGTGACTAGATTATATGAATTTATCAAAGTCTTCACCAAATCCACATCAAGAAATACTTCAGGGAATATTAATTTTGCTATATTCTTATTCCATGGGTTACATATGGGCACATTTTGGGTTCTATTCTTGTAGAAGTACATAAACAAATTAAACCAATCAGTGTAGGAGAAAATTGCATCTTTGCACAAGAAGTAAGGGTCTTTAAAATTATGGTTGTTAGTGGAAACTACATTGGATGACCCTAGGAGTATTTTCATACATTCCTCTGTATGTTTTTTTGGTTTTCTAACCCTAGTTTTCTTTCCAGCCTTGGTTGTCCCCTTTTTCTTCTTTCCCTCTGCAGTTACTTCCACAACATCTTCTTCTTCTTCTTCCAATTCTACTTCTACTTCATCAACAAGGATTTCCTCAACATCCATGTCTACCAATTTAGTCTAAAATTCTATACCTCAAACTTCTGCAACACTGGTGCAAAAAGTTGCAAAATCTATAGATATTTTGAAAAAAACCTCATAATAGAAGATACAACCTCTTGTAAAAGAAAAATATTTTAAAGCTTCAATCAAAAATTTTATGATTTCTCTATCCGATCTACCAACTTCAATAAATATTTCATGCATGAGCCTTTAATATTATCCCTGTAGAGTGTTAGAAAAGGAATGTCAACCATTTAATATGATCCATAAGTACTTTTCTAATTTTATTTTACTTGGCTATGCAGAATTTTTCCTTTTTAACTAATTGACATGAAACCTCAGCTAATTTCCTTTAAGATTTAGTCTTCCACCTCTATGCTTGGTCCAAACCCTATACTCGTCGTAACCTCAGAAAGGTAGCTATCAAACCTTTATGCTTATCTAATAATGCTTCAAAAATCTTCAAGCATAGAAGCATTTACCACTTTTGAGCATGGATTTGCAATTTATTCTACGCCCATACAAGGCCCTATTATCATAAGAACTCAAACCTTCTCAACTTATCCTTACATGTTTATGGTTCACAACATCTCGTATCAATGTAAAGCATTCATTTCACACCTCTATTTATCTTATATGCCTCTATCCTTAAGCACGTGACCTTGTCCTTTTAAGACTTAATTACATTCATATGAGCAAACCAATCCTGTATCCATGGATAATAACATGAAACACTTTTACATTCTCACAATGCACTTGCAAATGTAAAAATGTAATGGAAAATTTATTTTAAAAGATCAACGATCTAGATTACAATTCAAAAAGAAAATCTACCGTTGATTTTAAGGATGTACAAAATGAATCATTTAAGTTGTCCTCAATGTAGGCTAGATCCACCTGACACATCTAACATGTCACAATCTGATTTACTCTTTTTAGGGCCCAAGTGGTAGCTGATCAAGTCTCGCATGACAAATATTCCTTTATGACATCTGTTACAATTGTCCACAAGCCAAAGCAATAGAAGTGCATAGAAGAAACAAAACAATTTTATGCTCTTACGAGCTCTTTTTAGGCATATAATCATAAACCTCATTCAATACTTCTTTGAAAAATAAACTTTACACCATCATGAGCCATTACACCCTTATGACACATGCACAAAACATAAAAGTGTAAATCAAATTGATCCACCTTTTTGCTCATCTACTCAACTTGTTATTCATATCTCTATAAAGCAATGAAATAGAACCACTTTATGACATCTTATACATATACACCAATAAGGAGAACATATATCCAAAGATACCTCAATGAAAGGCTTTCATTCATATGGGCTAGCAAATTACCATAGAACTTTAAAATATACTTTTAAAGGTATGAAAACCTTCTTACATGCCTTCGCTCAAAGGTCAAACGTGAGGGCGTAAAGCTCAAAAGATTATCACTTTTCTGTTACATGATACACAACTATATACCCATAAGCCTAATTCTCCACTACACACTTATGTAGGAAAAGTGAAATGTAACAATAGAGATAGAGAAAAGGAAACACAACCCTCTTATGGGAAACAAGAACATCGTAAAATCGTAAAGGTAAAAGAACTCAAGATTTTTGAAAACCCTTTTGAAAATTCAAAACAAACCTAAGGTTTCCATAAACTTAGGATATTTTGGTAACAATGTTGATGAAAAACCATGAGAATTTAATAAATTTCAACCAACACAATGATTAGAGCACAACTAGGGTAAACACAAGATTTCAAAAGAGGATAAGTAAATTTGGACCCAATTTTCAACCAATTTTGGTCAAATTTTGACCAAATTGTAGGTTGGTCAAAAATTTGACAAATGTGTTCATTGAAATTTTGAACAACCTACAATTTGGTCAAAATTTTGACGAGAAAAATAGTGACGAACCTTTGTCAAAAATTTGGGTCCAAATGTACTAGTGAGAAACCCTAATCTGCAGGACATAAAAGACTACATGATTTTTCACACATATTTTCTTAGAAAATTGTGCATTGTAAAAAATCAAACCATCAGTGGCTCTATCTGGGGATGATAGACAACTTGTGTCTATGCAAGAATCTAGAATCTATAGTAGAGCAAACCACATACTTGATACACAATGACAACTTCTTCAGAGAGCACATAAACAAAAAACCACAATGTACACTGGTATTTACAGGGACTTACAAAGATATACAAAATATACAAGGGTATAGGAAACCCTAAAACTACTGTTCATGGAAAAATAGATATCTCTAAGAGAAATATATATTCAAGAATTGTCCATGAACTGGAAATTCAATAATATCTCCAGTTAGATCCTTCAAAAAATATGAGTCTTCACCATTTTTATCACAAATGTTGTATGGGACAAGCCAGATGGGGTCAAAATTACCATGCTTACCTTTATCTTCCATCTTAGCATTCCACATCAGTACCATATCACCTATTTCAAATTCCCTCTCAATAGCCATACAAATGCTTCATCTATGATAGTAACTTGGAATTCTAAATAGAGGAATCTCTTCTTATTTCTTCCAATTGTAGGATATCATCCATCCTAAGTTGCATTTCATCAATAATATCATCTTCATAAATTTGAACAAATGTATACATCTCCTTTCAATTATTCTATGGAAGTCTATCTTGTATGCCATAAACTAAATAAAAGGAGCACATCCAATGGCCTTTTTTATAGTAACCCTATCAACCCATAGAGCTAATGGCAATTTTGAATCCTAGGCCTTCTTGTTCTCTTCTAAAATCCTTTTGATAATTTTCAATAAACTTTTATTGCTTGGTTCTACTTGACCATTCCCTTGGGGATGATAAGCTGAGGATGTGTATTTTGTAATGCTATATTTCTTACAAAAAAATTTATATTCCTCAGATCTAAAACACATAGCATTATTGGTTACAATCTTCTGTGGGCATCCAAACCTAGTCATAATGTTATTTAGAATGAAATTAATCGCTACTTTACTTGTTTCATTCTTAGTAGGAATTGCTTCAACCCACTTAGTAAAGTAATTAGTAGCCACCAGGATCCAAGAATGTCCACCACTGGACTTATTTGAAATCTCACTAATAAAATCAATTCCCCACTATTGAAATGGTGCCTGGACTTCAATAGGTCTAAATGGTAAATTCCCAAAGAAAATTAACTTTCCATTCAACATTTGGTAAACATCACATGTTTTAACAAACTCGTGAGCATCTTTGAAAAATGTTGGCCACCAAAAACTAGCCCTAAGAATTTTATGATATCTTTTAAAATCCTCTTAGACTCAATTTTGTCTACACATTTCAAAAGGACCCATTCTATATTCCTCCACCATAATTGCCACTACGCTATAACACACATTATAGCCTACAACTTTCGGGATTTTTTTGGTTATTTGTTAATCTTGGTGGGGATTTCATGTTTTGCAAGTAATAAATCACATCTCTATACCAATCAGAAGTATCCATTTTACAAAGCTTATCCCTACAACTATCATCAAATTGGTTCATTTAATTTGCTTCTAAATTAGTTTTTTCATCAATTTGGCTAGGCCTTGACCTCTCACCAGTTTGGTGATTTGAATATCAATGTTAAACTCTTATACTCTATTAATCCACCTACATCTTCTACCAGATACCTCTTGTTGTGAGAAGATATCCTTTACAACAGTAGTGGGGACAAATGCAATAACAATTGCTCCCGTTAGGTAACATCTAAAAGCCTTTACCTCTTTCACCAGTGCATATGATTATTCCTCATTTATATCATACTTTAGTTCTACTGCCTGTAATGATTTGCTAAAAAATGCAATGGGTTGCACATAACCTTCAGTTTTTTTGTAATCGTACTACATCAACTATGTGAAATGAAGAAAAAGAAAATATATTCATTAGTTTATCATAATTTGGTGACCTAAGGATAGGATTATCTTTGGTAGCTTGCTTGATCTTTTGGAATGCAATGCTAGGCTCCCCATCCAATTTTATCTTAGATCCTTTCTTTAACATCTTTGATATAGGCCTACTAATTTTTGCAAAATTAGTCACAAACCTTCTAAGAAACTTGAAATGCCCAAAAAATGACTGAATTCCCTTAATACTCCTTGGATTCTAAATTTTGTCTATTGCTTCTACCCTTTTAGGGTCAATCCTCACTCCATGCTTAACAACTAGATGCGCTAACAACTTTCCTTTAGTAACACTAAAATTTCACTTTCCAAGATTTAAAGAGATGACATACTTGAGGGCTCTAATGAATACCTTTTCTAAATGCATACAATAATAATTTTCATCCTTATAATAAGTAGTTAGATCATCTTGATAGACAGCCAAGAATTTATCAATAATATCAACAAAATCTGCATCCATAGCACGTTCAAAAGTAGCCCCAGCATTAGTAAGCCCAAAAGGCATCCTGACATACACATAAGTACCCCATGGAGTAGCAAAAGTAGTCTTAAACTATTCTAATTCCTTAACAACGACTTGATTATAACCTAAAAATCCATCCATCATAGACATAAGTTCAGAGCCAGTGACCTTTTGCAACATAGCTTCCATATTTGGTAAACCATAATTATCCTTTAATGAAGATATATTAAGATTCCTAAAGTCAACACACAATTTTATATCTCCATTTTTCTTCCTAACAAGGACTAAATTTGACACCCAAGATGAATGTCTAATAGGCTTTATGATCCTTCCATCTCTTAACTTGATTAGTTCATCTTGCATTTTGGGAGCTAGAGTTAGATTTATGGGCCTCTGTTTCTGTCTAAAAGGCTTAGCATCTAGTTTCAAAGGGATTTCATGATTAAAAATATCTTCTCTATAAGCCTTTAGGTCATCATATGACCATGCAAAAATGTGTATATTTCCTTAACAAACCTATCAAACCCAACCTTATTTTAGGAGACAACTTCTTACCAATATATACCTTCTTAGATGTTTGTTTAGTTCCTAAATTTACCTCCTCTAGGTCCTTAGCATTATATTCATTAGTATCCATTTGGGATCTGTCTTGGTTGTCAAAAATAGTTTCTAGGACAACTAAACCCCTTGGGATTTTTTTTTTTTTCAATTGTACAACTTCTTGCCCTAAAATAGTATCTTTCCCATCTATATTTTCTACATAGGCTACACAATCAATTTCTTAAACTGACAACACATTTTCACAATTCAAAAATATGAAAATGTCTTTATCATCCTCAAATACTTGCCAGTTCTGGACATTTTTAGGGACAAAAGGCCTAGCTTGAATCTCAATTTTGGATATACCAACAAATGTAATGTCATTAGGCTTTATTGCTATGTTTGTTAACAAATTTGCCATCTTATTATTAGTCCTATCTTTGCAAACTATCCCAAATGCATCAAAATGTTCAATCATATCCCAGACAACATTTCTATATTGTTTTAATCTTTTTTTTTTGACACATAAACATTTATTAGTTGAGATACAACCAATTTAGAATCCCCTATACCATGTAAACATTTTATCCCATGCTTGTGAGCTAATATCAGCCCTAACAAAAAAGCCTCATATTTTGCTATATTATTGGTACAATAGAAACTCAATGTAAAAGAGAATTTTTATGTTACCCCTATAGGAGAGATCAATAAAATACCTACACCAAATCCATCTTTATAGCAAGCACCATCAAAGAACATAGTCCATAAATCACCTTTGTCTGTCTTTGTATCAGCTTCTACTTCCATCTATGATGCAGGAGCATCCAGAGGTATAAGGGCAATCCTGTGTCACCCAAAAAAATGTACTTAGACTTAGTTTCTATTTCATGTGTTTTCATTTTTGGGCACCCATTTGGGTCAAATAAAGGTTCCAACTCTCACAGTTCCACTATCAGTGTGCTAGTAAATCCCGAAAAAATAGGAGTATGTAATTGGGCCATCATTTTGGTAAACTAGAATGTGTGAATTGGCCAAATGTATGTAATTGTGATTTAAAGCATTCCAGAAAAAGAAGTAGGTCAAAAGGCCCCATAGTTTGAAAGTTATTGCAATTTTTTGAGTTTTGGAAACCTCCTAAGAATGCTTCAAAGTTAGGTTAGGGGAATTAAATGACCTTGAAAAGGGCCAAAAAATGGGGGATGAGTGAAGCTGGTCCATAGGGCTATAGAGCACTTCGAGAGCTTTTCGTAAATGTAAATAGTTTGTCAATCGGAGCTATGGTTCAAAAGTTATGCCTCCCAAAAGTTCGATTACCGTTTCTGAATTCTTCTAGATTTGTGCTGACTTCTAACACAACTTCTGGAGCCTTCTATTTGGTCGGTGGATGCCTACTAGCACTTTCTAGAATGTATTCCTAGTCCTTAACCCTCTGGGGTCTATTTAAGGAGATTCTTGGCATTGTAAAAGATAGTTCGGAGTGGAGTTTGAGAGGAGGTACTGGAAGGAGAAATTATATCCACATTTATGCTATTGTAAGCCCTTAGGGCATGTTTTGAAGTTTATTTTCTCTGTACTGAATGTACTAGCTTATTTTTCAGTTAATACAATTTCCCTTTTTCTATTGTGTCCATTCTATTCTTGGGTTATGTCCCCTTTAATCTATGATTTATGTTTATCTTTCTTTAAAGTCAAAACCTTAGCTAAAAATGCATTGACATCTATATCCACAAATTTTGTCATGTCATCCTCTATCTCTTCTTCTATCATATATACACTCTTAGGCTCTCTATTTATTTCCATTAAATTCCCATCAATGTTGAAAGTGGCAAATGAAAGATCACATTGTAAACTCCCTCCCATGGCAACAATCCACTTCTAAATGATAACATACCATATTCAGGTCGAATATCAACTACTAGTACACTCATAGTAAGTTCTTTGGCCAGGCAAGATGTCAATTTATATGGCAAAGCATTGATACTGCCTATGACTATCACCTCTCTTTTATCCATAGCACAACATCTTCCTTGAATAGTATCAACTTTTAAGCCTAATTCCTTCATTATTTCAAAAGGCATGATAGCATTTGAAGCACTAGAATCAATCATGCAATTCCTCAATGTTTTACTATTTACTAAGATACTCAAGAAAAATGATTCAACACTTCCTAAAGATTGATTTATATGACTCTTCGAAAACATTTGGAGAATTTGAGACACAACTACTTTGGTTTCTTCATCTTTTACCTTTTCCTTATTGCTTTCCTTAGGAGTATGACTCTTATTACAATCATTTTTTACCTTTTCATCAGTACTTCCCACCCATACTATGGCTTTATTTCAATGTTCAGGGATCCTTAATAATTCAGACAAAGGGACCTTGATAGTGATCTGTGATAAAATAGTAAGCATATCTATAGAAGAATGAAAAGTACATCGATAGTCATACCCTTTTTATGATAATGTTTATCAAGAATACTTATAGAACCCTGATGATTCTTGCCATTTACATTTGGCACTTTTGATATCTTCTACTCCAACTTCTTAGGAACATCATTTTAAACATTAGGAATCTTGGGATTTTCCACCTTCCTTGGTTCCCATTTCTTGTTGGTAGCTTTTACCTTCAAAGCAAGAATTTCTTTAGGCTTCAAAACTTCCCTTTTCTTAGGATCAACCTTCTCGATAAATATACTGGTAACCTTGCTACCCTTAGCATTTTGAGCCATATTTATAGTATATACTTGAGCTACCATGCTAGCAGTAATTTGATCAACCTCTTCTCTAGAAGGTTTCCTTAGTATCACCTTCTCTAGTAGATGCCTTGTTACATATATTGTCCTCAACATCACTTTCCTCATAAGAAAATACCTATTGCTACATACCACTCTAAAACTATTTTTGCTCAGTTACATCCCTGTCATGATCATCACTATCAAAATAATCATAATGTGACTCAAACATATTACATCCTACATCATCATTATTCTCTACATGTTCTTGATGTTCTTCTACCTCTGTTTGATTTCTAGAAATGACAAAGTTACTGCACAATGCTCAGGAGCATGGGGTAACTGACAAACAAAACACCATGTACGCTGAACAGTGAACTCAAGATCATCTACCACATTTACAAAAAAAATTCATAAGGGATTGGAGGTGACCTTGTTATTAGTATTCTTGGGAGGAGGAACATTGGGCTGACCATCTTTCCAAGTAGTATTATAAGGGAAATTTTGCAATCTATTCTATCTATTGAAATTGGACTAATAAGGGACCTTATTTTCAGTGGGATTTCTATCATTCTTTACCTGAGGGAGATTCAAACCTTTTATAGCATTTAAAACTTGATGCATCTCGCTATGCTCTTTCTTTTTTCCACCTGCAAGTTTTTGTTCCTCCTTTCTATTTCCCTTGTTCCCAAATAACCTAGGATCATCTCTTTTGCTTTCTATAATCCATAAAATTCTCAAATATTTTTCTATATTTATAGTAATTATGAAAGCATCGCTTAAGGTTCTAGGATCCTTATCTCTAATTCAGTATGCCATTTTACCATCAAAAGTATTTCAATAAGTGATCATACATATCTTATCATCAACACACATAGCTTACATTAATTTGTACATTTTCTTCTGAAATCTAGTGTTGAAATCAATAACAGACTCATTATGCAACTTCTTAATATTATTGAACTCACTTAAGATATATCTTAGGTTATTTTTATCACCATATTGTTCCTTGAAATAGTATTCAATGTCTTTCCAGTCTAAAATGGATGATTTAGGAAGCCTTTTGAACCATTCTCTAGCATCCTCAATTAATGACTGAAAAAATAACTTCATGACAACATCTTCAGCCTTAACCACATAATCATTCATCATGTCAAGAAAATTCCTCAAATGATCCTCACAAGTGATAGCATTATTTCTAGCAAAAATAGGCAATCTTTTCCTCATTTCTTGTGGGATAGGGTTAGGGAATCCAGGAATACCTTCAAAACATATTTTCCCATAACCCTCCAACTAAATAGGTCTCCTTTGTAGGTCAATCTTAGAGGTACTAATAATATTTCTTTCATTTTTGTTGAAAGTGTTATTGGTAATAGCATCTATAGTAGACTTATTTAGATCCATTTTCTATGATGAAGAAGAGAAGAAAGAAGTATACAACTTAACAATCTTCTAATTTGCATTATTTGATCTATCATTATTTTTAGGAATGACTGCAGATTGCCTCCTAACATTCTCTAGAAAATTAATCTTGTTAGTCATCTTGACTATGGCTACCTCATTCTCTGCAATTTCTAATTTCTTAGCCAAAGCTTCTTTCTCCTTCCTCCTTTTCTCCAACTCAATATCATAAGGTGACATAGAGTCATGGATCTGAATGATCTTTGATGGCTTATTCATCCTAATACCAACTTCCTTTTGTTTTCCCTTGTCTCGAACATCAACAACATGTTCTACATCCTTTTTGACTTCTAAGGTCTTATAACTCTTGATCTATTGTACCATAGGACCCTCTCAATTTTCATCTTGGATTTCTACCAACTTTTGCTCTTGTATCTTAAGCTAGTCAACTTGACCCACAATCTCAAGTTGCCAAGCTTTGGCTATTATCTCATTTTTCTTCCTTAGGGCAACAATTCACCTAAGTAGTTTCTGCTTTTCTTCAAAAGCTTTCATGATCTTCTCTTCCCTTTCCTTTTTAAATTTTCTATAGATAGCCTCTTGCTTAGAAAGCTACATTCTCAAGATTTCATTTTGATTAGGATCAGGAATGGTAAACTCAAAACTAGAGGTCTTCTCATCATTGAAACTCTTAGGCTCTAAATGTTTAGGTCTTGCTCTTTCAGGAGAATAATCTAACATGAAAGGGTTCCTACTATACTGAAAAAGATCATTACTATTCATATAATCAAAAGTAAGTTCATGTGGTTGCACAAATTTCTCCTGACATATTATTTTAGGAGTATTATAAAAATCATCTTTAGATAAGCCTAGATGAGATCTAGGACCTTTGTAGAATGGTTCCCTTTTAGTAGTGGAAAGATAAAAATTATCTTTCCTTGTTATTTTCTCTTAGGAATAGTTTTCTTTCTACATTTGAGCCCCTTTCATAGCCCAATTCTTCTTTCCTTTAGGAGGAAGATCAGTCTATAATTTAATTGCTAGGTTTTTCTTCACATTTTCTCGTGTATTTTTCATACTTCCCATGATCTACAAATTCCTTAAACTTGACACTAGTTAAAACCTTTTTAAGTTGCCACCCACCTAGGGGAAAATATAATGCAATAACTTGTTGACCAAATGAAAATTTCTTGAGATAATAAGGAAAAAGCTGACAAATAGAATAAAACCAATCATAGTTGGTTTTGGGACTGCAACTCTTTCTTGATAGATAAGACACTTTTGTAAGGACTGTACACATTAGAATACACCTATGGATTGGGGATTTGTTCTTTTCTTTTAAATTCTCAAAGTTTTTCACTAGAAAATTCCACTAAAACCATGGGTAATTTCCAACTAGAGATTGATACACTAACACAACTAAGGAAATTGCAGTGATACATAAGCATATGAGCATATTTTGGGTTCTATTCTGATAGAAATACATAAATAAATTGAATGCATCAATGTTGGGGAAAATTACATCTCTGCACAAGAAATAAGGGTCTTTGAAAATATGGTTATTAGTGGAAACTACATTGGATAGCCCTGGGAGTATTTTCATCCATTCCTTTGCATGTTTGTTCAGTTTCTTGACCTTGCTTTTCTTTTTATCCTTGGATGTCCCCTTTTTTCTTCTTTCCTTCTATAGTTACTTCCACAACATCTTCTTCTTCTTCCACTTCTACTTCTACTTCATCAGCAAGGATTTCCTCAACATCCATGTCTACTAGTATAGTCTAAAATTATATCCCTCAAACTTTTGCAACACTAGCACAGAGAGTTGCAAAAGCTATGGATATTTTGAAAAAACCTCAAAACAGAAGATACAAGCTCTTGGAAATGACAAATATTTTAAAGCTTCAATCAAAACTTTTATTATTTCTCTATGTGATCTACCAGCTTCAATAAACCATGCATACATGAGCCTTTTATATTATCCCTATAGAGTGTTAGAAAAAGAATGTCAACCATGTAATATGATCCTTAAGTACTTTTCTGCTTTTATTTTAATTGGCTATGGAGAATTCATCTTTTTTACCCAACTGGCGTGATAGCTCAACTGAGTTCTTTTAAAGTTTAGTCTTTTGCCTCTATGCCTAGTCCAAAACCTATACCTGTCTTAACCTCAGAAAGGCAATTATCAAACCTTTACGCTTATCCAGTAATGCTTCAGAAATCTTCAAGTGTAGAAGCATTAGCCACTTATGAGCATGGATTTTCAATTTGTTCTACACCCATACGAGGCCCTCTTATCATAAGAACTCAAACCTTCTCAACTTATCATTATGTGTCTATACTTCATGACATCTCCTATCAGCGTAAAGCATTCATTTCATACCTTTGTTTATCTTATACACCTTTATGCTTAAGCACATGACCTTTTCCTTTTAAGACTTAATTATGCTTATAAGAGAAAACCAATCGCACATCCATGGAGAATAACATGAAACACTTTTATGTTCTCATGATGCACTTGCAAACATAAAAGCATAAGGGAAAATTCATTTTAAAAGATCAACAATCCAGATTATAACTCAAAAATAAAATCTACCATCAATTTTAAGCACATGAAAAATAAATCATTTAAGTTCTCCTCAATGTGTGCTAGACCCACCTAGCACATCTAACATGTCATAATCTAATTTACTCTTTTCAGGGTCCAAGTGGTAGCTATCCAAGTCTCACATGACAAATATTCCTTTATGACATCTGTTATAGTTTTCTACAAGCCAAAATAGTAGAAGCAAGTTGAAGAAATAAAACATTGTTATGCTCTTACAAGCTTCCCTTAGGTGTAGAATCATAAACCTCATTCAATATTTCTTTGAAAAACAACCTTTACACCATCACAAACCTTTACACCCTTATGACACAAGCACAAAATTTAAAAGCATAAATCAAATTGATCCACCTTTCTACTCATCTACTCAACTTGTTATTCCTATCTCCATAAACCAATGAAATAGAACCACTTTATGACATCTTACACTCATACACTGATAAGAAGAACATATATCCAAAGATACCTCAATGAAAGGATTTCATTCATATGGGCTAGCTAATCACCATAGAACCATAAAATAGACTTTTAAAGGTATGAAAACCTTCTTATGCACCTTTGCTCAAAGTTCAAACATGAGAGTGTAAAGCTCAAAACTTTACTACTTCACTATTACGTGATACACAACCGTATACCTATTTGTCAAATTTTACACTACAGCCTTATTTAGGAATAGATAAATGTAAGAACGAAGATAGAGAAAAGGGAACACAATGCTCTTATGGGAAATAAGAACACTACAAAACTATAAAGGTAAAATAACTCAAGATTTTTGAAAACCCTTTCAAAAATTCAAAAAAAACCTAAGGCTTCCACACACTTAGGACATTTTGGGAACAATGTTGATGACAAACCTTCAGAATTTAATAAATTTCAACCAACATAATGATCAGAGGACAACTAGGGTAAACACAAGATTTTAAAAGAGGATAAAAATAGAAACCCTAATCTATAGGACATAAAAGACTACATGATTTTTCAAACATATTTTTTATAAAATTGTACATTGTAAAATATCAAACCATCAGTACCCTTGATGGATATAAGATAAAGAATAAGAGCATAGATGAGTAAAGTAACAGTGAATTAGATGATGACCTTGATGAACTTGAAGCATTATTGGCCAGAAGGCTACCAAGATCTAAAAAGGATAATACAAAGGTAAAGTTCTTATTATTAGTTTTACATGTAACAAAGTGTTGTTATGTGGAGCCTAATCAAACTTTAAGGTTTACTCAGTGCGATTTTCTCCCCATACCATTGGATGACTTATTCCAACACTAATTTTGTAAGCAACAAAAGCTTATATAAAAAGACTTAGGGTTAGGGATTTCATTACATAATGATGATATTATATCTTCTTGTGGTGGTATTGAGTTGTAGGGGATTATAGATTGTAATCACTGGATAATAATAATATTGGACTTGTTGTTGGTGGATGTAGCTCAAGGATTGGGTGAACCACATTAAATCTTGGTGTCATCTGTTCTGTTGTATGCAATTAATTATTTTCTAATATTGTTTATATTTGCATGTAATTGTTTTTTTTTTTTGAAGTTAATCCTAACAAGTGGTATCAGAGCTAGAAAGTCATCATTTTTATAAATAAATAAAAAATTACTGATCCTCTACAAGAAGGTCTCATGGTTGAGTTGGAGCGATGGTAGATGAGGGTAAGCTAAAGGTGGAGAAGTTTAATGGGTAGAACTTTCAATTATGGAAGATGAGAATGGGGGACTATCTTTATCAGAAGGATTTATGGAAGCCATTCAAAGAAAAAGCAAAGAAACAAGGAACTATGACAGATGAGGACTAGGAGATTTTAGATAGAAAGGCTATTGGAAGTATTCAATCATGCTTGGCACCATCAATGACATTTACATTACAAAAGCAAAGAGGATAGAAGATTTGATGCAAACCCTAGCAAAACTATATGAAAATCCCTCTACTTCAAACAAGATATTTCTCATGAAGCATTTATTTAATATGAAGATGATAGAAGGTGGGTCTGTTGTGGATTATTTAAATGAGTTTAATACTATTACTAGTTAGTTATCTTCTATGGGTATTAATTTTAATGAATAAATTAGGGCTCTCTTGATTTTTTCTTCCTTTCCTAAAAGGTGAAATGGATTGAAAATGGATGTAAGCAGAGCTAGGTTAGTGGTAAAAGAATTTTCACAAAAAAAAGGGCATTTATTTTGATGAGATATTTTCTCCTATTGTTAAAATGACTTCTATTTGTATTGTTTTGAGTTATGTAACTAGTGAAGATTTTCATTTGGAGTAGCTTGATGTTAAAATAGCCTTTCTTCATGGTGATTTGGATGAAGAGATATATATGGCACAACCATAGGGATTTGAGGTTAATGGTAGGGAGAACTTAGTGTGTAGATTCAAGAAATTTTTATATGGCTTGAAACAAGCACCTCGGCAATGGTAGCTAAAATTTGATAGGTTTATGCATGATCATGGATATAGCAGGTGTCACTTAGATCATTATGTCTACTTTAAGAGGTTGGATGATAGTAGCTACATCATTTTATGTTTATATGTTGATGACACATTTTCAATTGGGTTTAACATGGATAACATTAAGTGGTTAAAGGAATAGTTAGCACATTCATTTTCTATAAAGGACCTAGGGGTAGCAAAATAAATCCTTGGTATGAAGATTCGTAGAGATAAGAAGAATAAGAAATTGAAATTATCTAAAGCTGATTATATTGAGAAGGTATTGCAACATTTATCTATGAAGAATGCTAAAGTTGTTAGGACACCTTTACCTAGTCATTTGAAGTTGACTAAGGAGATGTGTCCAAAGACAGAAGAATAGGAGGATAAGATATCCAAGGTACCTTATGCTTCAGCTATAGGAAGCTTGATGTATGCTATGGTATGTACAAGGCCATTTATTGCACATGAAGTCAGAGTCATTAGCAGGTATATGAGTCATCCAAGAACTGAGCATTGGAATGCAATTAAATGGATTCTCGGATATTTGGAAGGAACATCTAGTAAGTGTTTAAATTTTGGGGGCTCTACTACTAATTTATAGGGATACGTTGACATAGATTTGGTAGGGGATATTGATACTATGTGGAGTACTATAGGTTATGTATTTACTATTGGTGGAGTAGTAGTGAGCTAGGTTTCTAGGTTACAAAAGGTTAATGCTTTATCCACTACAAATGAGGAGTATGTTGCTACTATAGAGGTAACCAAGGAGATGGTATGGCTTTAGTTCTTCATGGAAGAGTTGGAACATCCATAGAGGGATAACTATTTGTTCACAAATAGCTAGAGTGTCATTTGCCTTACAAAGAATTATGCTCTAGATTCAAAGACAAAACACATATAGTTGTGATACCACTTCATTCAATCAGTTTTGGATGATGGACACTTAAAGCTAGAGAAGATAGATACAGATGATAACCAAGAAAATATTTTTATCAAGGTAGTAACAAGGGAGAAGTTGAACTCCTCTTCAGCTTTGGTCGGTCTTTTAGACTGAACAGAATAAAAGAACAATAGAGTCTAGGGTGGTTTGATTTTCCAGTGGAAGCTACAAGTTTAGTAGTAGTTCTATGATTAGTCTCCAAGTGGGAGGTTATTATTGTGGAGTTTAATCAGTCTCCAAGTGGGAGATTTTTGTGATGTGGAGCCTAATCACACATAGAGGTTTATTCAACTCATTTTTCTCTCCATATTATTTCTATGGGGGTTTGGGGGCAACACCCCCAAGATGGGTTCAAGGGGCAGTGCCCCATGTGTGCTCCCTATTGTAATACAATGTAGGGTCAAGGGCTAATGGCCCCATGGGGGTTTTGGGGGTTAGTACCCCCAAAGACAAAAATGACCTTATATTGTAAAACACATCAGCTGCTATTTTTTCTATTAGATAACTTATTTTTGCCCTAATTTTGTAAGTGATAAAAGCTTAATAAAAAGGGTTAGGGTTAGGGATTTCATAATGTAATGGTGATATTGTAGGTTCTTGAGGTGGTATTGAGCTATAACAGATTGTATATTGTAATCACTAGATAATAATAATATATGACATTGTTGGTGGACATTATCCAGAGATTGGGTGAAAAATGCTAAATCTTGGTGGCTTGTGTTCTCTTCAATGTGATCTATTATTTTCTAATATTGGTTATATTTGCATGTAACTGTTATTTCTGTATGAGGTTAATCCTAACAAAAAGTTGGTTAGATTGTGGCAAGTTGTCTTGATAAAGATGAGGAGGAAAGGAAAGACTTAAAGTATAGAGGAAGGAGAGACAACAAAGACAACCAAGATAATAAATACTACAAAGATATAGATAATAAATCTTGTTATATTTTTGAAGAAGATGGTTTTGATAGTAATTATGTGATCAAGATGAAAAAAATTTATGTTGCAATAAAAGATGATTTTGATAAAAATGAGAAAATGTACTTTATTTCACATGTGAATAAGAATGATAGATAGATAATTGATAACGCTTTCTCACATCATATGACTAGTGACACAAGTAAGTTCGACAAGTTAGAACACTATAATGGAAGTAGTGTTAACTTTGGAAATGATGTACCATGTTATGTGAAAGCTAAAGGATCAATTATATTGAATGATAAGATCATATGTGACAATGCATATTGGGTTGATGGTTTGAAATATAATTTCTTGAGTGTTACAGAGTTGAACAATTCAAGCTACTAAGTTGAATTCCAAAAAAAAGGTAAAGATCTATGCTGCTATCGGTGAATTGATTGTTAGAAATAGATAATACTGAGAGGAGGGGGGTGAATCAGTATTCTACAAAAAATTTCCCACAACTAAATATTTTTAATTACTTTATAACTTGCATATGAAAGTAAAAAATTAATTCTAAACATTAAATATAACCATACACATAGAGAATTCATAATACCACTATTTGTTAACTAGGGAAACCCTAGCCAAGGGAAAAACCTGATGAGATGATACCCACAAGATGATTCACTAAAGAATAGAATCCTATTAAGAATATTGACCCTATTAGGAGTCTATAAAGTGCATATAGTGTCTTGCATCTTTGTTAGAGGACTAGACCTTGTTAGAAGCCTCAACCTGTTAGGAGTTGGTAGATCAAATACAATGTATGCAAGAAGAGCCCACTGCCCTAACATGAAATTATAAGACTCAACTCTTCACAAGAATTTATATACATACAATAGTTTCTATCTATTTTATTTTACACTTGCTTTGATCATACATCAAATGTGGTTTTCATATTATCACATTGAATTCACATAAATCACAAATATTACATAGATCATACATATGTCACCCACTTATCTTTGCAAGATAAGATCTTTAATTATACCTTGCATATTCATAATTCACCTTTTAGTCATCCTTCATGCTTTCACACACTTGACATAATATAAAATAGCTTATGGAATAATATCCACATAGTCAGCTCATCAATTTCTCAAGTCATACAATCTAATTCTATCCTAAATTTTTAAATACTCATAATGGTATTTCAATCATATCTCATATTGTACTATCCATACACACCTACACATTGGTACACATCATCATGAAAATGTCATAGAACTTTCCTCAATTGTGCATGAGCTAACTCTCAATGATTTGTCTGTACACATCACATCTTCTCTCTGTGATGTTGCAAATTGTCTAACACTTAGACAATTTTCTATCTCTAAATACATAAATAAAATGTTTAATACATGTTTCCATAAATGAAAACTCTTAGAACATCTATCTAACCATATTTCCAAATATCTCCCCCTTTGGCATTGATGGAAACATTTGGGAAAATTGACTAAGTCCCAAAATGATGTCGTACATAACAACAACAAATAAAAGTAAGTATACAAAATTGCCTTCAAACCATAACAATTTTATTCATGTTTTTATGGATCGTTACATTCCTTATCACTCATTTACATTGATACACAATTGCATAAGTGTACTCTCCCTTACATATACAATACATACAATTTTCCTTTACATATTACTCCACCTTTGACATCAATGGAAAAGGTATCAAAAACTATATTCTCAAAATTGGGTGACCTATTGCTATTCATCTTGTTATCCTGGAAAAATAATCTCCATAAAAAAGTTTGAGCATGTTTAGCTCTTTCTTCTAGTTTTTCTTTACATAATTAGAAATACTAATTAGTCCACATAGTGCCTTTGATCACACTATAGATCTTCTCCAATTCTAATCCCCACTCTTCAATGCTAGTTTCTATGAGTTGTAATTTTGTAGTGAGTGATTCAAGTTCATTCATCTCACCCTTTATTTGACACTGTAAGTTAGTTAGGTACTTGTATGATAGTGCACATTATCCATACAATCTCTTCCCTTCATTAATGTGTTTTCTCAGTTCCTTGATTCTTACCTCAAGTGCTTTTAATTCATTTCTCACATTAGTGCATACTTTATCAAATAGTGATGCATCATGCTTTTCTTGTGCTTGTGCTAAAGCTAATTCTACTAAAGTTGGGAAATTATTATCAAAGATCTTCACCAACTCTTTGGCCTTTACTTGGAAGTCTAGATCATCTATAGTTTAGTTGACTATCTTCTACATTCTATCTAAGACTTCAGTGCTTCTCCAAAGACATTGTTGATTTATTATTTTCAAATAAATTTCTCAATGAGCTCATTATTCCTTTTTTATCATCATCATTATTTGATAGCACTGATATTGTTGCTGCTAATATGATTGGAGTTACTATAGGAATAGGTGTAACTACTTTCATTTCTTCTTCTCTTCCTCAACTTTCTTCTTCTCTTCTTCTAATCTTTCTGCGTGTTTCCTTTTCTTCTCGCCTTCTTCCTTTTTCTTGTCTTCTTCTTTTCTTTTCTTCTCCTCCTCTTCCTTTTTATTCTCTTCTTCTATCTTCTTTTTCTTCTCCTCTTCTTCTCTCCTCTTTACATCTACTATCCTCTATGTTTCTTTCTTATTCTCTTGTTCAACAAAGCTAGAGTATGTTGTTATATTGTTGATATCACCAACAATATTTTCTTCATATCCTACAAAAGGATTCTCCTTTTCTTAATATGTACTATCCAATTACATGGATTCAGTACCCATAACAATGTGTGGTGTTGAGGGTGCCTATTTTTTCTCTTCTTCTTCTCCCTCATCACTAGATGGTATGTGTGTTCTTCTACATATACTGGGCTATCACACTTTGACTATGCAATCACCTTATGAACTGAGGTCATAAATTGTACAATTTCCTACTCTGTCTCCTTCTTGGAATACTCATAATTATTTCCCATTAAAATAACTACTCTTCTTTTGTTCCCTAGCAAGGTCTCAATATCCTTCAAAAAAAAAATTTGAGTCCTCCTTAGAGACAACTTCACATAGTTTATTTAACATTGTGATCCTCAAATTCAAATCTTCTTCTAATACTCTCTTCTTTCTATTCATTAGCCTATTGTATAGGTCCTTAGGTATCTTAATCTAAATATTCTCAAACTTCTTAATTCTCAAAATCATGTTTCTATTAGAATATCAACCTTAAACTATTATCAATTATCGAACTATTATCACAATTATCAACCTTAAACTATCTTAACCATATGAGTAATATAAAATGAAACTACAACAAGATACTCATAAAAAATAACACCATATATGTTAACTAGGGAAACCCTTGATCATAGAAAAAATTTCGGTGGGGATGGTATCTACAAGATGATGTACTAATATAAATATTCCTCATTAAAGGATAGACCATGTTAAGATTCTATTACAACATTCAGTACATATAATGTCATGCCCCTGACAGTTCTACATCTATTACCTCAGACTCTTAGATTAGTTTAATTTATTGGATGGTTTGGTACTTGTTTTGAAACATTTATTTTGTAGAAACTATTTCGTTTCTGGCATCATTATGTTATTTAATTTATGCCCTATGAGAAGTCAGATGTTTCTAAGATCTGATTCTCAGAATTAATGTTGACTTTTTAGATTCAAAAATCCTGCAGTAAAGAATTGGTTCTCAGATATGGCAATTCAGTTTTGTTTTAAAGTTCATTTGGATCAGTTTTGGTTTCTTAACTCATGGTCTTTTTCAAAATTATGATTAATGTGGCATTTAATTTTAACTGTCCCTAGAATCTTTTATTTGCCAATTTTCTTTTGGTATATATATATATATATAAATACAAGTGCATAAAGTATTAAATAATTTTATATAAATATAAACTTATATATATGTATATATATATACATATATATAAGTTTATATTTATACACACACACACACACACATATATATATACGTATATGTAATTGTTGGTATATTTGTGTGCTTGTGTTTATATTTATACAAGATATAATTATATGTATATATGTATATACATATTAATTTTCTGTAATCTTAATATAAATTAGGATTAATATTGATATTAATATTAATATTAATATTATCATTAATATAAATATTAATGTTAAGATTAATACCTAATACTATGTTAAGCTAAGTCATTTCCTAAGCTAACCTAATGTATTCAACTAAGACTAAGACCTAACCTAAGTCTTTACTGGCATGACCGCTAGTCTTACTAAAATATAGCCTTGTTATGGACTTGGTTTATGGTAGATGTTTGGAAATTTATGGTGGGCAATTTCATCAATTTTTGAATTGGTATTGCATTCACCATGTGTTGGAAAACTAAGAGAATAAGTTGTTAGCGATAAGCTCGCAGTAATGAGCATTAATTTCCATGGTTAGTCGGTTGTTTTGGCTTGGAGTTAGTTGGATTTTGAGTTCAGTCTACCGTTGATGAACTCCATTTGTTGTTTCATCGAAAATCTATTGAACGTGTTTCTCTGCGCTTATTATGGGGATTCTGGTGACCATGAGGATGATTTTCGATTCTCACTCCAGCTTTATAAATCCTTACTTATTTGTATTCCTCATTCTTCTGTCTTTTCATGGTTGAATTTTCTCTATCTTAGTGTTTGAAAGGGTTTCATTGTTATCTCTGTACTAAGGCATAGAGAGTTGGAGGCTTGGGATGCGAGTTGGTATTTGAGGGCTCTCCAAATAGTTTCTCCTAGATTATCATTCTGCATTTGCACGGGCAGGGGGCTTTCCTCTAACTCAATCTTATTCCTTTTTTGCATTATTTCATTTATTTATGGTGAATGTTGAATATGCAGTGGCTTTGTGGGAAAAATTGACACCCAACTCTGTGAGTATGCCAAATTTGGTGTGTTCATCACCAAACTTGGTATAAACCCAGAATTGGGTGTGAATATTTGAATACCTTGTTCTTTGTGTTTGCAATAGTTTTTTTTTATGATTGTATAGGAGATGTTAGCGATACTAAATGCTTTACAGAGCAGATAAAAAAAAAAGAGGGGTTTCATATTCTTACAAAACATTTCTATGGGTTTCGGTCTATCAAGACAATCACATTCTCTATGGTATCGAATGCTTAAATGATTGTTATAAATAAAAAGCCATTAGAACAGAGGATAGTCTTATAGTCAAACAGTGGAATTTAAACATGTTATAATTTTGTTTTGGTTTTGGTATTAGTAAGTTTTTAGAAAATGAAATTGTTATACATGATGGTTATCGATTATTTTAAAACCATAGCTCTGTGTGATGCATGGAGATTGTTAACTTGGATCAAATTTTAAACAGCGAATGCAAACATGTAGGCGATAACGGATTTAAGAGATTTGAGAAATTTTAGACTTAGCCATTTTATTGTCTACAGTTACTATTTTTGATAGAAAATTGGTTTTTCATTGATTTTGGTACATGAATATTGAGTGTGATAACTGTCAGCATTAAAATTCTCTGTCATCAATTTTTTTTGACAAACAGGTATTATAAAGAGTAGTAAAAAGAAAAACATAAATTATTTATCAGTAATTTAATAGTATCATTCAATGAAAAAGATTATATATATAACTATTTTAACTCTGACTTTAAATTATTAAGGTTTTATATATATATAGAAAGATATGGCTGTGTGTGTGTGTGTGTGTGTGTGTGTGTGTGTGTGTGTGTATGTATTTCCTTATGAATAGATTGTTAGTATTAAAATATATGTTTACATTCATAAGTTTAATGTGGCTACTTGTTTCTCAAAATGGGAATTGCTTGATTCTGGTATTTAGATTTTAGTATAATTCTTTCCTTGCTAAACAGTTTAAACATTAAGAACATAGTAAATGTGTTTATTAATGGTTTGATTACTTATGTAAAATTAAAATAAACAAAGTTGTATTTGATACTTTTAAATATGGATTGCTTTTGGAAAATTACAATTATGGTTTTGTTTGGTAAGCTGATTAGTGATTACATTTGGAAAATTGGAAGTTTGGCGATAACTGATATTTTTTGGTTGCTAATTCAATTATTAAATTGAAGCAATAGAAATAATTTATTAGTTGAAATTAAATAAATAAAACTTCAAATTTTCTTCTATTTTGTAAAACTAGAATTACGTGTGTATTAGATTATGCAAGTTTGATCCTTTAGATTGGGTGGTTGTCATAAAGCGAGTAACTTGTGGTGATAGAATTATTTTTCCGGATGCCCTCCGACACTAGTCTAGATCCTTGTGGGAAAGTTTATGATAGTTATTTAATCAAGTGGTAATATCTAAAACTCATGGGTCAGGTTACATATAACAAGATAAGAACTTAATGGATTCACCTGACATATAGAATCCTATGAATGGATGTATGTAGATTCTTATGTTGACACCCATGAAACTATTGGATCATTACCTTGACATATTTTGTGTGAGTTTATTTTTGTATATCTATTTGTAAGAAATTGTGTACTTGCTATAAATCTGGTTGTGAAAAGAAAAAAATAGAACTTTTTGATAATCCTTTATTTGGATATGTGTATTTCATGCTGTTATATTATCTAACATGTAGGTTTATTGAAGAATTCATCAGCTTATTTTAGTGTCACTAAGCCCTATTTGTGTTTTTTGATTGTGTTGTTTTTTTTGGTTTTAGGTTTGATATAGGATTTGTTTATGGACTTGGAAGTAGGAAATTATGTCTTATCATTGAAGGCTAATTGTAGTTGATTAATGGTTTCAAACAACTCAGAATCTAAATTGTGATCAGTGTCAACCTAAAAGCTTTGTATTATTGATTGTATTTATTATGAGGGTATATTTTATATACTTAGATGTAATGATCAATAATGATTTAATGTTGTTGTAGTTCATTCTAGTACCAGGTTGTCAAAGCTATTTTGTAATGGTAATATGATATGAAGTTAAAAAAAAATTGTATGGGTTTTATCTTTGTATCTTTGTATAGTATTTTTATTATTATTACTGTGTCTTTTCTTTTAGTTTTGATAAGAGTATTACATTTGGTATCAAAGGCTAGTTTAAACACTCGGGACTCGATATTTTGAAATAGGGTTTCATTATGCTTCCTAGGAAGATTTTAATTATTTCATTTATTATAGGAATTTTAGTATGCCTCCTATTACACGAGGAACATGAGGACAAGGTATCCCTAATGCTTAGGCTGATGTAGGTAGAGACAGAGGAGGTCGTAGAGGCTGTAGTCGTGGCCAAGGTAGAGGTCAGGCTCATCAAGAGATGCTTGATGATGAAATTCCTCATGTTGAAGAGCAAGGGGGATTTCAAGCTGAAATTCTTCAGCAAATTCTTGAATGATTGGATGGGATAGAAGCTAGGAATAATATTCTTGGTGGGGGAGTAAATGCTCAAAATTTGTAGATTCCCAATGCCAATTAGGTTATAGTAGAAAATCCTGTTATCAGGACTCAACTTAAAGACCTATCTAAGCTTAAAGGTCCATATTTTAATGGAACATAAGCTGGTAATGAAGTTGAAGCTTGGCTTATAAATATCGATGGTTTATTTTTCATGATTATCACACTAATGTGAAATTTTGCTAGACTACAATGCAGTTAAGGTCTTTTGCATCTATATGGTGGGAAATGGAATTAGAACACCTTGGAATTGTGAATTGTTCCTAGAGAGATTTCGGGAAAGTTTCATGTCTAAGTATTGCCAGCAATCTAGGTCTGAGGAATTCTTTAACATTGCACAAGGTAATTCTTCAGTGGAAATGTATGAAAGATAGTTCTTTTAGTTAAAGAAGTATTTTGGTTGGAATGAAGGTGATAGAACTTTGGTGCAACATTTTATCAGAGGATTAAATCCTAGGATTGGTGAGTAAGTGAGAACTTTCAAACAAAAAACTATTAAAGAAGCTGCTGATCAAGCTAAACTTACTGAAATGAAATCTGGTTATTCTATCAAAAGCACTACTAGACCACCATTTCCTAGTAGTAATGAGAGTCAAAAACCTTTCAAGGATGATTCTAAGGCAGCACCTAGTAGCTTTGTTAGTAAATCTTAGAAGAGGAAATTTACTAAATTTTCCAAAACAAACAAGAGTTTTAAGGTCCCTAAATTAACTAAATCTTTTAAGCCTACTGAAAGTGTGAAGCAGAGTTTTACACTGCCACAAAAAACTTCTTCATAGGATAAGAGCACCAAAAAAGGAGCAAAATATTGGCATTGTGGGCAGTTGGGTCATCTACAATGGAATTGTCCTCTTCGAGGCAATAATTAGGGTAGGTCTAAAGCATCAGGTTTTGAGGCTACCGTTGGTGATTCAAGAAGGAACCATTGTATATTTGTTACTGTGGACCATAATCAAGTAGAACTTCAGAACACGGTGATTGAGACCAAAGGTAATTTTCAAGGTACACAAATTTCCATTTTATTTGACTCAAGTGCCACTGATTCTTTCATTTCTGCCAATTTGGTTAATCTGTGTGATATTCCTGTGAGAAAGTTGGTATGGCAAGTTGAGTTAGCTTCTTGGTCTAAGGTAGAAGTTGGATTGTTTTTTGTAGGTTGTGAATTACAACTTAAGGCTTTTACCACTATAGTTAACCTCAGAGTTATTCCCTTAGGAACCTACGACATTGTTTTAGGAATGGACTAGTTGGAATAGCATCAGGCTATTGTTGATTGTTATAAAAAGGTTATTAGATGCATTGATGATAATGGAACAAACAAATTGCTAACAAGGGTTAACAGACCTATCTCTATTAGGTCTTTATCTGCCAAACAACTCCTTAGGTGTATGCGGAAAGGCTGCAAACTATTTTCTATATCGGTTAATGATTTTTTTGAACCTATGGCATATCAAAACAATTTAGACCATCCTTTACTGAAGGAATTTTATGATGTTTTTGTAATGGAGATTTCAAGTATTCCTCCCAAGAGAGAAATAGATTTTAGGATTGATCTTATTCCAAGAACTGAACCAATTTCTAAAACTCCTTACCGCATGATAGCACAAGAATTGGTGGAACTTAAGGTTCAACAGGAAGAACTTCTTCAGAAGGGGCTGATTAGACTTAGTGTCTCTCCTTGGGGTGCACTTGTTATCTTTGTAAAGAAGAAAGATGGATCACTTAGACTGTGTATTGATTACAGATAGTTAAATAAGGTTACTATCAAGAATAGGTATCCACTACCTAGAATTGATTATTTATTTGATCAAGTGAAGGGTGCTAAAGTATTTTCTAAGATTGATCTAAATATGGTTACCATCAGCCAAGAATTCAAGAAGCTAATATCCATAAAATAGAATTTTGTACTAGGTATGGGCATTACGAATTCATTGTTGTACCTTTTGGTTTAACAAATGCGCCATCAATTTTTATGAGTTTGACGCAGGGAGTTTTTAGAACTTTCCTAGATAGATTTGTAATTGTCTTTCTAGATGATATTCTGGTTTTTTCTAACTCCTTGGAGGAGCATGAACAGCATCTGAAACAAGTTTTTGAATGTCTCCAAAAGAATAAGTTGTATGCTAATCCTGAAAAGTGTGAATTTTTCAAAACAAATATAAGTTATCTTGGACACATTATAACAAGTGATGGAATAGCTATTGATCTAGCTAAAATTAGAGCGATTGTAGAGTGGCCTATACCTACAAATGTGTTTGAAGTAAGAATTTTTATGGGTTTAGCCAGTTACTATAGAAGATTTGTAGCTAATTTCTTGAAAATAGCTCATCCTATTACCTCTCTTTAGAAAAAAGGTAAGAGGTTTGTTTGGTCAAAAAACTGTGAAGAAGCTTTTCAACATCTTAAAGAATGTTTGACTAGTGCACCTATGTTAGTTATGCCTGATTCCGGTAAAGAATTTGTGGTTTGCATAGATGCTTCTTTAGATGGGCTTGGAGTAGTTTTAATGCAGGAAGGCAGGGTTATTGCTTATGAGTCTAGAAAACTCAAGGATCAAGAGATTAGTTATCCTACTCACGATTTAGAACTAGCAACAGTAATGCATGCATTGACTAAATGGAAAAATTTTCTCCTTGGACAACATTTTGATTTACATACTGATCACAGAAGTCTTCAATATATATTTACAGAACCCACTTTGAATGCACGACAATGCAGATGGATGGAATTCTTGTGTGAGTATAATTTTGAAGTAAAATATGTGTTGGGTAAAGAGAATAAGGTGGATAATGCACTTAGCAAACGACATCATGAATTCTCTTCATTAACTCTCATAGTTGATTTAAAGGAAAGAATAGTGCAAAATTTGATTGCTGATCCTTGGTTTGTAGATATCAAATCTGTAGTAGAAAGTGGTAGCACTTTGGAAGGTAGGTACAAAGGATACTCTATCAACTCTAATGGATTATTAATCTTCAAAGATAGAATCTACATTCCTGTAGTTGGAGAGTTGCAGAATTTGGTTATGTTTGAAGCTCATAAAGTGCCCTATTTAGCACATCCTAGTGTTAAGAAAATGAATACTAATCTTAAATAGCATTATTATTGGCCAGGTATGAAGAGAGATATTACAGATTTTGTGGTTAGATGTCTAGAATGTCAAAGGGTGAAAGTTGAACATCAGTATCCTGCTAGTTTACTTTAGTCACATAGTGTACCTGAAAGGAAATGGGATACCATCTCCATTAATTTCATAGTGGGATTAACATTATCAGCTAGACGACATGATTCAATCATGGTTATTGTTGACAGGTTAACCAAAGTTGCACATTTTATACCTATAAGATCTTCTTATAATGCTGCTTTAGTAGCACAATTTTTTATGGAACAGGTTGTAAGACTGAATGGGATTCCAAAGAAGATCATATCAGATAGGGACCCAATTTTCACATCATCACTTTGGAGGTCTATGCAATGTGAACTTGGTACTCAACTAAATTTTAGTTCTGCATATCATTTTGAGACTGACAGACAAACTGAGCATGTAAATCAGATTCTTGAAGACATGCTCAGGATGTATGTCATGGATAGATAGAACAAATGGGAAGAATTCTTGTACTTAGTTGAGTTTGCTTATAATAATGGTTATCACAGCTCTATAGGTATGTCTCCTTTTAAAGCTTTATATGGAAGACCTTGTAGAACACCTTTGAGTTGGGATAATCTAGAAGACAGAATTCTCCTAGGGCCTGACATGCTCCAAGATCTAGAATAGCAAGTGAGATGAATCAGGGAACATCTTACTATAGCACAGGATAGACAAAAGAAAGTATGCAGATTTGCATAGGATGGAGCATCAGTTTGAGGTTGGGGACAAAGTATTTCTGAGGGTTAGACCTCGAAAAAGTCCTATTAGATATGGTAAGGGTTCCAAATTGTCTCCATGTTTTGTGGGACCATTTGAAATCTTGGAATGAGTTGGTCTAGTTGCCTATAGACTTGCTTTTCCTCCCAGTCTATCTCGAATCCATGATTTTTTTCATGTGTTTGTATTAGGGAAATACATAGCTGATATCACTCATATTATTAATTGGAATGCATTACAGGTAGAGGGTGGCCAATTGATGATGGACTAGTGCAGATCATCCAACAAAGAGAGCTCAATCTTAGAGGTCGCAAGGTGGAGCAGGTAAAGGTATTATGGGATCATAATGATGATACATCTGCAACTTGGGAAGATGCTAGGACAACAAAAGCTTCTCATCCTCATTTTTTTTCAGGCTTCCAGGAGTAAGCCTAACTTGGTGGGAAAGGGTTTCATGCCCTTGACAGTTCTGCATCTGTTACCTCAGACTCTGAGATTAGTTTAATTTATTGGATGGTTTGGTACTTATTTTGAAACATTGATTTTGTAAAAACTATTTCATTTCTAGCATCATTATGTTATTTAATTTATGCACTATGAGAAGTCAGATGTTTCTAAGATCTGATTCTCAGAATTAATGTTGACTTTTCATATTCAGAAATCCTGCAGTAAAGAATTAGTTCTCAGATATGGAAATTCAATTTTTTTTTAAATTTCATTTGGATTGGTTTCAGTTTCTTAACTCATGGTCTTTTTCAAACTTATGATTAATCTGACATTTAATTTTAACTGTCCCTAGAATCTTTTATTTGCCAATTTTCTTTTGGTATATATATATAAATACAAGTGCATAAAGTATTAAATAATTTTATAGATATATATATATATATATATATATATATATATATATATATATATATATATATATATATATATATATATATATATATATATATATATACATATATGTAATTGTTGGTATATTTGTGTGCTTGTGTTTATATTTATACAAGTTATATTTATTTGTATATGTGTATACATATTAATTTTTTGTAATCTTAATATAAATTAGGATTAATATTGATATGAATATTATCATTAATATAAATATTAATGTTAACATTAATACCTAATACTATGTTAAGCTAAGTCATTTCCTAAGCTAACCTAATGTATTCAACTAAGACTAAGACCTAACCTAAGTCTTTACTGGCATGACCACTACTCTTACTAAAATATAGCCTTGTTATGGACTTGGTTTATGGCGGCAATGTTTGGGAATTTATGGTGGGCAGTTTCATCAATTTTTGAATTGGCAATGCATTCGCCATGTGTTGGAAAACTGAGAGAATAAGTTGGTAGAGATAAGCTCGCAGTAATGAGCATTAATTTCCATGGTGAGTCGATCATTTTGGCTTGGAGTTAGTTGGATTTTGAGTTCAGTCCACCATTGATGAACTCCAATTGGGGTTTCATGGAAACTCTGTTGAACGAGTTTCTCTGCGCTTATTATGGGGATTCTGGTGACCATGAGAATGATTTTTGATTCTCACTCCAGCTTTATAAATCCTTATGTATTCATATTCCTCATTCCTCTATCTTTTTGTGGTTGCATTTTCTCTATCTCAGTGTTTGAGAGGGTTTCATTGTTATCTCTGTACTAAGGCATAGAGAGTTGGAGGCTTGGGATGCAAGTTGGTAGTTGAGGGCTCTCCAAACAGTTTCTCCTAGATTATCATTCTGCATTTGCACAAGTAGGGGGCTTTTCTCTAACTCAATCTTATTCCTTTTTGCATTATTTCATTTATTTATGGTGAATGTTGAATATGTAGTGGCTTTGTGGGAAAAATTTACACCCAACTCTGTGAGTATGTCAAATTTGGTGTGTTCATCACCAAACTCGATATAAAACCCAGAATCAGGCGTGAATATTTGAATACCGTGTTCGCAATGGTTTTTTTTATGATTGTATAGGAGATGTTAGCAATACTAAATGCTTTACAGAGAAGATATAAAAAAAAAGGGGTTTCATATTCTTACAAAATATTTCTATGGGTTTCGGTCTATCAAGACAATCGCATTCTCTATGGTATCGAATGCTTAAATGATTGTTATAAATAAAAAGCCATCAGAACAGAGGACGGTCTTATAATCGAATAGTGGAATTTAAACATGTTATAATTTTGTTTTGGTTTTGGTATTAGTAAGTTTTTAGAAAATGAAATTGTTATACATGATGGTTATCAATTATTTTAAAACCATAGCTCTGTGTGATCCATGGAGATTGTTAACTTGCATCAAATTTTAAACAGCGAATGCAAACATGCAGGCTGTAACAGATTTAAGAGATTTGGAAAATTTTAGACTTAGCCATTTTATTGTCTACAATTACTATTTTTGATAGAAAATTGGTTTTTCATTGATTTTGGTACATGAATATTGAGTGTGATAATTCTAAGCATTAAAATTCTCTGTCATCGATTTTTTTTGACAAACAGTTATTATAAAGAGTAGTAAAAAAAAAAAAAATAGTTATCAGTAAGTTAATAGTATCATTCAATGAAAAAGATTATATATATAACTATTTTAACTCTGACTTTAAATTAATAAAGTTTTATATATATATACATATGTATATATATATATATATACATATGTATATATATATACATATATGTAGATATATATATATATGTACATATATGTATATATATATATATACATATATGTATATAATATACATATGTATATATATATATATATATATATATATATATATATATATATATATATATATATATATATATATACACACATATATATGTATATACATATCTGTATATATATATATATGTATATATATATATATACATATATGTATATATATATATATACATATATGTATATATATATATACATATATACATATATATATATATATATATATATATATATAAATATATGTATCAGTATGTATGTATTTCCTTATGAATAGATTGTTAGAATTAAAATATATGTTTACATTCATAAGTTTAATGTGGCTACTTGTTTCCCGAAATGGGAATTGCTTGATTCTGGTATTCAGATTTTAGTAAAATTATTTCCTTGCTAAACAGTTTAAACGTTAAGAACATAGTAAATGTGTTTATTAATGGTTTGATTACTTATGCAAAATTAAAATAAACAAAGTTGTATTTGATACTTTTAAATATGGATTGCTTTTGGAAAATTACAATTATGGTTTTGTTTGGTAAGCTGATTAGTGATTACATTTGGAAAATTGGAAGTGTGGCGATAACTGATATTTTCTGGTTGCTAATTCAATTGTTAAATTGAAGCAATAGAAATAATTTATTTTTTAAAATTGAATAAATAAAACTTCAAATTTTCTTTTGTTTTGTAAAACTAGAATTACGGGTGTATTAGATTATGCAAGTGTGATCCTTTAGATTGGGGGCTGTCATAAAGTGAGTAACTTGTGGTGATAGAATTATTTTTTCGGATGCCCTCCGACACTAGTCTAGATCCTTATGGGAAATTTATGATAGTTATTTAATCAAGTGGTAATATCTAAAGCTCATGGGTCGGGTTACATATAACAAGATAAGAACTTTATGGATTCACCTGACATATAGAATCCTATAAATGGATGTACGTAGATTCTTATGTTGACACCCATGAAACTATTGGATCATTACCTTGACATATTCTGTGCGAGTTTATTTCTGTATATCTATTTGTAAGAAATTATGTACTTGCTATAAATCTGGTTGTGAAAAGAAAAAATAGAACTATCTGATAATCCTTTTTTTGGATACGTGTATTTCATGATGTTATATTATCTAACATGCAGGTTTACTAAAGAACTCATCAGCTTATTTGAGTGTTACTAAGCCCTGTTTGTGTTTTTCGGTTGTGTTGTTTGTTTTGGTTTCAGGTTTGATATAGGATTTGTTTATGGACTTGGAATTAAGAAATTTTTCCTTATCATTGAAGGTTGATTGTAGTTTGATTAATGGTTTCAAATAACTCAGAATCTAAATTGTGATCAGTGTCAACCTAAAAGCTTTGTATTATTGATTGTATTTATTATGAGGGTATATTTTATATAGTCAGATGTAATGATCAGTAATGATTTAATGTTGTTGTAGTTCATTCTAGTACCAGGTTGTCAAAGCTCTTTTGTAATGGTAATATGATATGAAGTTAAAAAAAAATTGTATGGGTTTTATCTTTGTTCCTTTGTATAGTATTTTTTTAATTATTACTGTGTCTTTTCTTTTAGTTTTGATAAGAGTATTACATATAAGTCCTTGTAGGATACCTTGAATCCTTATGATGAGATTCCAACCCCATTAGGAATTATGCCAATCCTGTAAGGAGTTGTGCAAGGCTGCTAGACCCACTACCCAAAAAACTTTAAGGGCAAGACTAGTGAACCCACTATCCAAATGATCTTTGTATTATTCTTTGAGAATAATAGAATGACATTTTACTATTCCTTCCTCTTTCTCTATCTTATCAATTGTACCTCTACTCCTTGATCTTGTAACTAGATCACAAATCTCGCATCTAATAATCCCATGGATTGCTTACACATGTTTAGTAAGCACTCTACTTCTTTTCAGACATCACACTTCAAAAATGGTCATAGTACTTTAATACTTTACAATCAAGGAAAAAAAATTTCCTTTATACCATATCTTCATAATAATTCCTTGAGTTGTCCTTGAGGCTTTCCTAATTAATTATAATAACATAATTAATTACAGTTGCAATAGCATTATCGACTTACATTCTATATAAAACTTCACATCTATGATACTGGAGCTTGTACACTTGCTAATATCATCAATAGATTGTCTTTTGTCACTACTTGACTACACATCTCTTCATTACATCTTAGATGTAAGATAGCCATCAACCATCAAGAACTGCTTTTCTAATACTCTATCTCTAAATTGCTCTTTGTAAATCAGGTACATCTTCTATACATCTTCAACTTAGACTCTATCCACTTGACCATATCATTAGAACATTGTACCAAACATATCCATACCTACACATCACCAGATAATCAAACCATTGTTTGTGCCATCAAGATCTTTGTCTATTGCTCAGCTAATCTTTACAAAAACCATACTAGGTTGACATCAATGACAAACACAGTCATGAATTCAACATGTCTATATTCTCCAATGCTCAAGATATTCCCTGAAGTAGTATCATAATCATTCATGCTAACAATCTCCCCCTTTGGCATTGATGGCAACATAGATGAAAACACATCTAAGTTCCAAGAATACCAAGTAATGCTCTATTGCTACTTTTGTTCCCATCTACTCAAATCCTCTTCATCAAGCAAGTCTGAAATCTTTTGGATTTTGAGACTAACATCATGTGTCCACATGCAAAATTGAATCTCAAACACAATAGATGCACACAAGCACATACTCCTTCTTCTTAGACATCAATTCTTTACTTCACACTAAACAATTTACAATACTTCTAGTGCACATTCCTACTTCCTTTCATGAATCTTTCTAAATCTCTCTAAAAAGATATCTCTCTCCTATACTTAGGAGATGTACATGATACTTAATAGATATATGCTTAGTCTTAGAATGTAATATAGGATTATTAGACATACTCAATGTACATTTGTTATTATAGTAAATGATAACAAGTTCTTCAAACTCAATTCTAATAATTTTCTTTAGTATTGCTTTGCAAAATATAATCTTGCTTCTTACTTAACCAAGAAACCAATCTTCCTCCAAGAAGGAATTCTCCCCCACTGGTGCTCTTTCTATCATCCATACTACCTGTTGGATACAATTGTTAATTGTGTATTGTCTTTGATGTTACAAAAATGTCATATCAGTCATTAGACAGAGTTTACCAAGCTCAGATGGTTAGTAAAGCAATTTACAGTGTCTATCGAATGTTCCTGAATAGCGCAAAGGAAAGTTAGCTCTTACTGAGCTCACTTGGGCATCAAAGGATTATGTAGTAGAAAGTTAATGTTTCCCAAGCTCCCAAGGTTAAAAAAAGGAAAGATAATGTCTACCGAGTTGACTTGGTCATCAAAAAGAATGTTAGCTTTTACCGAGCTAACTCAGTAAACGAAGGAAGGTCAGTGTTTATCGAGTTAATTCAGTCTCCAAAGGAAGTTGCAAGGTTTGCAATGATTATCGAGCTTCACTTGGTTAACACTGGGGAAACTTTTCTGGAGTAGTGGTCACCGAGCTGGGTCGGGCAACGAAGAATTTTATTATTCTAAAGAATTAAGTTTAATTGTTTTGTGTAATGTTTGCAGCCGACTAATTTATGTTTTTCAGTTGTTGTAACTTGTAATTGAGCTGACTTGACAATCTATAAGGTATATATGAAAGCTCAAGTTGTGAATTCATAAGATGTAAGAGTTTGGATGCATAAGAGTGTAAATGTATGGATATGGAATTTGTGAATATTGAATATATGAGCAAATGTTGAAGAATGATTAGATATGCTTATGGAGCTGCAAAGTTATATTTGATTAGTGAGGATCTAGTAAATTAGAACAAAGATCTATATTCAGCAAAGATAAGTTGCATATATTTCATATCACTTCATTTTTTCTTTCTAATCATTGTAACAGTGATTCAAAATCTCTTAACAGAGTTGGTTTAACAGTCATTGTATAAATCCTCTAACAAGGTGATAATTCAGTTGAATTGTTCCAAAGACCTCTAACAGGGTCACACCTACTAGTGTGTTTTGTAAGCTTTAACAGGGTTGGCTCCTAATAGGGCTCACTTTAGAAGAGTGAAAATTGACTTCTAACAGGGTGATTAAATCCTCTAACAGGGTCACACCTAACAGTGTGTTTTGTAACCTTTAACAGGGTTGGCTCCTAACAGGGCTCACTTCAGAAGAGTGAAAATTGATAACTAGTTACTTGGTGGTTTTTCCCAAATTGGGTTTCCATGTTAAATCCAGTGTCTCTTGTGTTCATGTTATTTCTTTATGCATACATGTTAATCACTTTAAATGCTTAATAAGTTAACAGAACATCTATCAAATTTCAGCATTTATTTTTGTGGTTACCAAGTATCAGTAGCAACTATATTTTAAGACATCTAAGGACCTATGGATTTACTTTTGTAGTAACTGATTCACCCCTCCACTCTCAATTACTCCATCTCTATTTCCAACAATTGGTATCAGAGCTCTTGGTGCTTGCAGGATAAGATTTCAAGGATCTAAGCTAAAGATCAGGATGTCTTATAAGAGGGAAATTCCAAGACTTAACAGGGACAACTTCTCAGCATGGCAAGGGTTGATGAGACTTCATCTAGCTTTTATTGGAGATACAAGACTAAAATACCTTGATGAAAAATATGTAGAACTAGCTGGTACACTATCTGTCAATGATATTGCTGAAAAGAAGACCCATAACATTATGATGATAGATATAGCATCTACTCTAAGTTATGAAAAATTTGATGATATCAAGGACTGCAAATCTTCTTTTGAAATGTGGGAAAAATTGAAAGAAATCTATGGAGGAGATGATAATATTAGAAGAGCCAAAGCAGAAAGTCTAAGAGGACAATTTGATCAAATCAGGATGAGAGAAGATGAAAACATTGAAAAATATGTTGAAAGAGTCAAAGCATGTGTCAGTGCAATCAAAGCATCTGAAGGAGATATCAAGGAAGAGATAGTTATAAGTAAAGTTCTCAGAACTCTACTTCCCATTTATGCAATCAGAGTTTCTACAATTCAAGAAAGAAGATATGAAGCAAATCATAAGATAAATCTAGAGGCTATAGTTGGAAGATTGACTACATTTGAACTAGACAACTTTGATAACTATGTCCCAACTTCCAAGAACATTGAATCAGCATTTGAAGCCAAACTTTCACTCAAGGAGAAAGGCAAAAAGAAATCTTAGTCAGAAAGTGAAGATGAATCAAACCAAAGTTTAGACAGTGATCTTGAAGTAATTTAAGCCCTTCTAGCAAGGAAATGTTCTCGAGGCAGAGGAAAATACAAAGGTAAAGTACCCCTAATCTATTTTTCATGTGAAGAAGTTGGTCATATTGCTGCTAGGTGTCCAAAAAAGCAAAATAAAGATGAAAAGAAAGATCACAAATGGAATGGCAAAAAAGATTTCAAATCATTCAAGGATAAAGGTAAGAAAACATGTTTTATGGCTAAAAATTCTAATGATTCTAATGATGAAGAAGAAGATGAAATTGTCTACATTACTGTGAAAGATGACTCTGATAATGATGGGGAAATGGCACTCATTTCTCATATGAGCAAAAATGATGCATGGATCATAGATAATGGTTGTTCTCATCACATGACTGGCGACAAAACTAAGTTTGAATACTTTGAAGACTACGATGGTGGCAATGTAAGATTTGGTAATAATGAACCTTGTTGTATAAAAGGAAGAGGAAGAATCTCTCTAACCAAGGAACTTATATGTGATAATGCCTATTGGGTAGAAGGACTAAAGCATAATTTGCTAAGTGTGGCACAGTTACTCAATAATGGATTCAAAGTAGAATTCATGCATGGTAAAGCAAGACTGTTGGATGGAAAAGGAAAGCTGATTGGATCAAGTACTAAAACTAAAGGTAACTTGTTCTATCTTGAACTAGGTGAATGTTCATGCTTCATTGCTCAAGTAGAAGAAAGTTGGTTATGGCATAAAAGGTTGCGTCATGTGAACTTTGATAATCTAGTAAAGATAAGCAAATTCAAGAAAGTAAGAGGCATTCTTAACATAAAGAAACCTGAGGTCGGTCTATGCAAAAATTGTCAGATTGGAAAGATGGGAAAGACTAGTTTTAAAAGTAAAAACTATCAGTCTAAAGATATATTAGAAATTGTGCATATTGATTTATGTGGACCCATTGAAATTGAAAGCTATACTGGAGAAAAGTTCTTCATTCTTTTTGTTGATGATTACTCAAGAATAATGACAGTCATGTATCTAAGAAACAAATCAGAAGCATTTGAAAAGTTTAAATGGTATTTGGCTAGAGTAGAAAAGGAAACAGGGAAAAGATTAAAATGATTGAGGTCAGACAGAGGTGGAGAATTCATTTTACATGAGTTTAAAAACTTTTGCATTGAAAGAGTAATCAAAAGATAGGTATCAGCCCCTGCAACACCCCAGCAAAATGGAATAGCTGAAAGAAGGAATAGATCCATCATGGATTGTGTAAGAACTTTAATGATTGAAAAGAGCATTGCTATCAAATACTGGAAGGAAGCTATCAGCACTGTAGTTTAGACCCTGAACCGAGTATAGCTGAAGAAAGACTCATTCAAAACCCCCTATGAGTTATGGTATGGCTATAAACCTAATGTAAGTTACCTTAAAGTATTTGGAAGTAAATGTTACATTTTGAAAGTATCTACAAAAGGAAAATTTGATGTGAAAGGTGATGAAGGTATATTCTTTGGATACTCATGCAAAAGTAAGGCATATAGATGTTTGAACTTGTCTACTCACAAAGTCATAGAAAGTGCACATGTGAAAGTTGATGAGTTTGTAGAAAGGACTGAAGAAGAAAGAAAAAGGGAACCAGAAGATTATAGAATGTTTGTCTTCATTGAACCTGATATAGTACTAGTTACATTAGAGAATCATGAATCTTCTACTCCTGAGTCATCTGTAACCGAGTTACAGGAAGTTCAAACTGAGTCACAGCAAACCGAGTTAAATTCAGTATCTACCAAGCAAGTATCTACCAAGCAAGTGTCTACCGAGTCTGAAGGACCCGAGCCAGCATCTACCAAGCAAATATCTACCAAGCTAGAACAGACAGAACCTGAAGTTGAAATGCAAGAGAATAATAATGAAATCCATTCAAAAGGAAAGGAACCTATATTAGCTAAATATGTCAGGAGACATCATTCAGTAGATCAAATCATTGGAGATAAATTTGAAGGAACCATGAAAAGAAGCAAGTTGAAAGGTACTTGTTTACTTGCTGATTTTGAACCTAGAAATATCAAAGATGCTTTAGAAAATGATAGTTGGATTGAGGCTATGAATGAAGAAATAGAGAAAATAGAGAAAAATAAGACATGGACTCCTGTACCCAGGCCTAAAGATAAAAATGTGATTGGAATCAAGTGGGTATTTAGAAACAAGTTGGATGAAGATGGTAAGGTATCAAGAAAAAAAGCTAGACTAGTATGCAAAGGATATGCTCAAGAAGAAGGAATAGACTATGGAGAAAATTTTGCTCTTATTGCAAGATTGGAAGGAGTTAGAACCTTACTAGTATATGTTGCTCACAAAGGATTCAAAGTTTATCAGATGGATGTCAAGTCAGCATTTCTCAATGGTATCCTGGATGAAGAGGTTTACATTGAATAGCCTAAAGGTTTTGTTGATCCAGATAAGAAGAACATGGTCTGGAAATTACACAAGGTATTGTATAGTCTGAAACAAGCTCCTAGAGCATGGTATGAAAGATTGGATAACTATCTTATTTAGATTGGTTTTCAAAGAACTAATGATAACAGTATCTTGTAAATTAAGGAAGGACCAAATAATAAGATTGTCTTGGTAGAAATATTTGTAGATGATACTATTTTCACAGGGAATGATGATCTATGCAAAGAATTCTCAGAACAAATGAACAAGGAATTTGAAATGTCTATGTTTGGTGAGATCAAATTCTTTGTTGGTCTTCAAATTCAACAGAATAAAAATGGTATCTACATCACTCAATCAAAATACATCAAGGAGATATTGAAATTTTTTGAAATGTAAGATTGTAAACCAGTTGGGACTCCTATGTGTACTAGATTACAACTTACCAAGGAAGATGAATCAAAAGAATTAGATCAAACATTGTATAGATCTATGATTGGAAAGTTGTAGTATGTAGTTCATACTAGGTCAGATATTGCCCTTGCAGTTGGTATTGTAGCAAGATTTTCAGCAAAACCAAGAGAAAATCACATTATGGCAATCAAAAGAATAATGAGATATTTGAAAGGAACTGAAGAGTATGGTTTATGGTATAAGTTTGGAGGTAATTTGGATTTGAAATTGTTTACTGATGCTGATTGGGCAGGAAACCTTGATGATAGAAAAAGTACAAGTGGAGGTGCATTCTTTTTTGGAAAGAGGTTGGTTTCTTGGACAAGCAAAAAATAGAATTGTACATCTCAATCTACAACAGAGGCAGAGTATGTTGCTATAGCAATAAACTATTCTAATATTGTTTGGTTTAAATAGTTGTTGGAAGGCATGAAGATGGAAATCAAAGAACCAGTTGTTATGTTCTGTGATAATACAAGTGCAATCAATATATCTAAGAATTTAGTGATGCATTCCAAAACCAAGCACATTGCAATAAAATATCATTTTGTTAGAGAATTGGTGCAAGATAAGGAGATCAGATTGGAATATGTTCATACAAAGGAACAAATTGCTAACATATTCACAAAACCATTACCTAAGGATGCATTCGTGTATCTAAGAGGTAAGTTAGGGGTCACTCCCCTATCTAAAGTTCACTAAAATAAAGTTTTAGTGATGCATCAACTCATACCAAGTTGAAGATCTATCAGTTGATGCAGCATAACCAGAAAATATTACATATGAATCAGTACTAAAGGTACACTGAAATTCATTTGAGTTGAGTTGCCTTTGGCATGTGTTGTCAAAGAGGGAGAGTTTTACTGTCATATCTCTCTGAAATTTTTTTAAGTTAAAATATTTTTCTATGTAATTCCTTCATAGAGGGAGATTACTGTAAGAGGGAGAGTTTTTCTATCTTAGAGGAATAATTGTTATGTTGACATATTGTGTTGCCATATAAGAGAAAGACTTGTTTTCAAATTTCATTCTGCTATGACATGTTGTGTTTCCATAATTGCCAAAGAGGGAGATTGTTAGATACAATTGTTAATTGTGTATTGTCTTTGATGTTACAAAAATGTCATATCAGCCATTAGACAGAGTCTACTAAGCTCAGACGGTCAGCAAAGCAATTTACAGTGTCTACCAAATGTTCCTGAATAGCACAAAGAAAAGTTAGCTCTTACCGAGCTCACTTGGGCATCAAAGGATTCTGTAGCAAACAATTAATGTTAACCAAGCTCCCAAGGTTAACAAAAGGAAAGATAATGTCTATCGAGTTGACTCGGTCATCAAAAAGAAAGTTAGCTTTTACCGAGCTAACTCAGTAAATGAAGGAAGGTCAGTGCTTACCAAGTTAACTCGGTCTCCGAAGGAAGTTGCAAAATTTGTAGTGATTACCGAGCTTCACTTGGTTAACACTGGGGAAACTATTCTAAAGTAGTGGTCACCAAGCTAGCTCGGGCAACGAAGAATTTTATTATTCTAAAGAATTAAGTTTAATTGCTTTGTGCAATGTTTGCAGCCGATTGATTTATGTTTTTTAGTTGTTGTAACTTGTAATTGAGCCGACTTGACAATCTGTAAGGTATATATGAAAGGTCAAGTTTTGAATTCATAAAATGTAAGAGTTTGGATGCATAAGAGTGTGAATGTATGGATATGGAATGAGAGAATATTGAATATATGAGTGAACGTTGAAGAAGGATTAGATATGCTTATGGAGCTGCAAATTTATATTCGATCAGTGAGGATCTAGTAAAGTAGAACAGAGATCTATATTTAGCAAAGATAAGTTGCATATATTTCATATCACTTCATTTTTGCTTTCTAATCATTGTAATAGTGATTCAAAATCTCTTGACAGAGTTAGTTTAATAGCCATTTTGTAAATCCTCTAACAAGGTGACAATTAGTTGAATTGTTCCAAATACCTCTAACAAGGCCACTTCTAACAGGGTGACTAAATCCTCTAACAGGGTCACACCTAACAGTGTGTTTTGTAACCTTTAACATGGTTGGCTCCTAAGAGGGCTCACTTCAGAAGAGTGAAAATTGGTAACTAGTTACTTGGTGATTTTTCCCAAATTGGGTTTCCACATTAAATCTGGTGTCTCTTGTGTTCATGTTATTTCCTTATGCATGCATGTTAATCACTTTAAATGCTTAATAAGTTAATAGAACATCTATCAAGTTTCAGCATTTATTTGTGTGGTTACCGAGTATTAGCAGCAACTATATTTTAAGACATCTAAGGACCTGTGGATTTATTTTTGTAGTAATTGATTCACCCCTCCCCTCTCAGTTACTCCATCTCTATTTCCAACATTACCTACCCAATCCACATCAGTATATGCACATAGAAGTAAATCACTCAATCTTTCATACCAAATTCCATAGTTAGAAGTCCCTTTTAGATATTTGAATATTCTCTTTACTAGTACAAAATGATATTCCTTTGGATCAGCTTGAAATCTTGCTATAATCCCAACTACATTTTCTATATCTAGTCTAGTCTGAGTTAGATACTACAAACCCCCAATCATGGATTTGTACTTCTTCATCTCTACTATAGGTCTCTCATCTTTTTTGGATAACTTGTGACCAATTATCATAGGTGTATCAATAGGTTTACAACTTTCCAAACCAAACCTTTTAGCAAGTCTTTCAAGTACCTAGCTTGTGAAATGAAAATACCATCACTATTCTATAGAATCTGCAATCCTAATAAAAATTTCATTTCTCCTATAATACTCATTTCAAATTCATTCTTCATCTCTACAGAAAACTTATCACTTGCTTTATCATTACCTCCAAAAATTTTCTCATCAACAAATATTATAATAATCAACAAACCATTTTCAACTTCTTTTAAATACAAGTTACTATCTTATGTACCTTTAGCAAATCCAAGCTTTGCCAAATAATTGTCCAACCTTACATACCAGGTTCTAGGTGCTTGCTTCAAACCATATAAAGAATTTTTTTAATCTAAATATAGTTCTTTTTTCTTCTAATAAAGGAAAACCTTCAACCTACTCAATATATACCTCTTTTTCAAGTTCTCCATTTAGAAAGGTTGATTTAACATTCATCTCACAAGCCTTTAACTTCCTATTTTTTGTATAAGCTAGGAACATTCTTATTGCTTCCATTCTAGCTACAGGTGCATATGTCTCCTCATATTCTATGCCTTCTTGTTGTGAATATCCCTTGCATACAAATCTATCCTTGTTACTCACAAATTTTCCTTGTTCATTCATCTTGTTCCTGAATACCCACATGGTTCCTATCACATTCTTTTATTTAGGTCTAGGAACTAATTTCCATGTATCATTCTTCATGATCTGATTCAATTCTTCCTTAATTTCTTGGATCTAATAATCATCTTTAACTTCTTCATCTATACTCTTAGGTTCATTTTTAGATATCAGACATATCTCGTCATTTACTTTGTTCCTTGTCATCACACCTCTGTCTTTTCTTCCAATTATCTTCTTAGGAGGGTGATTCCTTGTGAAATTCCTATTAGGGGTTGGAGTTGACATATCAACTCTTATATCTACTCTTAGTTTAGATCTCTATTCTCTTCTTTGCTCAACAATTAACACATCATTCTACAAATTTTTGTTAGTCTCAATGATAACTTCCACATTTTCATGGTTAGCCTTTGGATCAATAATAGTTACCAACTCTATCTCTTTTATTACTTCATCTTTCTTAACCAATTCAAGCTTGTTATCTTTATCATCATAGTCATTCAGTAATCTTTCTATACATGCTTTAAATTCTTCGTCTTCCTTAGAAAGTGCTCTCTTTCTAGATTTTCTTACTCTCTTAGGAAATCTAGATGAAAAATGACTAAACTCTTTACATATCCAACAAAAAAAAATCCCATACATTCTGGCTCTCTTTTCATAAGAAAATCAATACTTTCTTTGGTCTTCTTATCTTCTTCAGATCTAGATCTATCTTTTCTGGTGCTTTTATCTAGAAACTCAATGCTCAATTCTCTACACAATTTTGATCTCTCACCAAGAAGTTCCATCTTCTGGGTGTCAAAATTTCCTCCATCTAATTTAGGTCTATCCTTTTTGAAATAACTCTCCACTAATCTCCCAAAGTGGTTAAGCTTATCCTTCAAGGACCTAATTCTCTTATACTAATTGTTAGAATATATTAGTGGACTATATATTCTTATAGTTTCTTACAATCCTATTTTATAATTTCTTTCTATCCATATTGCTATATAGATTATAATACTTGTTTAAGTATAAAAAAAATTCATCATTTATTATTTGCAGGTTTAGCTTCTCTACCTTTGGTTTCCATGCTCTCTTTCAAGTTGTTATTTTTCCTTTCTATGCATCTTGCACTACTGCTCTATCTCCAACTTCATCCTCATAACTTTTAGATTCACTGATATTCATTGATTTCCTTCTCTTTCCTGGTCCACTAGTGGTCTGCTTGACCCTTTTCTTTGATGATCATGCACATTCTTGCTTATCCTTCACCTGTTGAATACAATTGTGTATTGTGTATTGTCTTTGATGTTACACAAATGTCATATCAGTCATTAGAGAGAGTCTACCGAGCTCAGGTGATCTGCAAAGCAATTTATAGTGTCTACCGAATGTTCCTGTACTTAACGAAGAAAAGTTAATGTTTACTAAGCTCACTTGGGCATCAAAGAATTTTGTAGAAAAAGTTAGTATTAACCGAGCTCCCAAGGTTAACAAAGAAAAGTTAATGTTTACTGAGCTAACTCGAGCATCAAAGAATTTTGTAGCAAAAGTTAGTATTAACCGAGCTCCCAAGGTTAACAAAGAAAAGTTAATGTTTACTGAGCTCACTCGGGCATCAAAAGATTTTGTAGCAAAAGTTAGTATTAACCGAGCTCCCAAGGTTAACAAAGAAAAGTTAATGTTTACTAAGCTAACTCGGGCATCAAAGGATTTTGTAGCAAAAGTTAGTATTTACCGAGTTCGCAAGGTTAACAAAGGAAAGTTAATGTCTACCAAGCTCCCAAGGTTAACAAAGGAAAGTCAATGTCTATTGAGCTCACATGGTTAGCAAAGGAAGGTCAGCTATAACCGAGCTCACTCGATCTCCAAAGGAGCAGTGGTTACCGAGCTTGGTCGGCCAGCAAAGGATTTTACTGTTTTGATATTAAGTTTAATTGCTTCATGAAACCAACTGATTTAATGATTTTTTAGTTATTGGAACCTATATTTAAGCCAACTTGATAATCTAAAAGGTATATATATATATATGTTCAAGTTGTGAATTAGTGTGTGAGTGTGAATATGAGTATATGGATAAGGATGGAATAAGCGAATTAAGTGAATTCTAATGAAGGATTAGATATCTTGGAGGAGATACAAAGTTGTATTCAATCAGCTAGGATCCAGTAAAAGCATAATAAAGATCTGTAAACAAAAAAAAGATAAGTTGTATATCATTTAGGTCACCTCATTATTGCTTTGTAATAATTATAACAGTGAATCTAGAATCTCTTAACAGAGTTGGCTTAACATCCATTTTATAAATCCTCTAACAAGGTGACAGTTCAGTTGAATTGTTCTCAAGACCTCTAACCAGGCCACTCTTAACAGGGTGATTAAATCCTCTAACAAGGTCACACCTAATAGTCTGTTTTGTAACCTTTAACAGGGTTGGCTCCTAATAGGGCTCACTTCATAAGAGTGAAAATTGGTGACTAGTTACTTGGTGGTTTTTCCCATATTGGGTTTCCACGTTAAATCTGGTGTCTCTTGTGTTAATTTATTTTAATCTTTGAAAGCATATTAGTGACTATGAATGGTAGATAAATAGTAATTAATTAATCTACCAAGTTACAATTTTCCTGCACTGTTTACTAAGTATCAACAGTATGTAAAGATCTCTAAGGGATTTATTTTGGAATTGATTTTTGTGGTAACTGATTCACCCCTCCCCTCTCATTTATTTCATCTATATTTCCAACATCACCAATCTCTCTAATTTCCTCTGCAATGTAGGTTCTTCCACCTCTTCTTGCCTCCTTGTCTTATCACTTCTTATTTTCACAGGTTGCACTTGCATGGCTTTTGCATATGGTGCAAAAGGGGCCTGCATACATGGTCACACTACTATCACACCTTCTAAAGGTCTTGTAATAGCAATAGGAGTTTTTGCTAACACTTTAGAATGTCCACTTGCTTTTATTTCTAGACTTCATTCAATTCCTATTTGGTCATGTATAATTCCTTGAGGATGGAATCTATTACCTTTTCCACTTTCCTCTTGCTTTCCTTGCTATGTAGTTCTAATTGAACTATACTCATTTTCTCCTTATATGTTCTCCATCTAGGGCACCCTATCTCCTTCTCTGATTGGGTATGATCTATGGATACCCTTCCATGAGCTCTGCACTCATCTCATATCCCATAGGTTATATGAACTTAACCCTTGGTAACCTAGCTTCCATAACGGTGGTTTAAGTCTCCACCATGAAGCATATCTCTTCCTTGTACTTTTCAACCATTGAGGGAGGTATTCTATACCTCTCTTTCATTTTTGACTAGAACATTTTCATCATTCTATCAATGTCATCATCTCTGACATTATCCAACTTAGATCTATAGCATTGAGTCACCATCTTAATTGTACACTTTTTGATATCCCAATTTATTAGTCTAGGAAACTTCCTTATAACATAGAAAAATAAATGAGTTGATAGGGAATCAAATCTAAAAATTGTGCTCTTTGATTTCTTTACTTTGGTAATGTTATCAAACAATTGCAATCTGATAATCTCACATAGATTAAATTTTCTCCTTGAGTTTTCATTACATAAGCCACAATTAAAAATCCAATAGGTACTAAGTTAACCCTTTATCCATGTTTGAACTTTTACCTTAATATCTTGGTTAATAATTTTATGCCTTTGTCTTGAATGGAGTCTACCTTCATGCTTCTTCCATCAAACCTTGTGTTCAGGTTTTCCTCGAACATCTTCCTCACATTCTTCACATTTATAGGATTACATCTCTCATTACTCAATGTTATGACCTTATGAATTAGTTTATTGTTGATAACTATCTCTGCATCACCTAACCATAACAAATTATTGTGTACCCTGCCTAGAATAATTTAGGTACAATCATGATTATCAAACTCCATATAAAACATATATTTTACTAAATTCAACTCACTCAGGTGTGTATATTTGAATTTTAGGGATAAATCACTTTACACATGGTTCCCAAATCTTTGTGAATTTCTTCATCTCCTATGTTTTCAATTTTACATTAGATATAGTTTCTAATATCCTCAACATGAAGCACATTCTATGAAAGTTGAAAAAATGCACCCAATGGGTCATCGAAATGTGAAACAATTGAATGCTTATTCAACACATACCATATTCTATCTCTGACATCATAGATAGTTTGACTATCCATTTCAATTCTACTGTATTCATTGAAAAAGTTAGCTTTAGCTTCGCAAAATACATTAAAATCACATTTTATGGCTTCTACAACTTTGTGCTTCATAAGCTTCTCTTCATACTTCAATTCACTATCAAAATACTCTTCAATTTTCTCAAGACACTTTGCATGAACAAACACTATACATAATCTTGTTTGCGATCCTTAAATCATTTCAAATCACACTGTGCATTAAATGCATATCTACCACAAATTCAAATATTGTCTCTATTTACCAGTAAGTTTTTTTTCTAAATTCTTGATCAATGATATGATATCTAGATTTGTGCACTTGGAAATATATTTTTCTCTATCCTATACCTTCGTTTAATTGTGACACCTCCAACTCTCTTTGTGACATCAGTTCTAACCAATTGATGTAGTGCCTCTTCTAAAATGGCTTAATTCAGGTAGGATGAGTCACAAATAATTAGTAACTTTAATGTCTTATCAGGTGCTCCAGAACTGTATTAGAGCTTTTTGGATCCTTAGCTATCACAAACACTTCTTTGAATTCATCAACATGTTCCTTAATTGCTTCCTTCTAACTGTTGTCACTGCCATTATCATTAATTATGTCATTTCAATTATTTTTCCTCCTATTATTAGGATTCCTATTAAATTTCCTTCTATCCACTATAAAATATATTTTTGTGTGTCCAAAGTTATTACATAACTAACATATAGTGCATTTTCTTCTCTGATTTGTTCCATTCTGACTTTCAGGTGCAATGTGTCCAGGATTGTTACATTTGTAACACACAAACTGGCTATTTTCTCCATTGGAATTTTCACCATCATTGGATCTTCTTTTTGATCTCTCTCTTTCATTACCTATAGGTTTAGTGTTCCTAAATATTGTACTATTTGCATTATTACCATCAAACTTAGGTTTCTTACATTCTACTACTTTATGTCCATAACCATGACAATTATAACTATAGAAATTTGTAATAGGTCTAAAAGATGTACTTGTGTAATCTCTTTTCATATGGCCAAATTTATTGCATATGAAGCATCTACCTCTAAACTCACTTCTTACTTCTTTGGGTGGTTCATCTTTCTTAGGTTTATCAACTTGCTATATTTTCTTAGGTTCATCATGTTTAGTTGACAAATCAATTAACCCAACTTCCTTTGATACTTTAGCAGATGTGCTTGATTCCACCTTAATTAGATCAAATTCTTTAGGGGATTCAATAACTAGATCTAGTTATCTTTTGATTTCAACTTTCTTGGCTGACTTATCTCCAATAAGATATCCAAGTCTTGTCTTATCATATGAAGGTCTCTAGTGAGATATATATTCATCTATCTTCTCACTACTAGAATAAAGTTTCTCTAACTGTTGCTTAGCTTGTTTTAATTCTCCTTTCACAATAGTATTGTACTTTTCTAATTCTACATTCTCAATCTTGATAGTATCTAATTTAGATGTGATTTGACTTAACTAGGGTCTAAGGTTTTCATTCTTAGTTTTCAATTTGGGTTCATTCTTGCCACCATTTTTCTTAAGACTAAACTTAAGGTCAATAAATTTTAGTTCATCTTTCAAAATCTCATTTTCTTTTTAGAGATTTCCTACTTCATCATTGTCACTAGTCTATGCAATTGATTCCTTGCTAGATTTTAGATCATCAATCTTGTCTTTTAGTTTACCAATGAAAATTTTTGTATCTTCATATCTATCTTTCAGGTTATCTCTTTCTTTAGTAAGAAGGTCAATTTTCTCAAGAGCTTTTAAAGGTTCTTCTTTAATTGTTCCATATCTATAGGGATCTTACTCAAGCTATTAAACTTCTTTAGAGTAAATGTGCTCTAGTACCAATTATTAGAAAGAGATAGTAATTGTATTCTACAAAGTTTTGCCCACAAATGAATATTTTTAATTACTTTATAACTTGCATATGAAAGTAAACCAACAATGCTAAATGGTAAATATATCTATACACAAAGAGAACTTATAACACCACTATTTTTTAACTAGGGAAACCCTAACCAAGGGAAAACCCCAGTGGGGATGATACCCACTAGATAATTCACTAAACAATAGGATCTTGTTAAGGATATTGACCCTACTAGGAGTTTATGAAGTACGTATAGTATCCTGAGTCCTTGTTACAAGCCTCAAACCTATTAGGATTTTAATCAATCTTGTTAAGAGTTGGTAGATCAAACATAATGTATGCAAGAATATCCTACTTCCCTAACATGCAATTATACAATTCAATTCTTCACAAGAATAGATATACATATAATAACTTTTGTCTACTATATTTCTTACTTGTTATGATCATACATCAGATGTAGTTCACATATCATCTCATTGAATTCACATCAATCACAAATATTGCATAGATCATACATATGTTGCCCACTTATCTTTGCAAGATAAGATCTTTACTTATACCTCACATATTCATAATTCAATGCTTAGTCAGCATTCATGATTTCACACGCTTGACATAATATAAAATAACTTATGAAATAATATCTATGTAGTAAGCTCATCGTGACTTAGTAATTATTTTGTTATCATAATATACCTCAAGTTGTACAACCCAATTCTCTTCTACACTCTGTTTTACACTATTAAATACCTGTATTGGTATTTCAATCATATCTCACACCATACTATCTATACACATCTACACACTGGTACACATCATCATGACATTTTCATAGAAATTTTCTCAACTGCACATGATCTAACTCTCAATGATTCATTTATACACATCACATCTTCTCTCTGTGCTGCTAGAAATTGTCTAACACTTAGACCATTTTCTATCTCTAAATTCATAAATGAAATGTTGAATACATGTTTCAATAAATGAAATGTTGAATACATGTTTCCATAAATGAAAACTCTTAGAACATTTATCTAACCATATTGCCAACACTAATTGTAAGTGGATAGTAAACAAGAGGTAACTTGCTCTATCTAGACCTATCTAGAGATACTTGTCTATTTGCATAATTTGAGGATGTTTGGTTATGGAATAAGAGGTTGTGTCATGAAAATTTTGATAATTTAGTAAGAATTAGTAAGATGAAAAGTGTTAGAGAATTACCAAGATTAAGAAAACCTGATAAAGTGATGTGTAGACAATGTCAAATGAGTAAAATGGATAAGTCTTATTTCAAGAGCAAGACTTATTTTTCTGATGAAATTCTAGAATTGGTTCATACTTATTTTTTTGGTCCTATTAGAGTGAAAAGATACTATGGAGATATATATTTCATTCTATTTATTGATGAATTTTCTAGAATGATGACTATGATGGTTCTTAAAGAAAAATTTGATACATTTCAAATGTTTAAGTGGTATTTTACTAGAGTTGAAAAGGAAACAAGAAAGAGTCTTAAGTTCTTGAGATCAGATAGAGGAGGAGAATTCATATTAGATAAGTTTAATATATTCTTCTATGACAAATGAATCAAGAGACAAATGAGTGCATCAAGGACTCCACTAGATAACATTTTAGGTTAAAGAAGGAATAGATCAATCATGGACTATGCAAGAACATTGATGATGGGGAAGAATATTTCACAATTGTACTTGAGAAGCTGTAAGTATTGCAGTTTATGCTCTGAACTAAGTTCAAGTGAAGAAAGGTACAAAAAAAAAAACCTAATGTGAAATATTTCAAAGTCTTTGGAAGCAAGTGTTACATATTGAAAGATGTGAGAAAAGGTAAACTTGATGCAAAAAGTGATGAAACTACATTTGTAGGATATTCCAATAAGAGAAGAGCATATAAGTGTTTGAATTCTAACAGTAACAAAATTGTGGAAAGTGCAAATATTAGAGTTGATGAATTTACAGAAAAGAATGAAGAAGAATGTAAGAAATAACCTAGATGCTACAAAAATTTTGTTTATGTTTGGATGAGTGCACCAAGATGGTGTGCAAAAAGGGGTATAAGTGAACACTTTTTTTTTTGAAATCAAGTAAACTTGATCTAGGTAGAGCCATTTGAGGGTCATGCACTCAAAATGATAAAATGTGTAAAACATAAAAATCGTAGTACTCTAAATCTAGTTTCTAAAATAAATTTTTTTTTTTAAATGGATAATATTAAGAGGGTCAAACCTCATGCACACAAAAAATGTTCCTATTTTTTGCTAAAAAGTATAACATGATTTTATGTGCACTCAAAAAATATATAGTTATATTTACTATTTTGAAAAATCCTTTAGTAGAATGATAGGTAAGAGTTAGATCTAGAATTTGTGTATTTTTTCATAATTTTCTAATGATTAGTTTTTCTTCTATGATTTTTTGAAGTGACTCCATCCTTAAATTCTAGTATTTGTTCATGCACTAGGCATAACTTGCATCAAAATAATCTAAAATCAACACTTTTCTTTAAAAGTGTATAGAATCAAGTGAAGAACAATACTATGTAATTTATTTTCCATTTAGTTAAGTAAATCAAATTTTATTTTTAAAAAATGGTAGACTTATGTCTGAGATGATTGCCAAGATGTTGATATAGAAAATTCAACTTCATAATACTAATCTTGTCCAAAAGAATTTTTAAAAAATTATATGGTTACAAAGGTAAGAGTGTTGGAAATATTAGCTAGGCAAGGTTACTAAGAAAGGAGGGGTGAATTGGGAACCAATAAAACTTTAACTTAATTCACTAATTAATCCTTCATATAATATTTTGATCTAATTGCATGCATGAGAGAATGAAAGGAGTAAAATATCCAAAACACTTTCACACAAGATATGGTGACCCAGAAACCTTCCAAATAAAAAGTGAAAATGGGGTGGGGATAATACCCACAAGCTTTAGTACTGCAGTATAAAGTCAAATAGTTAAGGCTTAGAATTGATCAATTCTAATGATCTACCCTATTAGGAGAAATAAGAACTGCTAGGTCAACCTTATGAAAGGATTTACAAAATATACAATGAAGTATGCACTTGGTAAAGATATTTTTCAAAGATTGTTAAGTCTACCCAATTAAAGGATTTAACTAATACACGTATTAGAATGAACCAGTGGTTAATCTCTAATCTGCAACTCTAATTTGCTACTTGAGATTTCTTTGAAACATAAAGATCACCTTCTTATGATAGATACATATTTGTTGTCCCTCATACTTCTTGTAGCCTTCTCAATTTGCACTTCTTCTCTCTATATTTGCTTCATACTTATTCATATTTGGATGTGATATAATTCATTATATATATATATATGTATGTATGTATGTATGTATGTATGTATGTATGTATGTATGTATGTATGTATGTATATGTATATATATATACATATATATATACATATATACATGTATATATACATATATACATGTATACATATATACATGTATATATACATATATACATGTATACATATATACATGTATATATACATATACATATATATATACATATATATATACATATATACATATATATACATGTATATATATATATATATGTATATGTATATGTATATATATATATATATACCAATCCAAATCACGATTCATCAAAGTCAACTACAACATAGGTTTCCATCAAGATAACAAAGTTGGCCCAATTGTTGGCACTCAATTTTTGAAGAAAAAATCAATGAGGTTCTGATAATCGACAACCATTGTCAACACTCAGCATTATCGTGCACTTGGTAGACATAGAAGCTTGATTCATACTAATCACTTCTAAGTATCTTGAACTTGATCAAGACTTCTGTGACTTGGTGAGCACTATGTAACTCAACATATAAACTATTAGAAATAATTTTCCACCAATATAACTGAGAGAGGTGGGGGTGAATCAATTATCCAATAATTATCAACCTTAAATAATCTTAACCATTCAATCAAAGTAAACAACAACCATACAAAGATGCACATATATAATTACACCACATATATTAACTAGGAAACCCTTGGTCAGAGGGAAAACCCCAGTGCAAATGATGTCTACAGATGATGTACTAATATAAATATTCCTTATTAGAGGATGGACCCTATTAGGAGTCTATTACAATATTTAGTACATATAAGTCCCTATTAGGAATTGTGCCAACCCTGTTAGGAGTTGTGGAAGATAGAAGGACCCATTGTACTATACTTTAACTTATTTCCTCTATCATATCAATAGGACCAATCACTATCAGATTTTTTAGACCAGGTCATGAACCTCATATCCAAATATCAAACATCAGATCTTACAGTAAAACCTTAGCACTGAATTTTTCTTCACCTTTGCTCTACTTTGTTTATCTTCACATCCTTCTCTTTGTGCTTCTTGAAATCATTTGTACATTTCATACATGATAAAGGAAAATTTCATTCCTTTATACTAAATCCATAAAAAAATTCCCTAAGTTAGCTATTACACTTTCTCAATTAATTATTATATGACCTTATTAAGAACATGCTACACTTAGTGATAATAGTAATCTTTCACATTGTACCTTGAATAGATTTTTGTGTGTGTAAAATTATGATGCATGAGCTTAGCTACATCATCTCTAGAATGTCTTCTACACATCCTTAACTTTGGCTTCTCAAAATAACAAATCTGCTAAGAGATATAACAAGTTTACTAGAACATGCCTCTATAAACTCTATCTCATAACAAGCTTCACCAAAACATGCATAACTTCTTCCAGACTTAATATCTTATACTGTTGAGGTTACTCGCATATACTAGACACTTAGTATAATCTTCCTTTAATCTTGCTTAGTGAAAATGTTCAACTAGTTGTTTGTACCAACTTGATCTTTACTATTGTTCTTCTGTTAGACACCACAAAAAATTGTCATGTTGACATCAATGGCAAACACAGTCATGAATGTAACATATCATGATGGTAATGATCTAATCATGTTTCTACAATACTCCCCCATAGAAGTATCATCAGCATTCATTCTTCCAACAATTTCCCCCTTTCACATTAATGGCAACATAGATAAAAAACATCTAGTTCCAAAAATACTAGTAGTAAAGATTATTAACCTTTCTTTTCAAATCCTCTTCATCAATCATTCTCCCCCATTGATATAACTCAATGTGCTTTGTATCAACTACAATCTCTCCCTTCAATTTACTCTATATCAAACTATTTTTCCATTTTGTAGATAACTATTTTTCATGATGTAATCTCTCCCCCATTGACATCAATGTCAAAGGTTTCAGCAACCATCAATCTTTGCAAAAATTGTCTCTAACTTGCTCAAGTTTCCAAAGACATTGATCAAAATAACATCCAACAAGAGCCCTAGATGAATCTGTCCATCACAAATACTCCCCCATACAAGAAGCATTAGCATTCAGTCCAGACAAATAATAGTGTTCCATTACACTAGACTGATGCACTCTTACATCATCTGCTCTGATGTAGGAAGGGGCATAAACTCTAGCATACCTCACAAATACTCAAAATTATCTTTGGGAAGAGGCTTGGTGAAAATATCTACAATCTTCTCTTTGGTTCTTAGATACTCCAATCTAATTTCCTTTTTTGCAACTTTCTCTCTCAACATGTGATATTTGATAGAAATGAGCTTAGTCTTAGAATAAAACACTAGATTTTTAGACATATTCACTACGCTTGTGCTACCACAATGTATGACAATAGGTTCATTGAGTTCTATCCTTATATCCTCTAGCATCTGCTTCATCCAAACAACTTGATTACAATTATTTGTTGCTTCAACATATTCTACTTAAGTTGTACTTTGTGAGGTACATTCTTGCTTCTTGCTTAACCAAGAAACCAATATTCATCCAAGAAAGAACATTGCACCACTGGTGCTCTTTCTATCATCCATACTTCCTGCCTAATTAGCATCAATATAAGAATCTAAAGTAAAATCATTAGATTTGTCATACCACAATCCAAATTCTAGTGTTCCTTTAAGGTATCTAAATATCCTTTTGACTACTACATAATGTGATTCTCTAGGATCAGCTTGAAATCTTGCAACAATTCCAACTACATTTGCTATATCCGACCTTGTGTGAGTCAGATATTGCAAACCTCTAATCATAGATTTGTACTTCTTCTGCTCAATAGTAGAAATCTCATCCTTTGTAGATAACTTGTGTCTAGTTACCATAAGTGTTCCTACTAGATTACATGTTTCCGAATCAAACCTTTATAGTAAATCTTTCAAAGACTTACTTGAGAAATAAAGATTCCTTCTTTTTTCTATACAATCTGTAATCTTGAGAAATATTTCATTTCTCCTATCATGCTCATTACAAATTCCTTCTTCATTTCTTCTACAAAATTTTCACTTTCATCATCATTTCCTCCAAATATGATATCATCAACAAACATTGCGAAAATCATCAATCCATCATCTATTTCTTTCTAGTATAGATTACTATCTATCTTACCTTTGCTAAATCTAAGCTTTGTTAAATTCTTGTCCAACCTTGCATACCATGTTTTGGGTGCTTGCTTCAAGCCATACAATGCTTTCTTCAATTTGCATAATATGTCCTTGTCATATTTTAAAGGGAAACCTTGAGGCTATTCTATGTATATCTCTTCTTCAAGTTCTCTAGTCAAAAATGTTGACTTGACATCCATCTAATATACCTTGAATTTCTTATGTGATGCATAGGCTAAGAATAACATTATATTCTTATTGCAGGAGCATAGGGTTTTTCATAGTCTATTCCTTCTTACTATGAGTAACCTTTACATACCAATCATGCTTTGTTCCTTACAACTTCACCTTTCTCATTCATCTTGTTCCTAAATACCCATTTTATTCCTATCACATTCTTGTCTGCTAGTCTGGGGACTAATTCCCATGTCTCATTCTTTACCATCTAATCCAATTCCTCTTTCATAGCTTGCTTCCAATAGTCATCTTTACATGCTTCATCTCCATTATTTGGTTTAACTTGAGATATCATAAAATAGTTCTTCATTGATTCTACTTCTTTTCATCACACCTTTATCTCTACTTCTGATGATCTGTTCTAATGGATGACTCTTTCTCATATTATTACTAGAAGTAGAATTTTTTATCTCAACTCTTAGTTATGTTGAAGGTTCCAAGATTTGTTCATAAATTTTATCTCCTTCATCTTACAAATAATTGTTAGTCTCAAAGAATATTTCATCATTCCTTGGTTTAGTAACAACATTCTCATCATTAAAATTGTAATCAACCACTCTTTCTTATATCCTAAATTTCTCATTAACTTTTACATTTGTACTTTCCACAATATTCTTAGTGTTCAAATTATAAAATCTATAGACTCTGCCTTTCAATGAATAATGAAGAAGAATACCTTCATCACTTCTAGCACCAAAATTACCAATATAATCATCTCTTTTAATGCAACATTTTCTACCAAAAACTCTAAAATACTTAATTGTAAGTGAGTGACCAAACCATTGTTATAAGGAGTCTTTCTTTTGTCTTTCCTAACTTGCACTCTATTCATAGTGTAGACTGATGTATTCATAGTTTCTCTCTAAAACACCTTGGATACATCATTCTTAGCTAACATAGCTCTTGCTACTTTTATTACTAATCTGTTTCTTCTCTTTGCAATGCCATTTTATTCAGGGGTTCTCAGAGCTAATAAATATATTTTGATTCCATTAGCTTTACAAAAGATATTAAGTTCATTTGAAGTAAACTATCCTCCTCTATCTAATCTTAATCATTTAATCTTCATACTTAATTCATTCTCAACTCTATTCTTGATTATCTTGAACTAATCAAATGTATCAGATTTTTCTTTAAGAAATGCAACCCACATCATTCTAGAAAAGTCATAAAGTAAAATCATGAAATACCTTTCACCATAGAATCCTTTAGTCTTTGTAGGACCACTAAGATTTGTATGTACAATCTTCAACTTTTTTGTAGTAGTAAACTTCTTTTTGGGAAAAGAATTTTTGGTATGCTTTGCCAATACACATTCCTTGCAATTTTTGTTAGTAGGCTTTACAATCTTAGGAAAATCTCTAACTACAACCATACTACTAGTTTTCATAGTTTATATAACAAATATCTTATGCCATAACCAACTAGCATTTACCTTAGCAACCAAACATGTCATTTCAGAGGGATTTAGCTAAAATGCGTTACCTCTGGATTTGGTTCCTATTCCAAATACCTTCATATCTTTTTCTTCTGATCATGCATGTCTTCTTTGTAATTGATAACCTTTATCCACTAGTTGTCCAACATTCAGAAGATTTTCTTTCAAACCATCAAAAATATATACATCCTTAGTGCTAATGTTACCATCAAGAGTTATAGATCCAATACCTTTAGCATGGCATGCTACATTATTTCCATCTCTAACAATGCTTCCATCATGATTTTTGAAGTCAGAAAACTTGATCATATCACTAGTCATATGATGTGAAAAACCATTGTCAATTATCTAGTAAGATTTCTTTTCAACTTGTGATACCAAAGCCATTTTCTCTAGACTTTCTTCTTTAATAGCTATAAATCCTATTTCATTATCACGGGCACTTACTACTTGTTTGAATTAGAATCATCTTCTTCATTTGCATACAAACACTCTCTATCTCTTCTAGGTTTGAACTTTCCTTTTTACTTTTTCTCTCTTTTAGGACACTTAGTTGCATAATGACCAAACTCATTACAAGTCCAACATTTTAAAAATTTCTTACCATCTTTTTCTCTTTTTACTAGAAGGGCTACTCCTTCTATCTTTCTATCCTCATCAAATCTTCTATTGCTAGAAAAATATCTTATATCACATGTGCTCCTTAATAAATTAGGTTGAATATTTAGGGCACTGAAGGCTACTTCAGTTCTAGTCAATTCTTTGGACTATCTAAGCTCATTCTCAATTGCTTTGAGTCTCCCAAGAAATGTTTTCTTTGTGAAAGATTTGGTACAAGAGATTCAACTGTATCATTTGAACTACTTGCTTGAATGGTGGTTTTAATCTCTTCAATATCTTCTAGATCACTTCATCATCTTGCTTGGTACCTCCTTGAGATCTTATGCTTGTAGTAATTTTTGATATCTTTCCTACGTATGTTCTTATAGATTCATCTTCCATCATTTTAGCATTTTGAAATACACAAATCCAACTTTGTAACCTCAATTTCTTAGAATTTTCATCACCTTCAAATCTATTTTCCAAAGCTTTCCATATCTCATGAGAAGTATTAAGTGATTTTACTTGGCTGTACTCAATTTTAGGAACTACAAACAATAGTGCTTCTCAAGCTAAAGTTCCCTTTCTTCCTCAGTACAAGATTCTAAATCATTTTCAACAATGATTGTCTTTTTTGATTTTTTCAAGATCCAATATCTTGGCCCCATACATAGCATATGTGTCTTCATCTTTTCCTTCAATCTATCATAATTTGTTCCATCAAACTTTATACTATCCTTTCTAGATATTTTTTCCATGGATGTCCCAAAGCAGTTAAACTTTATCTTCAAGGACTTGATGCTCTGATACCAATTGTTAGAAACAGGGGGAGAGTGAATAAATTATCCAATAATTGTCAACCTTAGATATTCTTAACTATTAAATAAAAGTAAACAAAAACCATGCAAAGGTTTGCATACACAATTACACTAAATATGTTAACTAGGGAAACCTTTGATAAAAGGGAAAACCCTTGTGCGAACGATGCACATGAGATGGTGTACTAATATAAATATTCTTTGTTAGAGGATGGACCCTGTTAGGAGTCTATTATAACATTTAGTACATATGAGTCCTTGTTAGGAGACATTGAATCCCTATTAAGAGATTCCAACCCTATTAGGAGTTGTGCCAACTTTGTTCAAATTTTTGGAAGATAGAAGCACCCACTATCCAAATAGCTTTTGGGGCAAGACCACTAAACTCATTGTCCAACTAATCTTTTAACTATTTCTTGCAAAATAATTGTCTATACTATACTTTAACTTCTTTCCTCTATCTTGTCAACCGGGCCAATCATTGTTTGACCTTGTACACATATCATGAACCTTCGATCCAAATATCAAACTTTAGATCTCACAATAAAACCATGGCAATAAAGTTTTCTTCACCTTCACTATGTTATACTTATCTTCATATTTCACTCTTTGCTCTTCTTGCAATTGTAGACACCTAAATCCTTTAGACAATAAAGTATTTTTTTTTTTTTTTTAAATTTCTGATGACATCATCATTTATTAATTAATTAATTATTTAATTTATTTATTTGTTTTTATGCCATTAAATCCCTTCTTAATTAAAAATATTTAATTAAGAAATCCCTCCCAAAAATGTTTAAATCTTTTTTAAACATTATTTCCTTATTTATTAATTATTTAATTAATAAATTAACCAAAAAACTCAAAATAAATAAAAAATTTACTTTTTGCCCAAAACTTGGCCAATTTCCTTAAGACCACTAACCTCTTCCAAAATCTTCTAAGCCTTTTTTAATTTTGATTAAAGGCTAATCCCATCATTTCGTACCCCTAATCCCAACTCGAAATATTTAATTAAGATTAAATATTAATCCTCATGTTTATTAAAAAAAATTTGATAAATATCTCCTCAACCCAAACCCTTGAAATAAATAAAACTTTATTTATTTCCTAAAAATCTAATTTATCCTCATCCTAAGAATTTCTAGACTCTTCTAGAAAGTCTTCATCCTCATCCTAGGAAGTTCTAGACTATTCTAGAAAGTCTTTATCCTCATCCAAAGTCTAGACTCTTCTAGAAGATGTCTTTAAACCTAATCCTAATCCCCTCCTAACCTTGTCACATTCCCTAAACATGGGTTAAGACTTACTAACCCAAGCCAAAGTTAACAAATATCTCCTCCTTCACCCACCCTCATTAAATGCCATCCACTTGCCTATCCCTAAGTTAATCCTAAACCATCCTAATCCATCCTTTAATCATTTGCACAATCCTAAGCAAGCTTAAAACCTTCCTAATCAAGCCCAAGTCGAAATTCCTCTCATCACCCTCAAAATATTTCAACCATAAAACTTTATGAAGTTCACTAGGCCATAAATGACTCTTCCAAGCCCTTTCATTGCTCTTACAAGCCATTATAAGGATCTTTATGAAAATTTTATCCCTTGAGCCTCTTTTTTTGACTCATCCTTCCCCTTTTCTCTATCCTCTCACCCTATGACATGTGTCACTCTTTGATTGGTTGTAAGGAATTACAATCCATGTGCTCTCCTCTCATGCAATCTGAGCCCTCCATGAACTTTTCTCCATCCTTGCATCTTAACCCTCAATCCCTCAAGCCTCTTGCCTATAAATTGGATCCTTCCCCTTTGCAAAAGAACACAATCCATGAATTAAAATCATAATGCCATTTTAAGAAGCCATTTTACATCAAAACCATACACTCACACCCAAATTCTAACTCCATTTGAAGCCCTTTTTGAAGCATAAGCTTGAGCATACATCCTATCTATTTAGACAAAACCACTCAACAAGAGAGCTTCTCATTGAGAGAGCCCATTATTAGCTCATATTCTCAAATGATAGCTCATCTTAGTCTATCTTAAAATTTATGAATTTTTTTTAGTTTGTAGAAGCTTTATTTAAATTTTGTTTCTATTAGCTTACTAACATTGCTCATATACATTTTGGCACGCCCGGTGGGACCCTGCATGGGTCATCTTCATTAGCTTTTGTAGTCAAGTTTTGTATGTCATTTGCTAATTTTGGCTAATTTTTCTTGTTTTTGTGATTGGTAGGATTGTATAAATTGGTTTTGTAGGTCCACATGAGCATAAATAAGACAAAGAAACTCATAGTCTATCTCATAGTGTTTGCAGATTTTTCAAGCTTATAGGTGGACAAAGCACTTGGAATTCTTCTTCCTCTTCTTGTATATATTCTTCTTATTCCATCTACTTCTTCTTCTCCTTCTTGTGGGAGATCTTGGACGTTTTTTTTTTAAGGAAGAAAAATCATACACACTTCTTTTTAGTGCTTAAAATGAACCCCCAAATCATACTTAAATCCATTAAAAACTAAAAAATTTCAAAAAAAAAAAAATCTTTTAAGTGAAACTAAACCAATCCAATCATTTTCATCCTTGCAACATCAAGATTTTAGATGCATTCATGCAAAGTTAGGAACACTTCATTTTTGAAAATTTAAAAAGAACTTCAAGTTTCCATTTCAAATGGTTCAAAATAAACACTAAGTGCACACTAAAATCTAAATCAAACTCAAAGCATCAATCAAGGATAAAATGAACCTCATTTACAAATATTTTAAAGTTCTTTTAAAAATCTCATGAAAACTAAGAGTCCTAAATGGTTGCCAAAATTGTCCTAAAAGTTTTGTTATTTGTTCCAAACAAATGTTTTGTTGCAAAATCTTGAATGTTTCTTAGGTTTTTCATGCATCAAAACCATCTAGGAATATCATTTTTGGGCTTAAAACATGCAAACTAGAACACAAAATCTTGAATGAAAACCAAAGTCCAAAGAGTCATTTTCACTTTTGAGTCCAAAACAATCTTGAATGATCTAAGGTTAAAATAAAGAATTTCAAAGTTCTTAAAACAACACACAAAATCTCAATCTTGAATGCTCAAAGGAAAAAACTTAATGTTTAATCACTTGTCTTTGAATGCATGTTGCTAAAATCACTCTTGAGTGCCATGGATTAAAATCAAGTTTTTTTTTTATGAATGCATGATTAAAACAAAAAATCCAATCTTGAATGCAAAAGGTCAATTAATCATTACAATATCTCACACTTCATCTTTTGGGGCATAAAAAGAATCTATATTTTAGAAACTTTCTAAGTTATAAAAACAAATAAAGACACTTTGAGTGAATTTGTTGTTGGACTCACCCTCTTTAATCACCCATCATTCTAACCATTGGTTGCAATATCAACGCCATATATGGGGATGGGTCTACCTAAGAAGGTGTTAAGTGCTCTACAAAAATCAAATTCCACTCACTTGAGTTTTTATTAATTTTTCTAAGATAAAAAATTTCTTGAATGCACATTAGTCTCACTAACACTTCATTTGGGCATAAAAATTAAACAAATCTTGACATGGAGGGCCTCCGGGCGTGCTCTTGAAATCGAGTTTTACACATCTTTATTTTTGGCTTAGAACAAACTCACACTCAATCTTGAATGCCTTAAAGAAAAATCAATCGATACTTGACGTGGAGGGCCTCCGGGCGAGTGAGTTTACTTTTGTTGACCCTAAATCTTCTTGGTATGTTCATTCTTTGATCGATTTTACTTTTGTTAATGCATCAAGTTGGAATTGAACATTTGTATTCTAAACATGTGTGTTTGCAAGGTCTAGATCTGAAAAGCCTAAGTGTCAGTTGGAAGAGAACTCTATCTTTTAACCCAAGATCATCCAAGTCTTCTCTCCCCTTGTCGTCTTTCGAGGCCATCTTGGGTGCATAAGATTAGGATCTAAAATCTTGGCTTAGCTTTTAGGAGGCCTACTTGAGGATTTCATCACCCCTTGGGATGACCTCAACTCCAGCGTTCTGACGAAGTATAAAGATTGGGAGGTGAATCCAAAGACACCTCTCTTGGGATAAAATTCTATCACTCGAGCTAAGCCTCAAGGAACTTTATACCCTTGAGAAGTGAAAGAGGAGAAGTGAGTTACCGCTCTTCTCAGTTGTGTGACATTTTTTTGGTTTCATCTATGGATTTGGGCCTCACATACCTTGGGTATATCGAGGACTCCCTAGCTAAACCAATTGTCAGCCTTGTAGACAACCATATAGGATGTTAATGTGTTTGAAGTGACTGATCAAAACATTTGTAGAATATACACACTCCTTGGCACACATATCACATTCTGATAATCAAAAACTTCTATCTGGTTGTTCCTATATAATGCTTGATCTTTTATTTTTTGAATGAATGTTTGCCAAACTTGGTCAATCCTAGCTTAGGGCACACTTAGTGTAGTCACTACCTATTTCAGAAGTTGAAGACGTTGAAGCAAAACAAGAAAAATCTCTCTAAGCCAAGTAGATTCAGGAATTTATGTCAGAACAACCCAAACCCAAACAGAAGTTTCACAATCCCAAACTCAAACCTTCTCAAGCATACCAAGAAATTTCAGCCAAGAGAAAGGAAGTAACATCGAGCCATCAAATTGCCAAACTCCACAAAGCAGAAGATAAAGCGGCCGACAAAACCTGTTAGGATGCCTGGTTAGATCACACTATCAGATTTAGCAAGCATCCAGGAGTTAACCCTGCTTATGTCTTACCAACTAGGCATGATTTCTATGATTAGGCCCCCTTGTTTTTCCACATTTTCTTGCATAAGTTTCACTTTAGAGTCATACTTGTAAGTAAGCCAACCACCCTTAGTCATCCCCTTAAGAATTTTAGCTCACCCATCTCATTTAGATCTTTTCCTTAGAACCAAACCAATCCCCTCAAACCTAGCTAGCATCCCAAAAGCCTAATTTTCACATCCAAGCCTTCAAAATTGTTGTCACCTTGCCAAAGTCTACCATTCCTACCATCTTGCAAATCCACCAATCTCACCAAGGTTATCCCTTTGACAGAGCTTTATCTAGGGTAATCTAGCTTTGTCACTTTTTATCCCTCATCACCTTGAGTTAAAGGTTGGGATCCACAAGTGGTCAATATCATGTTTTTTCTAAAGGATCATCAGTCTATCCTTAAGTTGACACAATCACCACAAAGCTTGCACATAGGAAAGCAAACCTTTCATGATTTGGCAACATATCTTTGAAGTTAGAATCCCCAACCCAATCCTCCTTAGGTTTGTCATATAGCTTTGCCTCAAACCAAGAAATCATTTGTATAGAAAAGCCTTCCCCTTTGGCATCTATCAACATTGTTGCATCTCATCCCTAGGAACATTTTCATACCACCTATCACTAGCTTAGCCAAGAAGAAGAAAGAAACAATGGAACCCTATCATTTGGATCAAATAGCATCGCTCCCCTTGAGAACTCAACCATTCTTCAGCCCAGAGAACACTATACCATCACCTACTGACATTGAAGCTTTCATGAACCAACCAAGAAATGCAGTATTGGTGAACGCCACTATAGACAAGAACAAAGAAACAATCATGGCTAACTTTTGAAGGGACAATATAGGAGCCTTCAACTTTGAAAGACCTCCTCCCTTATTAGATCCATCTCACCCATTGTTTGGACAACTAGCACTCCTAATAGGCTCTTATGACTCTGATTATCCTTAATATGTGCCAAAAGAAGAGACTCAAGCCAATCCTTATGATCCAACAGACCCAAACATACCAGCCTCCACTCAAGTTGAAATCTCCCTTTCGGAAGCCAATCCAGCCATCACCACTCCACCATTGGTCCATACCACTCCATCTCAAACCCCCTTCGCCCAAAACACCTCATCATTCACTCCCTTCACTATTTTGTTGCTGCTCTCCAACCCAGCCTTCCAAATCCACCCATGTCCCAAATCAGTGCTAGCATCTTTGGCCAACCTCAGCAATATACAACCAGGATGTCACCCATGGGGCCAAGAAATCAACCTTTCATCACCCCCAGCTTGTTTACCTCAGCTCAAAGCACAATTCCATCATTTCCACTAGGTCCTTGGAGCTCAGTGCCATCAACCACAAATCCACAAGCTACTGCCCTCACTCCACAAAGCTATCAAACCATACAAGCTACTACCAATATTCTGCCAAGCTCTCAAGTGACCCAAGCTCCTGCCACCACTCTACCAAGCTTTCAAATCTAGGCACCAAGCTTTGAATTCCCACCACCTCCACCACCAAATAATCCATTACCTCCTATTACTAACTATTTTTCTATGCCACTTCTAGGAGGAAATCCACCACCACCAACCACCAATTACTTGGCCTCCTTTTCCATGATACCCTCCCAAATGGGGACACAACCCACATATATTGGTCAAACTCCTCAAATCCTAAGTCAAGTTCCACAAGCTCCCCGATCCTTTCTCTAAGCTTCACAACCATCTTATACCTTACCTCCACAAAGAAATCCATTTATCCAACAACTAGCCTACATTCCTCAATCCCTATTCCAAATCCCATATCAACAACAAGCCTCACAACACATGCAGCAATATGTGCCTCCTCCACCTTAGCAACCCATCATCCACCATTCAGTTGCCCAAGCCATGTACAATCCCTACCAGCCCATACCTCAAAGCCATTGATGTTCCATTGCCCCATCTACCACATACCTACCTCAAGGCACTCTTACATTGGGTACACCCGAGCCATCGCCCATTAATTTAGAATGGGAAGCCATTAAGATAGCTTTGAAGAACATCCAGGAGGGAAATGATCCAAAAACCTTCAAGTTTGAAAATGTGTGTCCTTGCCCATTTGACAGAGCCATTACCATGACAACATTTCCCAAACACTTTGAGATACCCAAGTTTGACAAATCTAGAGGAAAAGGAGATCCTGTCACACATATCAAAGAATTTTACATGCACTACCAAGAAGTGGCATATGATGACATCTTCCTCTTGCGTGTCTTTCCCAAAAGCTTGGCTAGACCAGCTCTTGAATGGTTTTATAGAATCCCATATGGCACAATTAAAAACTTTGTTGAATTGTCTGAGGCATTTGTAGCCCAATATGCCCATCTTGTTGAAACAAAGCTCTTAGTAGTTAATCTTGTCCACACTAAGCAAAAAGGTGGAGAAAGCCTTCTCGAATATTTGCAAAGATGGAAAACCCTTACCACCCGCATACCTTGCACCTTGCCAGAATGCCATTTGGTGAAAATGTTTATTGATAATGCTTATCCCAGATTGGCTCACCACATGACCATGAATTGTTTGCAGAACTACAAAGATATCAAAGAAAAAGGAATGATCTTCATTAAAGATGGTGTTGTCAATATTTACAAGGAAGCCAACCAAAATCATTCACATTCCAATGACAAGTCTAGGTATTGTAACAAAAACAAGCATGGTGCAACAGACAGTGTCACTGACACTAGACATGTGAATATTGTTGGTCCTTCCCAAAATCAGTCCAACCAACCTTATCAACCAAACAATCAATAAACTATCAACTACCAACACCAAAATCACCAAAGCTATCAAGGCCACAATCCAAGACCCAAGTTTCAAGGGTCTAGCAATCAAGCTAATTCCATCAATGTAGCTGCAGGACCAAAGCCTAAGTTCCAACTTGCACCTAGAAATTATACACCCCTTGGTGAGCCATTAGATGTCATTTTTCAGAAATTGACTAAGGAAAACCTCATCAAATTTCCTCCTACCCAACAAATTGACCCAGGCCAATCCAAAGCTGCATGGTACAAAGACAATGAGTATTGCAAATTTCATAGGGTAAAAGGTCACACCACCCTTAGATGCATGAAATTGAAAGATTATGTGCAAGACCTCATTGATCAGAAAGAAATCACCATTAGTGCCCAAACCTCTCCCAATGCAGGCTTACAGATCTATCAAAATACTTTTCCCCCTCACAACAACCAAAATCCTAGAAAAGAACCTATCCAAACCAACAACAACAACACCAACAACTGCCAGCCAAACCTACAGCATGGGAAGAACAATGACCACACTTCATTCTATATAGATTATGGTAGCCTCATAGGTTGTACATCAGAGAAAGAGCCTTCTATCAATGTTATCAATAACCAAGGACCAAACAATGAGTGTGTAGTCACCACTCGAAGAGCGCAATTTAACATCGCAGGCCCACCAATTTCACCAGCACCATCAGCTCTATCAAAAAGCTAGTACAATATCTTGGAACACCTTGGGAACATGCCAGCCTAAATCTCCATTTTAGACCTTCTCTGCACTAGTCCTATGTACAAAAACATCCTTGACAGTGCTCTCATAAGATCTCGTGTCCCTTCAGATATCAATGCTACTAATTTTTGTAATCTCATTGGACACCTATCCTCCTCATGTGCCTTATCATTCAAACCCACCGACATTCCCATGGTCGAGCTAGATCACACCCTTCCGCTCCGCATAGCCATTATGATATCCAATTTTTCCATAAAAGAGTAATGATAGATAATGGATTAGCCTTGAATATTTGCACCCTAAAATTCATAAAACAAGGTGGGTATACTGAGGAAGATATCATCAGTGAGGTTATCACCATCAAAGCTTATGACAACTTGGAAAGAACCATAGAAGGAACTATTTTGTTGCCAATCAAGGTTGGGCCAGTCATCCAAGAAACACTCTGCCATGTTATTGATCTAAACATACCATTTAACATCCTCCTTGGTCGCCCATGGATTCATGCCATGAAAGCCATTCCATCTGCTTACCATTAGTGCGTCAAATTTCTACATCAGGGCACTGAGGTAACCATCCATGCCGATCTAGAAACCTTTTCTTACTGCAATGCAGTTGAAGCTTCATATGCAAACCATTTCCCTAGAATTGATATCAGAACAGCCATCACCAGCTCATCCCACACTTGTAATGACCCAAAAACCATCCTCGCCTCCACCCTATCTACCATGAAGATTAATAACAAAGGTTGTGGAGAGTATAGTCTATCAAATGCATTTGCTATCAGGGCACTCCCACTTGATCCACACACCCATGGACGATCGACATATCACAAAGCTATGGAGATTCCACCTCCTTGATACAAATAGTTTGCCCCAACAACATTTGTAGCCTCAAAAATCCCTTTTCATGAGGAGTTGACTCCATATATCACCAATTGGTTACATAAGGATGCACCTCCAAGAAATCAAGCATGCCTTGATCACTTCAACTAGAAGTATCCCCAAGAACATAAGCTCATCACTGACAAATGGAACAATCAAGGTGGTGGTCTAGGACTAGGAGAAAGAGGCATGCAGTGCCCCATCGACGCACACAAGTGGGAATCAAAGTTAGGTCTTGGCTTTAGCATACCCACAACTGGGGGCACCAATGAGAATGATCATGCTTTTTCAAACATTCACCATGACCTTGTTGAAATCAAAGACATTCCTGAGGAAGTTGAAAAGAGAGCCTACGATGATATCCCAAACCAAATCTTCCTCGGAGAATCTATTCTCCAAAAACTATCCATCCATTTCATTGACCTACCACTCACCCATCCACAACTCATAGATTGGGACCAACCAAGCATCATACACATTGATGAGTTCACATCAGAGGAAGCACTTTTGAGATTCATGGGAGCCAAAAATCCTCACAAGCAAACAAAGTTAGATTTTTCCTATATCTATAAGCTAGATCCCAAGGGGTATTTTGGAGAAAATCCCCAACCTAGTTCCGATACACCCAAAACTGGAACTAAGGTGAATTCGAGACTAGCTAAGGTAGTGAAGAGAACCCATCAACAAGAAAATCTAGAGTCACAAGCAGAACATGAGGATTTAGCATTGCCTCCTCAAGATAATCAACAAGAGATGTCTTCTATTCTAATTGAGGATACTAGAGAAGTCAACATCGATTCTTCAGAGATCCCCAGAATTGTTCACATTGCTGCATCCCTATCACAAGACCAAGCTAACCTCCTCTTTGAGGTCTTAAGAGAGAACATTGACCGATTTGCATGGTCATATCAAGACATGCCAGGACTGGATCCAAAGCTTGTAGTTCATCATCTTGCAGTCGATCCAAAGACCAAGCCTGTCAGACAAAAGCTTAGAAAAATGCACCCCAAGGTGGCATTACTGATCAAAGCTAAATTAGAAAGAATGTTAGCTGCTAAGGTTATCTGACCTATTGACTACTCAGAGTGGATCTCCAACATGATCCCGGTCACTAAGCCTTCTAGTGACATCAAAATCTGCACTGATTTCAGAGATCTTAACAAAGCTTGTCCAAAAGATGATTTTCCCTTGCCCAACATAGATATGATTGTAGATCTTACAGGTAGACATGAAATTCTATCCCTCATGGATTGATTTTTTGGGTATAATCAAATCAAGATTGCAGAAGAGGATCAGCATAAGACAACATTCACTACCCCTTGGGGAACCTTTTGCTACAACATGATGCCTTTTGGCCTAAAGAATGTTGGGGCTACCTATCAAAGAGCTATAATAGCCATTTTCCATGATCTTATCCATAGCATTTTGGAGAATTATGTGGATGATATCTTGTTTAAATCTCATATCTTCATAGATCATCTTGCTAACCTGGAGAAAGTATTTGATAGGTTAACTAAATATCATCTCATGCTGAATCCCAAGAAATGTGTCTTTGGGGTCACATCTCACAAGCTTCTAGGCTTTATAGTTTCTAAAAAAGGTATAGAGATTGACCCCAAGAAGGTCAAAGCTATCTTAGACATGCCTTCTCCCCAAACACTATGATAGCTTTGCACTCTTCGGGGAAAGCTTCAATCCATTTGGTGCTTATCTCCCAACTTGTAGATAAGTGTACGTCATTTGCACACTTACTGAAGAAGCATGAAAACTTCAAGTGGGATCCTTTATGTCAACGTATCTTTGATCATCTCAAGAAGTATCTCATCAATCCCCCTATCTTGGTTCTACTAGTTCCTGGTCGTCCCTTTATCTTGTACATATCAGCAATGCCTACTGCTCTAGGGGCACTTCTAGCACAGCTCGATGACTACGGCAGAGAAAGAGCCATCTACTACATCAGCAGAACCCTATTTGGTTATGAACTCAATTATACTCATATGGAAAAAGCTTGTTTGGCCTGCATTTTCTCGACTCAAAAGCTTCGACACTACATGCTAAGTCATACAATCTAACTAGTCTCCAAGATCGACCCTCTCAAGTATATGCTCTCCAGAATAGCACTTATAGGCCATTTGGCCAAATAGGTTATGCTCCTTAGCAAATTTGACATCTAGTATGTGGACAAAAAGGAAATCAAAGGGCAAGCTATAGCAAATCACCTATCTAATGCGCCTCTAATAGATACATATCCTTTGATCACAGAATTTCCAGATGAGCATATTTGTCTAATTGAAGAACAGCCCCCATGAAAACTTTATTTTGATGACTCATATACATCTCATGGATTAGGGGTAGGGATATTATTGGTCACACCTCAAGGAGATTACATTCCAAAAGCCTTCAAGCTACAATTCCCTAGCACCAACAATATAGCTAAATATGAGGCTCTCATAGCAGGATTAAAGATAGCTGCAGAATGGAACATCACTGAGTTACAAAGCTTTGGTGATTCTCAGCTCATCATCAAGCAAGCCCTAAATGAATATCAAACCAAAGATGAAAAGCTATTACCCTACAAAGAGCTAGTTGATCAGCTAACCCAACATTTTACAAAGCTTTAGTTTACACAAGTGCCTCGAATACAGAACAAAGTAGCAAACACTATGGCTACTATTGGCTCGCTCTTTGAAATTCTCCAAGCAGTTACGTAGTATGAGTTTTTAGTCGAGCATCTCCTCACACCTACCTATGCAAATGATGACTCAAACTATGTTTGTATCTTGGTTGGTCCCCAATCCCCTTGGTACCATGAGATTCACACTTACCTTAAAGATGGTATGATCTCCCCTCACCTCACATGTACCCAATGCCAAAATCTCATTCAAAAATCATCCTTCTATGTTATCATAGCCAATACCCTATATCGTCAGGGTTATCATGATACTCTCTCTCGATGTTTAGATGAAAATGAGGCTGCGATGGGATTAAAAGAAGTACACTCTGAACTTTGCGGTGCCCACACGAGTGGTATTGTCCTTGCATGAAAAATCCTTAAAGCAGGCTACTATTGGCCTACCATTGAAGAAGACTCCTATGACTTTTTTAGAAAGTGTCTCCCATGTCAGTAGCATGCAAATCTTGTGCACGCTCCAGCATAGGATCTACAGCCTATTGCACCACCTTGGCCTTTCGCTTGTTGGGGCCTTGATCTAGTTGGAACTATCACACCTATCTCGTCTGATGGACATAAATGTATAATAACAGCTATAGACTATTTCACTAAATGGGTGGAAGTAGTCCCCCTAGTCTCAGCTACAGGAGTTCAGGTCTCCAAGTTCATCTTATACCACATTGTTTGCTGTTTTGGCATCCCATCCACCATCTTCACTGACCATGGAGGTAATTTTGAAAATCTCAACATGGAAGAATTATCCACTTCCCTCTACATCCATCACCACTTTTCTAGCCCATATTTCCCACAAGGTAACGGCTAGGTAGAGGCAACTAACAAAACCCTCCTCAAAATCCTAAAGAAAGTTGTCAATGATTCTGGCCGCGATTGGCACCTATAAATAAATCTAGCCCTATGGGCCTATCGAACTTCCTTTCGTACATCCACAGTCACAACTCCATACTCCTTATTCTATGGTGCCAAAGTAGTACTACCCATAGAGGTTGAACTTCCCTCCTTGTGCATATCTTTGCAAGGGCAAATATCAGATGAAGAATACAGAGTAGCTCAGCTCACCCAGCTAGATCTCTTAGACAAGAAGTGACAACAAGCCTATGATCATCTCACAGTCTATCAAACTTGTCTCAAAAGGAATTTCAACAAGAAAGTGCTTCCATGACACTTTCACCTAGGCGACATGGTCCTCAAAGAAAATATGAAAGTCTAAGCTGATTGAGAAAAGAAAGGCAAGTTTGAACCTACCTGGCTTGGTCCTTATGTTTTCACTGCCTCCTTTGGCTCCGGAGCCTATCAGCTATCTACACTGGAAGGAGAACTCTTGAATGATCCTACTAACATCATTCATCTCAAGAATTTCTATGCTTGAAGATCCTTGGTATACCTAGCTTTTGAAAAATACAAAAAAATCATGAAGAGAAATAAGCATCCAATGGTGAAAACTTGGAAATTCAAGCACCTTTAATAGGTACCTTGGTGAAAACTTGGTAATTTAGGTGCCTTGTGTACTAAGACTAATCCATTATCTATCAATATCCTATCCCTCATCCATCCATTCACAATCCAATAAAACACCTACTTGTTCCCTTGGTGTTCTGACCAAATATCTAAAATCTAATGAAGCTTGTAAATACCTCGTGTACAACTTGTAAATCTTGTACCTCAACTTGTAAATCTTGTACCTCATCTTGTAAATCTTGTACCTCAGCTTGTAAATCTTGCACCCCATCTTGTAAATGTTGTATCATCCCTTGTATCATAGCTTGTATATCCAAATATTTTCCAAAGCTTGTACCATATTCCAGCTTGTATTATATGCCAAATCTTGTATCCTAGCTTGTATCCTATCACATGCACACAAAAAATCCCATTTTCCTTAAGCTTTTCATAAACCATCTACCTATCTGCCTATCAACTATTGCAGACATCACACCCTTCACGAACATTTCCATATCATAAAAACCAAAACATGAACAACCTTGAATATTTGTAACATATCTTGGTCCATCAGCTTGTACATCTTCTTTAGCTTAGTACCATTTTATCTATCCAGCTTTCATGTCAGTTCCTCCTTGATAAACATCTTGCACACATCGCACAACCCTTGGTTAGCTATTCCAATGCATCCTTTAGCTAGATCTCCTGTCACCAAAGTGTTATCCTTCCTAGTTTAGCTTGCCAGATGCATCACTCATCCAAAATCCATGAGCTTAGGTTCTCTTTGATAGATCCTTGCAGGATATAGCTTTCTACATGTCTGATCTTGGTTTGTTAGTACCTCATTCTACCCATCTCATTGGAAAATGGTTCTCTTTTGAATTTTCTCTTTCTTTTGATTTGGAATCTTCCCTTTTGGGTCTTGAAGTATCTTTTCCAAGCAATCTCCTTGTTCCCTCCTCAAGGTTTCCATGATCTTCCATATCATTGTATACTGCGAATGGGGCAATTTAAGCGTAACATCTTGATCAAGTCTTTTGTTTTTTTTTCTTTTCTGCTTGTGGGTTACCCAATGTCGATTCCATGTTGATTCCTCTAGGATTCATGTGTGATGCTGGGGAAATCCTTGCGTGTTTGTTTTGAGTCAATTCATTAGTCCTTTGGACAGTTGGTGAAAAGGCCTTGATGTTCTTGGTAACCTTGGCAATTAACCAATAGTGCTATAGCAAATCTAGTGCTCAACTACATGGTGGTACTTCTCTTTGAAGTATCCCCCTGCTCAAAAAAACTTCAATGATTTCCCTTCACCTCCATTATGCCCCAATCATATCCAACATATGTCTCTCCTACCCCAGCTTATGCATCAGTATCTCTTTGAATCAATCTGCACTTTTAGCTTTAGGGATCCACAATCCTAGTCTTAGGGATCCACCAATCCAATCAATCCACCAAGCCTCATCTTTCGAACTCCACAATCCTAGTCCTAGGGATCTCCGAAACCCATCTCCTGCCAATCTGACTCTTTGAAATCCTGTTGCATTAGCTTTATCATCCCATCATCCATCTCCCTATCCTGGATTCCTTTTTATAGCGCTCCGCTCCTTCATCCGCTGCAATCCCTGAGATCTTAAGCTTGCTTCCTCTTATGCCTCTGATTCTCCCTTTATCATTCTCCTGTAGCGAGAGTTTGAGCTAACTAAACGTCTTCTCTTAAGCCAATCTGAGTCTCCTTGCTCATCTCAGATTCTTGTACTTTTCAAGAAGTAGTCGAGCCTCGCTTTCTCTCCCTGCCCCCTTCTTGAGGGGGGCATCTCGCAGTTCATTCTCTCCTCTTCTGCTCTAGCCTTGGGCATCTTATTTTCTTATCCTTGATGCCATGCCACTTGTGGCATCACATCAAATAGGGGCAAAATGTAGACACCTAAATCCTTTAGAAAATAAAGTATTTTTATTTTTTGAAAAAATTCTTGATGACATCATCATTTATTAATTAATTAATTATTTAATTTCTTTATTTATTTTTATGCCATTAAATCCCTTTATCTTAATTAAAAATATTAATTAAGGAATCCCTCCCAAAAATGTTTAAATCTTATTTAAACATTATTTCCTTATTTATTAATTATTTAATTAATAAATTGACCAAAAAACCCAAAATAAATAAAACAATTATTTTTTGCCCAAAACTTGGCCAATTTCCTTAAGACCACTAACCTCTTCCAAAATCTTCTAATCTTTTTTTAATTTTGATTAAAGGCTAATCCCATCATTTCCTACCCCTAATCCCAACTCAGAATATTTAATTAAGATTAAATATTAATCCTCATATTTATTAAAAAAGTTTTGATAAATATCTCCTCAACCCAAACCCTTGAAATAAATAAAATTTTACTTATTTCCTAAAAATCTAATTCATCCTCATCCTAAGAAGTTCTAGACTCTTCTAGAAAGTCTTCATCCTCATCCTAGGAAGTTCTAGACTATTCTAGAAAGTCTTTATCCTCATCCAAAGTCTAGACTCTTCTAGAAGATGTCTTTAAACCTAATCCTAATCCCCTCCTAATCTTGTCACATTCCCTAAACATGGGTTAAGACTTACTAACCCAAGCCAAAGTTAACAAATATCTCCTCCTTTACCCACCCTCATTAAATGCCATCCACTTGCCTATCCCTAAGCTAATCCTAAACCATCCTAATCCATCTTCTAATCATTTGCACAATCCTAAGCAAGCTTAAAACCTTCCTAATCAAGCCCAAGTCAAAATTCCTCTCATCTCCCTCAAAATATCCCAACCATAAAACTTTATGAAGCCCACTAGGCCATAAATGACTCTTCCAAGCCCTTTCATTACTCTTACAAGCCATTATGAGGGTCTTTATGAAGATTTTATCCCTTGAGCCTCCTTTGTTGGATCATCTTTCCCCTTTCCTCCATCCTCTCACCCTGTGACATGTGTCACTCCCTGATTGGCTGTAAGGAAGCACAATCCATGTTCTCTCCTCTCATGCAATCTGAGCCCTCCATGAGCTTTTTCCCATCCTTTCATCTTAGCCCCTCAATCCCTCAAGCCTCTTGCCTATAAATTGGATCCTTTCCCTTTTCAAAAGAACAAAATCCATGAAGTAAAGTCATAATGCCATTTTAAGAAGCCATTTTACATTAAAACCATACACTCACACCCGAGTTCCAACTCCATTTGAAGCCCTTTATGAATCATAAGCTTGAGCATACATCCTATCTATTTAGACAAAGCCGCTCAACAAGAGAGCTTCTCATTGAGAGAGCCCATTAATGGCTCATATTCTCAATTGAGATCTCATCTTAGACTATCTTGAAGTTTATGAATTTTGTTTAGTTTGTAGAAGCTTTATTTAAATTTGGTTTCTATTAGCATACTAACATTGCTCATATACATCAATCATTTGTACATTCCATACATGATAAAAGAAAATATCCTTCCTTTATACCAAATCCATAAAGTTGGCTATTACACTTTCTTAATTAATTATTAGAGGACCTCATTAAGAACACATTACACTTAGTGATAACAGTAATCTTTCACCTTGTACCTTGAATAACTTTCCATATGGGTAACATTATGATGAGTGAACTTAGCTACATTATCTCTAGAATTTCTTCTTCACATATTTAACTTTGGCTTCTTAGAATAACATATCTGCTAAGAGATATAACAAGTTTACCAGAATATGCCTCTATAAACTCTATCTCATAACAGTCTTCACCAAAACTTGCATAAGTTCTTCCAGACTTAATATCTTATGCTTCTAAAGTTAGCTACATATACTAGAAACTTAGTATAATCTCCCTTTGACCTTTCTTAGTGAAAATACTCAACTAGTTGTCCCTACCAACTTTATCTTTACCACTATTTTTCTATCATATGTTGGAAATAGAGATGGAGTGATTGAGAGGGGAGGGGTGAATTAGTTACCATAAAAATAAATCCACATTTCCTTAGATGTCTTAAAATATAGTTGCTGCTGACACTCAGTAACCACACAAATAAATTTTGAAACTTGATAGATGTTCTGTTAACTTATTAAGCATTTAAAGTGATTAACATGCATGCATAAAGGAAATAACATGAACACAAGAGATGCTAGATTTAACATGGAAATGCAATATGGAAAAAACCACCAAGTAACTAGTTACCGATTTTCACTCTTCTGAAGTGAGCCCTGTTAGGAGCCAACCCTATTAAAGGTTACAAAATACACTATTAGGTGTGACCCTGTTAGAGGATTTAATCACCCTGTAAGGAGTGGCCTGGTTGGAGGTCTTAAGAACAATTCAACTGAACTGTAACCTTGTTAAAGGGTTTACAAAATGGCTATTAAACCAACTCTGTTAAAGAGATTTTGAATCATTGTTACAATGATTAGAAAGAAACAATGAAGTGATCTAAAATATATGCAACTAATCTTTTCTGAATATAGATCTCTGTTCTACTTCACTAGATCCTCACTGATCAAATACAACTTTGTAGCTCCATAAGGATATCTAATCCTTCCACAACATTCGCTCATATATTCAATATTTGCTCATTCCATTTACATCCATACATTCACACTCTTACACATCCACACTCTTCATATTCATGAATTCACAACTTGATCTTTCATATATACCTTACAAATTGTCAAGTTGGCTCAATTACAAGTTACAACAACTGAAAAACATTAAATCAGTCAGCTGCAAACATTGTACAAAATAATTAAACTTAATTCTTTAAAACAATAAAATTCTTCGCTGCCTGAACCAGCTTGGTGACCACTGCTCTAGAATGGTTTCCCCAGTGTTAACCAAGTAAAGCTCGCTAAACATTGCAAACCTTGCAACTTCCTTTGGAGATCGAGTTAACTTGGTAAACATTGACCTTCCTTCACTTACCGAGTGAGCTCGATAAAAGCTAACTTTCTCTTTGATGATCGAGTGAACTTGGTAGACATTGACGTTCCCTTTGTTAACCTTGGGAGCTCGGTTAACATTAACTTTCTGCTACAAAATTCTTTGATGTCCGAGTGAGCTCCGTAAGAGCTAACTTACTGTGTAATGTTCAAGAATGCTCAGAAGTCACTATAAATTAATTTGCTAACCATTTGAGCTTGGTAGACTCTATCTGATGGCCGATATGACATTTGTGTAACATCAAAGACCATACACAATTAACAATTGTACCCAATAATCTCCCTCTTTGGCATTGATGGCAACACAACATGTCATAGCAGAATGAAATTTGAAAACAATTATATTCTCTTATATGGCAACACAACATGTCAAAATAACAGTTCTCCCTCTAAGATAGAAAACTCTCCCTCTTACAATAATATCCCTCTATAAAGGAATTGCATAGAAAACTCTTTATCTTAAACAAATTTTAGATAGATATGGCAACAAAACTCTCCCTCTTTGACAGCACATGCCAAAGACAACTCAACTCAAATGAATTTTAGTGTACCTTTAGTACTAATTCATATGTAATATTTCCTAATTATGCTACATCAACTGATAGATCTTCAACCTGGTATGAGTTGATGCATCACTAAAACTTCATTTTAGTGAACTTCGGATAGGGGAGTGACCCCTAACTTACCTCTTAGATACAAGAATGCATCCTTAGGTAATGGTTTTTTGAATATGTCAGCAATTTCTTCCTTTGTATGAACATATTCCAATCTGATCTCCTTATCTTGGACCAATTCTCTGACAAAATGATATTTTATTGCAATGTGCTTGGTTTTGGAATGCATCACTGGATTCTTAGATATGTTGATTGCACTTGTATTATCACAAAACATAACAACTGGTTTTTTGATTTCCACCTTCATGCCTTCCAACAACTATTTAAACCAAACAATATTAGAACAGTTTACTACTGCAGCAACATACTCTGCCTCTGTTGTAGATTGGAATGTACAATTTTGCTTTTTGCTTGTCCAAGAAACCAACCTCTTTCCAAGAAAGAATGCACCTCCACTTGTACTTTTTTTGTCATCAAGGTTTCCTGCCCAAAAAGCATCAGTAAACACTTTCAAATCCAAATTACCTCCAAATTTGTACCATAAACCATAATCCTCAGTTCCTTTCAAATATCTCATTATTCTTTTGATTGCCATTATGTGATTTTCTCTTCGTTTTGCTGAAAATCTTGCTACAATACCAACTGCAAGGGCAATATCTGGCCTAGTATGAACTACATACTGCAACTTTCCAATCATAGATCTATACAATGTTTGATCTACTTCTTTTGATTCATCTTCCTTGGTAAGTTTTAATCCAATACACATAAGAGTCCCAACTGGTTTACAATCTTCCATTCCAAACTTTTTCAATATCTCCTTGATGTATTTTGATTAAGTGATGTAGATACCATTTTTATTCTATTGAATTTGAAGACCAACAAAGAATTTGATTTCACCAAACATAGACATTTTAAATTCCTTATTTATTTGTTCTGAGAATTCTTTGCAAAGATCATCATTTTCTATGAACACAGTGTCATCTACAAATATCTCTGCTAAAACAATCTTATCATCTGATCCTTCCTTTATATACAAGCTACTGTTATCATTAGTTCTTTGAAAACCAATCTGAATAAGATAGTTATGAGATCTTTCATACCATGCTCTAGGGGCTTGTTTTAGATTGTACAATGCCTTGTGTAATTTTTAGACCATGTTCTTCTTATCTAGATCAACAAAACCTTCAGGTTGTTCAATATAAACCTCTTCATCTAGTATACCATTGAGGAATGTTGACTTGACATCTATCTGATAAACTTTGAATCCTTTGTGAGTAGCATATGCTAGTAAGGTTCTGACTCCTTCCAATCTTGCAACAGGAGAAAAAGTTTCTCCATAGTCTATTCCTTCTTCTTGAGCATATCCTTTGCATACTAGTCTAGCTTTGTTTCTTGATACCTTACCATCTTCATCCAACTTGTTTCTAAATACCCACTTAGCAATCACATTTTTGTCTTTAGGTCTAGGTACAAGAATCCATGTCTTATTTTTTTTTATCTATTCTATCTCTTCATTCATAGCTTCAATCCAAGTATCATTTCCTAATGCATCTTTGATATTTTTAGGTTCAAAATCAACAAGTAAACAAGTACCTTTTAACTTATTTCTTGTCATTGTTCCTTTAGATTTATCTCCAATGATCTAATATGTTGAATGATGTCTCCTAACATACTTAGCTAATATAGGTTACTTTCCTTTTGAATGAATTTCATTATTATACTCTTGCATTTCAACTTTAGGTTCTATCTATTCTAGCTCGGTAGATATTTGCTTAGTAGATGTTGGCTTGGGTCCTCTAGACTCGGTAGACACTTGCTCGGTAGTCACTAAATTTAACTCGATTTGCTGTGGCTCAGTTTGAACTTCCTATAACTCGGTTACAGATGACTCAGGAGTAGAAAATTCATGATTCTCTGATGTAACTAGTACTGTATCAAGTTCAATGAAGAAAAACCTTTTATAATCTTCTAGTTCCCTTTTGCTTTCTTCTTCAGTCCTTTCTACAAACTCATCAACTTTCACATGTGGACTTTCTATGACTTTGTGAGTGGACAATTTCAAACATCTGTATGCCTTACTTTTGGATGAGTATCCAAAGAATATACCTTCATCAGCTTTCATGTCAAATTTTCCTTTTCTAGATTCTTTCAAAATGTAACATTTACTTCCAAATACTTTAAGGTAACTTACATTAGGTTTATAGCCATACAATAACTCATAGGATGTTTTGAATGAGTCTTTCTTCAGTTGTATTTGATTCAGGGTATGAATTGCAGTGCTGATAGCTTCCTTCCAGTATTTGATAGCAATGCTCTTTTCAATCATTAAAGTTCTTACACAATCCATGATGGATATGTTCCTTCTTTCAGCTATTCCATTTTGCTGGGGTGTTCCAAGGGCTGATGCCTATCTTTTGATTCCTCTTTCAATGCAAAAGTTATTAAACTCATGTGAAATGATTTCTCCACCTCTATCTGACCTCAAGCATTTTAATCATTTTCCTATTTTCTTTTCTACTCTGGCCAAATACCATTTGAACTTTTCAAATGCTTCTAATTTGTTTCTTAGATACATGACTGCCATCATTCTTGAGTAATCATCAACAAAAAGAATGAAGAACTTTTGTCTAGTATAGCTTTCAATTCCAATGGGTCCACATAAATTAGCATGCACAATTTCTAATATATCTTTAGACAGATAGTTTTTACTTTTAAAACTAGTCTTTCCCATTTTACCAATCTGGCAATTTTTGCATAAACCGACCTCAGGTTTTTTTATGTTAGGAATGCCTCTTACTTTCTTGAATCTTCTTATCTTTACCAAATTATCAAAATTTACATGACACAACCCTTTATGCCATAACCAACTTTCTTCAACTTGAGCAATGAAACATGAACATGCACCTAGTTCAAGATAGAACAAGTTACCTTTAGTTTGAGTACCTGATCCAATCAGCTTTCCTTTGTCATCCAGCAGTCTTGCTTTACCATGCACAAATTCTACTTTGAATCCATTATTGAGTAGTTGTGCCACACTTAACAAGTTATGCTTTAGTCCTTCTACCCAATAGGCATTATCACATATAAGTTCTTTGGTTAGAGAGATTCTGCCTCTTCCTTTTATACAACAAGGTTCATTGTTACCAAATCTTACACTGCCACCATCATAGTCTTGAAAGTATTCAAACTTAGTTTTGTCACCAGTCATGTGATGAGAACAACCACTATCTATGATCCATGTATCATTTTTTCTCATATGAGAAATGAGTGTCATTTCCTCATCTTTATCAGACTCATCTTTCATAGTAATGTAGACAATTTAATCTTCTTCTTCATCATTAGAATCTTTAGCCATAAAACATGTTTTCTTACCTTTATTCTTGAATGATCTGAAGTCTTTCTTGCCATTGAACTTTTATCCTTTCTTCTCATCTTTGTTCTACTTGTTTGAGCATCTAGCAGCAATATGACCAATTTCTTCACATAAAAAATAGATTAAAGGAACTTTACCTTTATATTTTCCTCTGCCTTTAGAATATTTCCTTGCTAGTAGAGCTTTAATTACTTAAAGATCATTGTCTAAACTTTGGTCTAATTCATCTTCACTTTTTGACTGAGATTATTTTTTCTTTTTACTGTTCTCCTTGAGTGAAAGCTTGGCTTCAAATTCTGACTCAATGTTCTTGCAAGTTGGAACATAGTTGTCAAAGTTGTCTAGTTCAAATGCAGTTAGTCTTCCAACTATGGCCTCTAGGTTTATCTTATGATTTGTTTCACATCTTCTTTCTTGAATTGCAGAAACTCTGATTGCATAAATGAGAAGTAGAGTTCTAAGAACTTTACTTATAACTATCTCTTCCTTCATATCTCCTCCAGATGCTTTGATTGCACTGACACATGTTTTGACTCTTTCAACATAGTTTGCAATGTTTTCATCCTCTCTCATTCTCATTTGATCAAATTGTCCTCTCAGACTTTCTGCTTTGGCTCTTCTAACATTATCATCTCCTCCATAGATCTCTTTCAACTTTTCCCACATTTCAAATGCAGATTTGTAGTCCTTGATATCATCAAATTCTTCATAACTTAGAGCAGATGCTATATCTATCATCATAATGTTGTGGGCCTTATTTTAAGCAATATCATTGACAGATAGTGTACCAACTATTTTTGCATATTTTTCATCAAGGTATTTTAGTCTTGTGTCTCCAACAGAAGCTAGATGAAGTCTCATCAACCCTTGCCATGCTGAGAAGTTGTTCCTGTTAAGTCTTGAAATTTCCCTTTTATAAGACATCCTGATCTTTGACTTAGATCCTTGAAATCTTATCCTACAAGCACCAAAAGCTCTAATACCAATTTTTGGAAATAGAGATGAAGTAACTGAGTTGGGAGGGGTCAATCAATTACCACAAAAATAAACCCATAGATCCTTAGATGTCTTAAAATATAGTTGCTGCTGACACTCAGTAACCACACAAATAAATGCTAAAACTTGATAGATGTTCTGTTAACTTATTAAGCATTTAAAGTGATTAACATGCATTCATAAAGGAAATAACATGAACACAAGAGACACTAGATTTAATGTGGAAACCCAATATGAAAAAAACCACCAAGTAACTAGTTACCAATTTTTACTGTTTTGAAGTGAGCCTTGTTAGGAGCCAACCCTGTTAAAGGTTACAAAACACACTGTTAGGTGTGACCCTGTTAGAGGATTTAATCACCCTGTAAGGAGTGGCCTGGTTGGAGGTTTTAAGAACAATTCAACTAAATTGTCACTTTGTTAGAGGATTTACAAAATGGCTGTTAAACCAACTCTATTAAGAGATTTTGAATCATTGTTACAATGATTAGAAAGAAACAATGAAGTGATCTAAAATATATGCAACTTATCTTTTCTGAATATAGATCTCTATTCTGCTTCACTATAACCTCACTGATTGAATACAACTTTGTAGCTCCATAAGGATATCTAATCCTTCCACAACATTCGCTCATATATTCAATATTCACTCATTCCATTTACATCCATACATTTGCACTCTTATGCATCCACACTCTTCATATTCATGAATTCACAACTTGACCTTTCATATATAACTTACAGATTGTCAAGTCAGCTCAATTATAAGTTACAACAACTGAAAAAAATTAAATCAGTTGGCTGCAAATGTTGCACAAAACAATTAATCTTAATTCTTTAGAACAATAAAATTCTTCGCTACCTGACCCAGCTCGGTGACCACTGCTCCAGAATGGTTTCCCCAGTGTTAACCAAGTGAAGCTCGGTAAACACTACAAACCTTGCAACTTCCTTTGGAGACCGAGTTAACTCGGTAAATACTAACCTTCCTTCACTTACCAAGTGAGCTTGGTAAAAGCTAACTTTCTCTTCGATGACCGAGTGAACTTGGTAGACATTGACTTTCCCTTTGTTAACCTTGGGAGCTCAGTTAACATTAACTTTCTGCTACAAAATCCTTTGATGCCCGAGTGAGCTTAGTAAGAGCTAACTTACTATGTAATGTTCAGGAATGCTTGGTAGTCATTATAAATTGCTTTGCTAACCATCTGAGCTCGATAGACTCTGTCTGATGGCTGATATGACATTTGTGTAACATCAAAGACAATACAAAATTAACAATTGTATCCAACATCAAATACCGCAGAAAACTACTATGTTGACATCAATGAAAATCATAGTCATAAATATAATATATCATCATGATAATGATCTAATTATGTTTCTACAATATGTTGGTAAATATATTTTTACTTTTTATTTAACTCTTCGACTCCCAAATTTGTGAACAATATCTTGTTACAACAATTGGAAATTTGCTTCTAAAAAGACTAACCTTCCTCTGAATCATTAGGTATAGCTCCCTATAATAGATTTGCAATGAATTATGTTTATTCCTAAACCTAAAATGGGGTATATTCTTAACCCAATAGTAGGAAAGGTAAACCAAGCCAGGCCTAAATAGGAACTAACTCAAGCAAAAAATGGTTTCAAAAAATTAATTAAGTTTATGAACTCACACATATTATGAACTCATAACTTGACTTATTGATTCAAAAGTACACACCAACTAATTCTAAACTGATTCAATGAGAAATTAATTATAGATAAAGGAAAACTCAATTGAAAGGAAAGATAAGGGGATTTCTCTTTGAAGCTACAATGACAATATTATCATATTTAGTTCTCTACCTCAAAATAGGGGAATGAAGCTCCATTGATTCCTTATTTTAATTTAGATGAAAGAGAAAACATACAGCTAACATTAAATAGAATGGAATAGAAAATAATTGACATAAAATACCATTCAATTGGTTCTATAACATCAAGTATAATTTCACACCAAAAATTAGCCAACCTTTTACTAATCTTTCCTTCCAATTTAAAAATCTAAAAATTGTGTATAAAAAGAATTACATATAGTATTCTGAGATGACCATTACAAAGGAAGTTTAATCAATTCATCTCTTCAAAAATGACAAATGGAAAGTAGCCTATTTTTCCATTGCAATGATTACATCAATATATGAAAGAGGCACAATATGAATCACTTCACCTTCTTTCCCTTTTCTTCTTTTGTCCTATAGGCATTAGTGGCAACAATGATTGGAATTGATTCTTCATGCCTATGAACATGTACATTACTATATCTTAAGAGCCATTTAGAATATTATCTAGCCAAATCTTTGACAACAACCAAATGGTCTTGTATTTCCTCCATGGCTACATGTATATGTCCACCAAGTTTATGGAGTTTAGAAACTCTGTCCTTGTGACCAAAAGATATCCCTGTCAGACTATCTATGAAATTGGAGAAATTTATCTACATGACAGCTACTCCATTGATTCCTTTTCTATGACCACTAGTCTATGAGTCTATATGAAAACCTCTTAGGAGTGCATAATTTCTATCTTGATCCTTCTTTACTATAGCTTCAGTTTCTTTAAGCCCTTCCTCTACCACCATGATCATTTTGAACTTAAACTACATGCTCTGAAGCCATTCAACTAAAGGCTCATCTCCTTTAGGTAAGATCTTTGCCTTGACAACCTCCTTTTCCTTCATGTGCATAATCATCTTTAGCAGAGAGACACAATCTTAACTCTTATTTTTCTTCATAGCCAAAGTGGCTCTAGCCTCAATATAGCATTGCCAAGTTTTCCTATAATGGAGATTCCTTCCAACTTGATTTTCCTACTCCACTCTCTACCTATATGCCCAAAGTTTTTATCTTCTTGTGGTTGAGAGATGAGTGCTTGAACATCTATAGTAGTAGGATCACTAGTAATAGGCATTCCAAATATGCTTTCCAATAGGGTAACCAATTTCTTAATGAATCCATTCAATTCTTGTATTTTCATATTCATCCTGACCTTTCACAATTTACTGCTTTCTAGCTATCCTTCAATCAGCTCATTTATTGACTTCCATAAGCCAACCTTGGTGTCATGTCTAGCCTCCCCAAGATCTATAGAGTGTAAGGTGAATTCATTTGTAGTCATGTCCTCAATTCTTCCTTCTTTGGTGGGCTTTACAATCTCCATTGTCAAATGCCTTGTTTTAGGTTCTTGTCCAAGGATGGACAAGGTATTCTACTTTTTAACCTTACTTAGTGCTGATCCAAAGTGGATAGCAAGAGATAGAGTATCCTTGTTGGGATCTCCTTCATCTTTCATCTTTCTCTTCCTATCTAGAGCATCCTCCATCCATGAATTTGTGTTTATCAAATTGGAAGTAGTCCCAAGAGGGTCTCTACTAAAAATATTTCTCTTGACTAGGGTTATTGTTCTTGCAGTCAAAGAGAGAGGATTCTTCAGAGTTTGTGAAATAAGATTTGAAGAATCTTTTCCTTTCTCTACCTCTAAGGTCTTCTTTATTGTCTCGTCTAACTCAGTAGATTCATTGTCACTACTTGCTACTCAGTAAGAGAAGTGTAATGCTTACAGATGGGACTAGGCTACTATTAGTTAAAGGGGAAGGAGTGACTACACCATATTTTGATTCCTCCACCTTCTTCTTCTCTACTTCTAATGGAGTTTCAATTACTGGGAGGGAACTATCCTAGCAAGTTTGAGCTAAGGGAATATTTTTGTCAAGAGGTTGATCACCTCTACTTGATGGTTGAGCTAGCTTTTGGGAAATGGTCAAAGTTTCACTTGATGTGCCACCCTAGGAGGAAGAAGCCACTACAACTATTGGGGAAGCCTGAGTTGTGGTACTTTTTCTTTGACTCTTCCTAGTTATGGTCTATTCAACCCATTTTTTGGTCCTTTTGATAATCCAAGCCATCATTATATCTAGTTCTTCTCCCACATCTTCATAAGGTTTCAAGATTATTAGATTGACTCTTATCTTAGTTAGATAGGTGTTACTATACATATTCTAACCATCATCTTCTATTTGCTCTACATCAATATTAACTTTATACATCTTCACTTGATAAACTATCAATCTAGAAAAAGCACAATCGTGGTTATCAAATGCATCCTTACAATAGGCCTAGTAGTCTTCAATGGTGGTGATGTGTTTGATTCAACTTTCAATTTGCAACACTTCCTTTGCATAGCCATTTGGATCAAATATGGGCCTTAATAATTTGCACATCTCCAACTTATACTTCACTTCAAACACCTTCAGCATTGTCTTTGCATGATAATGGGACTCAATACTGAAAGCTCCCACCTTCATAGGAAACTTATAGCCTTTCTTCTTCAAACTCCCACTCAGTATATTTATTAGATTGCTAGCCACACAATCTTGATCAGCATAATCATATTGCTAGGATATCTCAGTAGCTTCAAGGGAAACCCATCAAAAGCTATAACATGCATATATGAAAAGGATGAGAAATGAATGAAGTAACTCCCAAAATTGGCTAATTGTTGCCATCACTTCGATGTTGAATCTCCTCTCTGTACATCCTTGTAGATCCCTAAAAATTCTCATGGTGAATGCATCATTAACTGTTATATGCTCTGCATAACTATTTTCCAATTGTAAATATGGGTAGAACTCATAAGACTTCACATCATCTAGAAATTTTTCCACCCTAGGGAGGCTCAACCATAATTGTAGAGAAGCTAACATGTAAATGAAGAAATATGACATATAGAATGTGATGTGGAATTTTGTAGCATGAAGAGCATTGGATAGAATCCTGCTTACCTCATGAGCCCAATGAATATATTGGGTGTCAGAGAAGATGACTTGTACCAAAAGGAAACATTGCTCAACAAAGATTAAATTTTTTGTCTCACCTTTCAATCTATGTAAGAGGACCATGATGTCAAAAATTTTAGGTTTGAGGTTAGTCCCAAATAGAGTCTTAGGAATCTTACTCTTGGTGCTCCATGGTTTTTGGAACTATGACTACATGATTTCCTTTCTCCGAATCATCTTCTTCATGGAGAACTTAGAAATGACTCCTCTAAATATCAAATCTAAAATTTCCCTACCATTCCAAAACTCAAAGGTAGTTCACCATAGTTTTCCTATTGATGGAGATTAACACTATGTCATCTGGTAGTATCACTTGTCTGGTGTCTGGGTTGTATTGAGTTATAAATTCATGGATTAACTATGGAACCTAGACTGCAACTAGAAAACTATTTTCATCAACCAACCTAAATCCTTGTAGCTTCTCATTAATGTGATGGATTGGCTCTAACCTAACTCTCCTTTGGAAATCCTTCATGTCATAAAAATGAAGGGATGTATCTGTGAAGTTTTACATTTGAGACTTGATCTTCTTCAACCCATCAAAACTTGCAAATCTAGTTTCCATTTTTTGTAAACAAATTTTGAATTAAGAAACTAAGAGGGATAACTAATGCAACAAATACTAGATTTTTAAAAATTTATGCATATTAAAAGAATAATAGTTTAACAAAATGAGCGGTAGTGTGTTAAATTGTTCATATTTCCATATATATGGGAGCCTCAATTTATCCATTGATCATTTGAATTTGTGCCACATGAATTAATTAAAGGAGAGATTCATTAAAATAGTAAATGTATGGTTTTAATGGATAGGGTATTTTCACTATTCTATTGGTCCAATGGTAACTTTTTATCTCCCTATATCTACTGTCTTATTTTCCTTAAAGTTTTGGAAAGTTAACATTAGAGTACTCCACAGGAAAATATCCCCTGAGTTGAATTATGTTCATTAACCCTTTCCTGCAATGGTTAGATTCTTTCCATTATCATACAAAAGTAAAAATGGCACTAATAGTAGAAATACCTTATTATTGCATTGTCAAATCTAATGATGGAGATACTTGTTTCTTGGTAGATGAAGTGCTCATCACTTTAGTCAGTGTAGTACTTAGCTAAATAGGTTCAAAGATTGGTTGGGTGCATAGTGTTATAGTGTTTTCCACAACCAACTTAGTAGAAGCTTTCTTTGAGCTTTATGGAATTAAATATTTTCTTGGAGAGTGAGGAAATAAGGTCATTATTACCATTGCAATCTTTTCTAGATTAGTTTCCTCAATACTCTGAATCTTAGGGAGATTTTCCTTTGTAGCTTCCTACCCTTCCTCCTTATCATCCAAATTTACATCATCTATTTTGGAATCTTCTTCACCACCATTGTCATCATATTCCTTATCATCTTCATCATCTTTTTCACTAACATGAACAACAAAGCCACTCAGTTGATGTAGGTTGTAAATGTTCTTCCATGTGGTAGTGGCAAATTTTATCATGGATTATATGTCCTTCATTAGCACAAGACATGTGTTGAACTTGAGAGTGAACTTTTCTTCATTTTTCTTCAAATATTCTTTCACCTCTTTTTTATTGAGACTAGGCATGATTTGCCCTAGATTCTATTCAAATATTACTTTTTTTTTCTTATTTTCATTCTCCCATCTAGGTTTGATTGCTTGCAAAATCTCCTTAGGAATTTGTTGAGCAAGTTGATCAGTTGAGTACTTCCACTTATCCATTTTTGACATCATCATGTCCTCAATCTACTTTTTCTTATAGGCTCCTCTTCCTTAGATTTTGTTTCTTCTACTTCATCCTCTTACACATCATCTTGTTTTCCCTCTATGATTAGGAGAGTAGAACTTTCTTGCCTCAATTTTTCTATCCTCTTTATTCCTTTTTTAACTACTTCAGGAAGCTAAATTTCAAGTTCTATCCTCACCTTATCTTCTTCAAAAGTTCCAAAATATGGTGCCTTAGGATCCATAGGCTCATTCAGTAGAGCCTCAATAATATATTTTTTATCACTGATGTTAACCTCATATTCAAGAGGCTTAACACTTGCTAACATCGGTCTAACTGCCTGAATGTACACTCTATCACAATCTACCTTGAAATAGATATCATCTTTGTAGTCTTCTACAATTTTATTTGTATCCTATACCTATTATTCATCTTCTCTTTGAATGTATCAAAGTATTTATCCGCTATCAAAAATTTTGCCCATCTCTACTATTTATTCATTAATCTGATATAGAATAGGTACATCTTTCCTCTGTAAAATTATACCTTTAGAAGGGAAAAACTTTTTTACAAAGAAAAATAAACAAGTTATGAGTGAACCAAACTTACGTGGATTGTTTTTGGAACCTTTGATGCTTTCCATGTTCTTATTAAACTAATTCAATAACAACTTGGCAAGGTCAAATGACATGTTATTCTTCACAACTTTTAGATCCAAATCTACTGCCTCACATGACACACTGTTGAGATGACTAGATCTGTAGATTTTATGAGAAATCACATTAATTCCAAATTTTGATTCCATTTCTATAATTCCACTTATCTTCATTCCTCTACCATCCCACTCAACAAAAAAAAATTTCACCTTTCAGCCCAACCTAGGGTTTTGGTTACCTTTTCTTTGTTTAACATAGGAAGACCAATGATTTGATGAATCATTTTCCTTGTTATCAAAATGGGTTGATCCAACCATAACTTCTCATTGTGAACATGGCTTAGTATGAATCTTATCCATTTTTCCTCTAAAAATCCCTTGGCATATGCAAAATATGCATCAAGCCATTCTCTTCCAAAGGTCAATGCTCAAGTTTTAGAGTGCCATTCACACTTAACTCATTCAATGCTTAATGCATTTCATGTGTGCCTCTCTCTTCAATAGAAAAATTATAATACAAGTGCATATCGTGCATGAGTAATAGCTTACAAGGAATTTTTGATTGTGCACCTATTGGGTCTAGTGATTTGGAAATTGTTGGATTGATCTTGAATTTTGGAAGCTTGCATTTTGCTCCTCGAATCAACATCTTTGATCCTTTCTTTTCTATTCTATTAGAAGAAGCCATTCTTGGTATGGTCTTGAAGGGTTCAAAAAACTTCAAGAATTATTCCAACAACAAACACACGGATCACTTGGAAGCATAGAAAATTCTCTTCACAAAATAACTCTTGAGAAGTCACAGTTGAAAATGAATTCAATTTTCTTTTTTTAAATAAATTTCACTTTTCAATCACCATAAATGCTTTGGTATGACTACTTGCTTGATGAAAAAATGTCTTCCACTCAGTTATTTCATTCATATTCAGTGGATATTCATAGCTTGACAGTCTCAAAATTTCTTAGTAGAGTCTTCAACAACTCAGTATCCGCACACAATACTTCAAAGTAACCTGACCTTGCTTGGTGTCATCTTGCAACCCAACCTAGCTTGGTAAGGTTTATGATTTTCATAAACACTTGGTGATCCTAGTGCATCTTAAATGTTGATAAGGATCTTTTCTTCTAGCTGGTTGGAACTAATGTGAGATTTTTGCTTTAGAGTCTCATTTCTAGTTATTTCCTATGGGAATTCGAATTGAGATGCTTATGTCACTCAACTCTTGAGTGAAATTTTCTTCATCACTCGGACTTGCATTCTTAGGATATTTTGGTATCCATTGTTGCTTCATCTAATTTTTGATATTTTTAGCTTTGGCTTTCTTTTCATCTTCAATTCTTCCAGTGTTCATACAATTTTTGGTAAGATGTCCAATTTCTATACAAATGAAACATCTTCTTGTGGTATCTCTTTTCCTCATGTGATGTTTCACACAATTTACTCCAATGTGCCCAAATTCTCCACAGTAGTAGTATCTACACCATGTGTTGTAGTCTCATCTGAATATAGCTTTCACAATCTATTATGTTGGATTCAATATCTTGGTTTTGCATTCAAAATATTTTTGTCCTTGTTTCTTGTAATTGTGACATTTATCTTCAAAATTAGGTTTCTCCTTGCATTCACTTGCTCTATGTCCATGCTTATTACAACTATAACACTTTCCATTGAATTATTTATGACAATTAATCCAACATTTATTTGATGTATGACCTTACTTACCACAATGATTGCAAGTAGGTCTTTGATTGTTTTGAGCTCCTTGCTTGGATGATTCACCTTCTTCTTTGTATCCTATTCATGTTTTTCCTTTCTATCTATACTAAATTTTCTCATTCAAATAATTCATGCTTTCTTGAGATTCCACCATCCTCTCATTGGTTTGCCTCTTAGTGTTTAGATTATTTTGTAATCTTTCATTCTTTGATCTTAGATTCATGAGTTCTTTATTTGCATTAGTGAGCTTATCAATGAAGTCTTCCTGTTGATGGGATAGATGGTGAATTACATTTTTCTTGTCTTCTATATATTTTTTGTCTTTGGCCTTTTTCTTCCATGACTTCACATAATCTTATTAACTACATTTTTTGTTCTCTTTTCATCTTTCTAACTTCTTCTTGAAGATTGGAATTCCTTTCAATTAGATCTTTAATTGTTTCATCAACTTCATTTGAGTTTCTTTCAGGACATATATCTTCAATTCTTTCTTTAATGTAGATATGGTCATTCATTTATATTGCAATATCTTTCCTAATTTTCAATGGTTGAGAGAGTTTCTCATTTTCTTTCTTTAGATGCCCAATAGCCAATTCAAGATCCAACTTTTCATTGTCAATAGCCTTATCTAGCATGTATATCTTCATTGCCTCTGATCTTTGCTCAAGTTGTTAAAGTTCTTCTCTAAGAACCACAAACCTCTAATACCAATTGTCGAAAGTATTAGATAGGCAAGGTTACCAAGAGGGGAGGGGTAAATTAGGAACCAATAAATCTTTAACTTAATGCACCAATTAATCCTCCATATAATATTCTGATCTAATTGCATGCATGAAAGAATGAAAGAAATGAAATATTCATAACACTTTGACACAAGATATGGAGAACCAGAAACCTTCCAAATAGAAAGTAAATTTGGGGTGGGGATGATACCCACAAGCTTTAGTACTGTAGTACAAATTTGGGCAGTTAAGGCTTACAATTGATCATTTCTAATTATCTACCTTTTTAAGAGCAATAAGAACTATTAGGCCACCTTGTGAAAGGATTTACAAAACATATAATAAATTATCCACTTGGTAAAGAGATTTTTCAAAGACTATTTAGTCTACCTAGTTAAAAAAATTAACCGATACACCTATTAGGATGAACCAATGGCTAAGCTTTGATCTACAACTCTGATTTGTTGGTTGAGATTCCTTTGAAATGTAAAGATCAACTTGTTGTGATAGATAAATCTTTGATGTCCCTTATACTGGTTGTGTGAGGCCTCACCTCAACCCTTCGTAGCCTTAGTTATTACTTTATCATTTTGATACTCACGACTCGGGATGTCGAGACATTATCAGATACTTGAACATATTATATTATTTTATGTTGTGTGATGTTATTTTCAAATATTTGATGTTTGTCATTTAATGTTTTATGTATATGTATGTTGATGAAATCAGTAAATGTAGGATTGATACTTTAAATTAAGGGATTTTAAATGGTTAAGAATTAAGTAGGATGAAAGAAACCCTGAGTGATGTATGTTCCAATTTATGTGAAATTCTAATATGTATATACATATGTACATGTGATTTTTGGGACTACTAATTTGTGCAATGAGTGTGCAGATATTTTAGCCGAGAAAATTGACGGAGGAACATAACTGATCTTTATGTGCTAAATTTGGAAACCTTGTTGTTCGTAATTCAAGTATTTTTTTTAAATTGAGATGTATGTATGTATCCTTATGTGATCAGTAAATGTTAATGTTCATAAACAGTGTTCTTATAGTGTCGCTTGACACTCATAAATTGTTTATGTTCCTTAGTTTGCTGATTATGGTTAGTTGTGTAACCTTTGGACCTAAGTCGGATTAAGTTAGTGTCTTTTTGCTAATTGGGTCCTTAATCAAGTTTAGTCATCCTTAATTCGGATTAGTGCTTAATCTACATTTTAGAGTTGTTAGTTGGTCTTATTTGTTTTCTAGCTTTTGTTTGGCTCTAAACCTTTTCCTAAAGGATTTAAAACATGAAATTTTTGTACCCAAGTGGTATGGGTATGGGTTAGGGGTCTTTTCCAACCCCTAAGCCCCTTTTATTGACTTTTGAGGCCACTCAAAAAGTCTCTTTTTGCTTTTGTGCGAAAATTGACTATGGCTATCATGAGTTGTCTCACCCCACCTCCACTTAGTGTTTAACCATAATATGAGTTTGAGTTAGGAGCTTCTAGATTTGTAGCTGGGTGGGAGAAGTTATTGATCCTTTTGGTGGTTGAGTTTGAGGATTATTTAGAGGCCCTTCTTGGTCTAGTGGAGGTTGTTACCCAATCTCTACATTTAGAGAGGAGTCTTGGAAGATTGAAGCAAGGAAGGGAGAAGCTCTACTCAAACTTGTTCATTGCCATTACCTCTTTGTGAAGGTAGGAATTCTCATCTCCCTTGTTCAGATTTCATGTTTGTTTCATGCATATGCTACCTTGTTGTTGTTTGAATGTTTGTATGTTTGTGGGTATGTTGGGAAGCTTTGAAAACCATGTTATTTTGAATGATTCCCTTTCATGTTTATGTTTGAATTTTGAGATGTTCTTGCATGGGTGTTTTGGCATTACTCACCCTTGGAGAGGGCAGAAGTGGCCAATTTCAGGAAAGGGCATTTTAGTTTGACTCCAACAGTGTAGAGTCTCTTCTCAAGACAAGAAGAGGAAGAGAGGGTAGGGTGTTATGGGCCCCTACCTGTTAGCACAAACCATGTATGAGTATTGGCACATAAGAATGGAAGAACGGAAGTTCTTGATTTATAGCCCCGATTGGGCACCTCGGTTGGTGTTGTGTCTGACATCTCCTATTGGAAAAATCCACCTTTCCCTAGTTTTGATTCATTTTGAATCCCTTTGTCAAAACCTTGTATGAATACGTATGTTTGAATTATTTCTTGGTCATGCTTGTTGTCACCTAGTCAGATTTTGTTTCCTCCACGGTTCGTAGAAATGTGTTGCAAAATTTGATATGGAACCCTTGATGAGGTTCATGAAGGAAATTTAATTTAAGTGATGTAATTCAGGATTGAAATCCTTTGTAATTTGTATCTCAAAATCTTGTTGTAATGGCAATGACGTCGGGTTTTCTTCCTGGTTCTTTCCCGGTTGAGCCTTTGAATCAGGTTTGCCAATAAAATTGGTGTTAGAGTATAATTGTTTATCATGTGGTTTTATCCTAATTTTAATTTAGATGGATGCACATAAAAAAAATAGGATGGAAAAAATGATGATGTTCAATTTGGCAAGATTTCAAGTTTTCTTATATTTTTGAAACGAAAATTTTTATTATGAATGGAAGATTAGTTTTTGTGATTATCGGAATTATATAAATTGTTGCATTGTGGTTTTAAAAATTACCTAAATCTCTTGGCTTATCTAGTTGCAAGTAGATCTATTCAATGTTTTAAAAAAAAATTACCCCCTCTTGGAAAATATATCAACTTAAAAAAAATCTATACTTAGAAATTTTAAGACCAAATAAAAATGTGGTTCAAGAGAGTAAAAACTCTCTGCCTTTTGTATGGGAGAAGCATTTAAATGTCTTTAGTAATAGAGAATCAAAAAGATTCCCTCTTTATCCCTTTTGATTTATGAAATTTTTGTATTCAAGATTATAAAATAACAAAAAAATAAAATCTATTTAAAAGGAAAGAAATTATAACTTAATACATATCCTAATATCTTCTCACCTATAAAACTTTATGAGTTTAATACATACCCTTCTCACCATGGTGGACCTCAGTTTTGGATTGGAGTTAAAATGAAATTTTGTTTTAATCAAAGTCAAATTGCTTGTGGGAGGGTGACATCATTCTGTCCCCACATCCCATCTCCCATCTACTCCTTGTCATTTTGGGCGCTCATCTCATGATGGGATGGGAGTTGTATTGTTTAAAAACATGGATAAAAAAAAATTTCTTTTATCCTTACTCCCCCCTAGGTCCGGTCACCACATTTTAGGTTGAAGCCTATGAATATTTCTTAATCTTAGGCCTACACCATGTTTTGGTTGGGCAGAGAGCGTTGTCCTAAGGACAGCACTTGGGAAGCATTGCCCATGGGAGTGTAGGGTGGGTAGTTTGGGAAAAGAGTTTAGGTTAGGGGTTAGTTAGTAAATAAAGTTTAGTTAGTATGTTTTTGTTTATTTATTTTAATTTGTGATTATTAAATATTTTAATTAAGTTAATTGTAGGTAGTTGTTTTAATTATATTAGTTTGTTCATAGTAGTGTTAGGATTGATTTATGTTATTTTAATTATGTTTATTAATAGTGTTAGTTGGTTGTTAATTTAATATAGTTTTGTAATTATAAGTGTAGTAGTTTTTATATTATGTTATTTTAGTTTTCTTTTAATATTATTTAGTTTAAATCTAAAGGGTAGTTAGATGGTTTTATGAATTAGTTAATTAATTTTATTTAGTAGTAAATGTAGTGTTAGTTAAGTTAATGGTTATAATAAGAATTCAATTAGTCTTAATTTAAAAAGTATAGAGGTAAGTTGGTATAACTAAAATTGTTGAGAGTATGTAATTTAGGATTAATGCTAGTTAATTTAATATTTGTTTTGGAAGGTTTCCAATTTTGAAATATATTAGTAGATTTAGTTTAGGTTAGTAAAGTTTAAATAATGAAAGTTAGTTTAATTTCGATTCATTCAATTTTAGATATTATGGATGTAATCGTTAACTTAGATTGATTTTAAAACTTTGAATGTATTTAGATGGTAAGTAGAGTTAGATTTAGTTAGTGTTTATTTATTTGATTAAGTGTATTTAGTTAAGTTTTTATTACCGTTAAGAGTTTGGATGAGTAAATAAATTTATATTTCTTTCCTTAATTTTTTGTTAGTAATTATTATTAATTTAAAATGCTTAACACATTTAATATATTATTCCTCCTTAGGATTTTGAACTTAAGATGTAAGGTAGAGAACCTATACTTAATCTGTGATCGCAAAACTTACCAAATGTGAGAATTATAATAATTATTAATTTATCTTTTAAAAAATTATGTTTTTCCCTCGTAGTTTGGGCATGAAATTTTGGTATCAGAGCTCGTGTTTCAACACTAGGAACCTTAAACCCTTACGCTTCTGAAACTTTATCTAAACATTAAATTGTGTAGGATCCCTCATGTTACTCAAAGCAACCAATGAGGTAGAGGTTGTAGGGTGAGAGGTGGTAGAGGGGGACAAGGGGATGGACCACCTCCACCACCACCACCTCCACCTCCACCACCACCTAACCCAAACCAGGACATTTTAGATGCACTTTAGACATTTATCGGTGTAGTTCAGTAGAGAGTAGTACCTATGGTTCAGCCAGGCCAGCAGATTCCTATAGTGGAAGTAGAGGGGCCTAGAGGAGGTGGGCCCAGAGTTAGAGAGAGGACTAGTTAGTCCCCCAACGAGACAGATAGAGGGTCAGGATGAGCATGAACGTGAGTCAATACACCAAAGAAGACCCCCACTTGACAGACCTCCTAGACATATAGGAGATAACATCAGGGAATTAATTTGACTCGAGCCACCATTATTTACAGGTTCCACTAAGGGGACAGTAGTAGAGGCATGGTTGCAGAGCCTACAACAGTATTTTGGGTTACACCCTTATGGGAGTAATCTAAAGGCATGCCTAGCAGTTCATCAATTGAGAGGGGATGCCTCCAATTGGTGGCATTAGGAGGAGATCATAGGTGGAGTGAGGATGGATACCCTCACATGGGAATCATTCCTAGAAAGATTTTGACAGAGGTACTTGTTAGAGCATTTTCGATAGAAACAGATAGAAGAGTTCCATTCTCTTTATCAGAGAGGTCTTACAGTGGCTTAGTATGAGAGAAAGATTCTTGAGCTCCTTCCTTATGTGGAATACATGAAGGATGAGAAACTATGGGTACATCATTTTATCATGGGTTTGAATTTCTCACTTGAGGGTCTAGTTCGGATGGCCTTCCCTACCACCTTTAGACAGGTAGTGGAGATAGCACTAGTGGCAGAAGATACTCAAGGTAGATAGGAATCATGAGATTAGTCTCAGAAATGAAACTCTACCGGGAAAAAACCCCCTTGGAAAGGGAATCAAAACTATACACCAGGGTCCTCTAAGGGCCAATAGTCTCAACAGCAGCAGGAACTCTCACAGGGTTACCAGGGCTCCGAGCCCAAGTAGTGGCAGTTACAGTAGGATCAGAAAGTACATACCCCATAGTCATAGTCACTAATATTGCAAGCTCAGTAGATACTAGAGACCATGGTTGACACTGTGCTACTCTGTTAATACTATGAAGATTGGTTAGCACTATCACTGATCAACCTAGTCTATATTGCTTTTCATGAACTACATAATGATTCTGGAACTCAGTAGCAATTATAAAACTCGATAGTACCTAGATTACTTGGTTAACATTGCAAACTACAAGCTAAGCTCAGTAGCAAATTAACAATTTGACTAAGTGTGATTCATTAATAAACAAACTTTAACGTTAATGCCAACAAAGAAAACATGTGAGATTATGGTGGTAATTTCATAGATACCCACTGGACCATTTGCAAACTCGATGAAGTCAAAGACAATAATTGATCTTAGAAATTGAAAAATATGTCTAAGCCATCAAAAAAATGGAGGTAACACATTAACCCAATCCTTTCGGTAGTTAACAAGTCCTATTACAAAGCCTAAACATCATCATAAATTTTTGTTTGATAAAAATTTGATCATGCTTTGTATTAACAAAACACAATTGCTTTATTCTTTGTATGACTAAACTATCATAATAGACATAACACAATCACATTATGTCTAATAGACATAGCATGATTGTGTTATGTCTAGTATGACTTTACTAAAAATAACACAATTGCATTATGTCTATGCAAAAGTATACTCAATTGTTTAGAGGCCTAATTGGCCTAATTAGGCTCAATTAATGAAGAAAATTCCTAAAAATACATTAATTTCTTCAAATAAATGATTGGAGGGATGATGCACTATGGGTTTTATACAAAGAAAGAGTGTGGTGGAGGGATGATGCGTAGTGGGTTTTATACAAAGATTCAAATACCAATTCTATCAAGGAAAGCTAGAACTTAGACTGTGGGTCTTGGAATCATTCAAGTTTTTGTTCATCAAAATGGTAACCCTTTAGGGTATACCAAATTATAATGCAGTAATACAATGTAAGTTCATGATATATGAGAGATATTATTGTGGTTGAACCAAAAGATCAATTATCTTTTGAAGAAATGAAAGAGACTTCCTATGAAGGATCTGAGGTACATCGATTCATTTTACTAAAATTTCTCTTTGATTTTTATCATGTAGGAAAATTCAGTGATGGATTTTTGTGTGTATTTCATTAATAGGAAGCAAGGCCTGAAATTAAGCCATGGGTGTGTCACCATGAAAAACAAGGAAACCTACAACAATATTCTTCTCAAATGGCCATACAATTTATTGGAGCTCTTGCCAAGATGAAAGAAAAATTGATGCTTGACATTGATAGCCAATTTAGTGTAGATCTTGAAAAAAAGATACATGTTGATAAGTTCCTTTCTAAATGTAGGTACCATCTTCATCACAACATTTCCATGACATACTAGTACTCGAAGGTTTCATCTTCAGGACAAGTTTTCCATGATAGTCCAATAGTTGCAGGTGTCATCTTCATCACAAGTTTGCTAAGTACATGTGCACTAAAGACTTTTTGTCACTACTTGAGCTAGTATTAGATGTTGAGTACTCATCATCATCCAACATAGCCTCAAATTCATATCATGTGTTACATGTAACCAAGGTTAATGTTAACTAGGTCTTCCTAGTCTCGATAATCTCATAAATCATCAAAGCTTGTCAATGAGCCACCATGACCTAATTTGGAGGGTATGGACATGCAGCCATCATTATCATATATGGTACACTTAATTTCATATGTTGCGATTGTTTTGTCACTCGTAAACATGAGCTTGTTTCTATTGTAACAAATGTTTGTATAAGTATTTGGGTTTAAGTATGTAATTATGACCATGCATGTTAATGGGGTATGTAATATAGTTTAAATACTATTATTTATAAAAAATAAATATTTATTTTGGATTTCTCATGAAGCTTTTGTACAACCATTGAATCCTAATTCATGAAAAATTTCAGAGTTGTATGAGAAAGAACAAGAAAAGACTAGTAGAGATGGATAGAGGTATCAATTCAAGATAAAAATATCATTTTTTAATCAAATAAGGTTTGATATGGTTTTTAACAACTAGATTTTTTTATTAGTTGTCATCCTTCCTATATCTTTTTATAAGATCATGTTAAGTTGTCTTTCATTGCGCCTTCTTTTTCAAGTTATCTATAAAGCTTATAACTGAGCTTTAGATTTCTATCTTCATGTAGGTACTATAAAAGGACAAGGAGGTCTAGTTGGGAGAAAGCTTCAAAACAAATATGACATCAATTGAGGTGAGATATCTAAGATTATTGTAGATCCAATGGGTGTATCTCCTTTATTGAAAAATATAAGTGCTCGTAGAGGCTTGTTGGCTCTAATGTATTGAAAGGGGTCATGAGGGGTCCTAGTCTATCAAAAGATATATTAGGACCCCTTAAGATCCCATAAGATCTCTCTAAAAAAAAAAAATTGAGTACATGTGCAATGAAGACATCCTATCACTACTTGAGCTACTAGTAGATGGTGAGTATTCATCATCATCATCATGTGACATCAGAAGCCATCTTCAACACAATATGATCACTACATAGGCATGTATATTACTTCTAAAGTGGGATGTTTTATGTCTTATTTTATGAAGATAGGTGATCCTTAGAATCCATATTGCATATATTACCATAGGTATTAGGTATCTATCACTACTTAAGATATTGGTATATGGTGAGTATTCATCATTGTTATCTAGTGTAGGCTCACATGCATATCATGTGTTAAGTAAAACCAAAGTTAATGTTAACTAGGTCTTCCCAATCTTAATAATCTCAAGAATTATCATAAGATCCCTTAAAATATTAGTTCTAAGTACATGTGCACTAAAGATCTTTTGTCACTACTAGAGCTACTAGTAGATGGTGATTATTCATCATCATCATCATCATCTAACATAGGTTCACATGGATTTTATGTGTTAAGTGCAACCAAGGTGAATGTTATCTAGGTCGTCCTAGTCTCAACAATCTTAGGAATCATCAAAGTTTGTTAATATATGCCGACACCATTAGATTTGGAGGGTATGGAAATGCAACCGGATCGGGTAAATATGCCACTACCATCTCTTGAAATATTTTTTCTAAGTACATATGCACGAACTTTTAGAATTCACCACAAATAAAAATAATAGTTACATGCAAATATAATCAATATCATAAAATAATAAATCACAGAAAAGAGAACACAAGATACGAGGATTTAATGTGATTCACCTAATCTTTGGGCTACATCCACCAATAGCAAGTCCAATATTATTATTATCTAGTGATTACAATCCTCAATCCCTTATAGCTCAATACCACTGCAAGAAGCTACAATCTCATCATACATTATGAAATCCATAACCTTAAGCCATTTTATATAAACATTTTCCACTTAAAAAATTAGGACTAGAATAAATCATGCAATAGAAAGATAATAGCCAATGCCTTTGACAATAGTAGAGTAATTTTTGGCTTCAGGAGAATTACCCCCAAAAACCCTTGCGGGGACATTTCCCATCAACTTCATCCTATACTATGATAGGGAGCACACCTGGGGCACTGCCTCAAGACTCTGTAAGGGGCCCTACCCCCAAACCCTCATAGAAATAATCTAGGGGGAAACCATGCCAAATAAACCTTCAATTATAATTAGGCTCCACATCAAAATAATCTCCCACTTGGAGTCTAATTGGACTCCACAATAATAACCTCCCACATGGAGACCAGTCATAGCACAACTAAAACTATAGCTCCCACTAGAATATCAAACCACCCTAGACTTTGTTGTTCTTTTATTTCATTTAGTCTTGAAGACCAACCAAAGTTGAAGAGGAGTTCAACTTATCCCTTGCTATTTCCTTGGTAAACATATCTATTGGATTATCATCAATATATATCTTCTCCAACTTTAACTATCCATCATCCAAAATTGATAGAATAAAATGGTATTGTAATTGTATGTATTTTTTTCTTTAAATGTAGATAAAAATTATTCATAAGATGAATCAAAATTTGGCTATCTATGAATAAGTAATTATCCCTCTATGGGTGTCCCAATTCTTCCATGAAGAACTAAACTCATATCATCTCCTCGACTGCCTCTATAGCAACAACATACTCCTCCTTTGTAGTGGATAAAGTATTGAATTTCTACAATTGAGAAATCCAGCTTATTGTTGCACCACCAATAGTAAATACATAACCTATAGTACTCCATCTAGTATCAATATCCCCTACCAAATATGAGTCAACATATCCTTGTAAATTAGTGGTAGAGCCCCCAAAATGTAAACACTTACTGGATGTTCCTCTTAAATATATAAGAATCCATTTGACTGCATTTTGGTCCTCAATTCCAAGGTGATGCATATACTTGCTAACAACTTCCACTGCATGTGAAATATCTAGCCTAGTACATACCATGGAATACATCAATTTTTCTACAGCTCAAGCATAGGGTACATTGGACATTTTTTCCTCCTCTTTTGGTTTCTTTTGACACATCTCCTTTGTTAACTTCAAATGACCAAGTAAAGGTGTGCTGACAACTTTGGCATTCTCCATAGAGAAATGTTCCAACACATTTCGCAATATAATCAGCTTTAGATAAAGTCAATTTTCTATTTTTTCTATCTTTGGAAATTTTCATATCAAGGATTTTTTTTTTTATCCCCAAATCCTTCATAGAAAATGAATGTGCTAATTATCATTTCAGCCCCTTAACGTGATCTAGATTAGACCCAGCTATAAGCATTTCATTAACATATAAACATAAAATAATGTAGTTGTCATTATCTAACCTCTTAAAATAAACACAATGATCATAATCACACTGAGTGTAATAACCTCAAACAAAAATAACAATTACATGTAAATATAACCAATATCAAAAAATAATAAAGCGCACATAAGAGAACATAAGACACCAAGATTTAACGTGGTTGACCAAATCCCTAAACTATGTCCACCAATAGCAAGTTCAATATTATTATTATTATTATCTAGTGATTATAATTCGCAATCCTTTACAACTCAATACTATTGCAAGAAGCTACAATATCTCCATTACATTATGAAATCCCTAACCCTAAGCCTTTTCATTAAAGTTTTTGTTGCTTACAAAATTAGGGCTCAAATAAGTTGTCTAATAGGAAACATAGCAGTCAACGCCTTTTACAATATAAGGTCATTATTGGCTTTGAGGCATTGCCTCTTGATACCCTTTACTGCTATAGAGAGGGCACCTAGGGCAGTGCCCTAGGACCCCATAGGGGCACTACCCCTTAACCCCATCCTGGGGGTGCTACCCCCAAGCCCCTATAAAAAATAATATGCGGATAAAATCACACCAAATAAACCTTGAAGTTTGATTTGGCTCCACATCAAAACAATCTCCCACCTAGAGACTAATCAGGTTCCACAACAATACCCTTCCACTTGGAGATTGATCATACCATTACTAAACCTATAGCTCCCACTAGAATATCAAACCACCCTAGACTTTGTTGTTCTTTTATTCTATTTAGTCTAAAAGACCAACTGAAGCTGAAGAGGATTTCAGCTTCTCCCTTGTAACTACCTTTGTAAACATATCTTCTAGATTATAATCTATATGTATCTTCTCTAGCTTTAATTGTCCATCAATTGTACATGTTTTGTTTTTGAATGCAAAATTGAATTCTTTGCAAGATGAATAGCATTCTGACTATCTATAAACAAATAATTATCTCTTTGTGGGTGTCCCAATTCTTCCACATTGCCTCTATAGTGGATAATGTGTTCATCTTCTATAACCTAGAAACCTAGCTCACTATTGCTCTACCAATAGTAAATACATAACCTATAGCACTTTTCCTAGTGTCAATATCCCCTGCCAAATCCAAATCAACATATCCCTATAAATCAGTAGTAGAGTCCTCAAAATGTAAATACTTACTAGATGTTTCTCTCAAATATCTGAGAATCCATTTAACTACATTCTAATGCTCAATTCTTGGATGACTCATATACTTGCTGACAACTCCCACTGTATGTGTAATATCTAGCCTAGTACATAACATAGCCTACATCAAGCTACTTACAACTAAATTATAAGGTAGCTTAGACATCTTATCCTCCTCTTCTTGTTTCTAGGGACACATCTCCTTAGTCAACTTCAAATGACCAAGTAAAGGTGTACCGACAACTTTAGCATTCTTCATAGAGAAATGTTGCAACACCTTCACAAATATAATCAGCCTAAGATAATGTTAATTTCTTGTTCTTCCTATCTCTACAAATTTTCATACCAAGGATTTGTTTTGTTGCCCCCAAATCCTTCATAGAAAATGAATATGCTAACTATTCTTTTAACCCCTTAATGTGATTCATGTTAGACCTAGCTACAAGTATATCATCAACATATAAACATAAACTAATTTACCTACTTCCTCTAGAATATCACAACCCAAAGCAGTAGAGGGATCTCTATTAATCAAATATACAATAGTATTGATAGCTTCTGTCCACATGTTTAAGGGCAACCCTACATGCAACCTAATGCTCCTTGCAAACTCCATGATAGTCATGTTCATGTGTTTAGCCACATCATTTTCCTGTGGAACCCTTGGAATAGTTTCTATCTATGAATACCATTAGCAGAGCAATAATCTTCAAATTCATGACTACAATTCTCACCACCATTATAAGATATGAGACATTTTAATTTCTTATCAGTCTCATTTCCAACCAAGCATTTCCATTTCTTAAAAGTTTTCAATACATCAAATTTCTATCTAAGGAAATAAATCCATACTTTTCTAGTTGCATCATTGATAAATGAAATATAATAATGAGAGCCACTAAGGGAAGATATCTGAGCTAGTCTCCATACATCTATATGCAGAAGCTCTAATTTATCACTTCTATTTTCCTTCCCAATCTTCATAAAACTCACTCTCCTTTGTTTTCCATACACACAACTTTCACAAAAATCCATATTAAAATATTTTAGACCCGGTAAAACTTTCTTTGAATGAAGTACTTTCATACCTTTCACAATCATGTGCCCAAGTCTATGGTGCCATAGCATTGTATCATAATCTAAAACAGTTGTTTGTTCTCCCTGATCAACTATAGAAACTATTCCTAAACATTCATTTTTCTCTGAAACAATCAAAGTAGAAAGAACAATATAACCTGTACAAAGATATAAAGTGCCTACTTTCACATCTTTTTCTACTACAAGGGAAGCTTTTAAAAGCTTCCAATTTTTATCATTCAAATTAACTACACAACCCTCATCACCAAGTTGTCCTACTAAAATTAAATTCCTACTTAGCCTTGGAACATGTCTTACCTCATTTAGTAGCCAATGATTCCCATTCTAAAACTTAATCTTAACTTTTCCTTTTCCAACAATCTGACAAGGTTCATTATCCCCCAAAATAAACAAGCCAAAAATTCCCTTAGATATAATCAATGAAACAACCTCTATGAGGTGTAGCATGAAATGAGGCACCAAAATCTAAAACTCATGAGTCATCAACACTTTCTAAAGATAGAAGAAAAGCATCCTCTTGAGATTTGTAACTAAACACAATTTCCTTCTTGTTCCCTTCTAGTTTATCTCCTTCATTGTTATTTTGAGTCTAATAATCTTTCTTCTTTTTCCCTAGTTTACCACAATACCAACAATCTCTTGGGCCTCTAGATTAAGACATCTTCACCTTTGACTTTCCTCCTAATTTCCCATTATTTTCAAAATTATTTCCTCTCTTAGTCATTCTGCTCTACTTTGTGCATTCATAGAACTTCTTTAAGTAGACCCACTAAGGTTTTTTCTAAAATTTTCCTCACTCAAAATACCACCAATTACATCATCAAATATTAGGGTATTAGATCCAGAAACATAATTACTTACAACCATTCCAGCTTTTAGGAAAAGAGCACAAAATCAAGAGAGCCTTGATTTCTTCATCAAAATTAATACCCATAGAAGATAAATACCTTGTTTCAAGTGGAAGGATTTTCATATAGTTTGGCTAGGGTTTGCATCAACTCTTTTGTCATCTTTACTTTTGTAATGGTAAATGTAACTGATGGTGCCAAGCATAATCAAATACTTCCAAGTACCTTTCTATCTAAAATCTCTCAGTCCTCATCTACCATAGTTCCATGTTTTTTTTGTTTTTCCTTTGAATGGCTTCCATAAATCCTTATAATAAAGATAGTCCTCCATTTTCATTTTCCATAACTAAAAGTTCCTCCCATTAAACTTCTCCACCTTTATCATAACCTTGTCTACTATCACTCCCACTCAACCATGAGACCTTCCTATAGAGGATCGCTAAAAAAAAATGACGATGATCTGGCTATAAAAAAAATGATGACCATCTGGCTCTTATACCTACTCAGTGTAGGAACATGCCTTACCTCATGTAGTAGCCAATTATTCTCATTCTAAAACTTAATCTTAACTTTTCCCTTTCCAAAAATTTGACAATTTTCATTATCCCCCAAATAAAAAACACCAAAACCTCCTTGGAAATAATCAATAAAATAACCTCTATGGGGTGTTGCATGAAATGAAGCCCCGAAATCTAAAACCCAAGAATCATCAACACTTTCTAAAGAAAAAAGAAAAGCATCCTCTTTAGATTTTTTATTTACCACATTTGCCACTTTGTTCCCTTCTAGCTTATCTCCTGCATTGTTCTTTTGAGTCCAACAATCTTTCTTCTTATGCTCTAGTTTCCCACAGTACCAACAATCTCTTGGTCATCTTGATTAAGACCTCTTCCCTTTTGATTTTCTTCCTGATTTCCCACAATTTCTAGAATTACTTACTCTATTAGTCTTTTTGCCTCTTCTTTGTGCTTTCAAAGTACTTCCTAGTGTAGATCCACCTGAGGTTTTCCTACAAGTTTCCTCACTTAGAATAACACCAATCGCATTATCAAATTTTAGGGTATTAGATCCAAAAATTGAATTACTCACAATGATTACCAAGCCATTCTAATTTTTAGGAAAAGAACAAAAAATCAAGAGAGCCCTAATTTCATCATCGAAATTAACATTTATAGAACATAATTAAGTAGTAATTGTATAAAACTCAATTAAATGATTTGCAATAGATCCATCTTCATATTAAATAAATGTTTCATGAGAAATACCTTGTTTGCAAGAAAGAGATTTTCATATTGTTTTGTTAGGGTTTGCATCTACTCTTATGTTATCTTTTCTTTTGTAATATTAAACGTCAATGATTGTGCCAAGAATAATTGAATACTTTCGAGTGTCTTTCTATCCAAAACTTATCACTCCTCATTTATTGAAGTTTCACATTTCTTTGTTTTTCCTTTAAATTGATGCCATAAATCCTTCTAATAAAGATAGTCCTCCATCTACATTTTCTATAACTAAAAGTTCTTGCCATTAAAAATCTCAACGTTTAGCTTACCATCATCTTCCATCATTCCCACTCAACCATGAGACTCCTACTAAATCATGAGACCTTCCTACATAGGGTAGCTATAAAAAAATGATGATAGTCTAGTTTTGATACCACTTGTTAGGATTAACCATAGACAGAAATAATAATTACATGCAAATATAACTAGTATAAAAAATATTAAATCACATAGAAGAGAACACAACACATAAGAATTTAACGTTCGTCACCCAATCCTTGTGCTATGTCCACCAACAACAAGTCCAATATTATTATTATATAGTTATTACAATTCACAATACCTTGCAACTCAATACCACCACAAGAACATACAATCTCATCATACATTATGAAATCCCTAACCCTAAGCCATTTTATACAAGCTTCTTCTACTTCCGAAATTAGGGCTAGAATAAGTCATTCAATAGGAAAATAATAGTCAGTGCCTTTCACAATAGGAAGTGCACCTAGGGTGTTTCCCCAGGGCCCCATCTTGGGGGCGCTACCCCCAAACCCTTGTATAAATAATCTAGGGGAAACTACACCAAATAAACCTCAAAGTTTGATTAATTAGGCTCCACATCACAACACTGAAGATCTTTTGTCACTACTTGAGCTACTAGCATATGGTAAATATTCATCATCATCTCCATTTGACATATAGGATCATATGCATATCATGTGTTAATTGCAACAAAGGTGAATGTTAACTAGGTATTCCTAGTCTCAACAATCTAAGGGATCATTAAAGCTTGTCATTGTATGAGACTCTTGGAACTTGAACACTATCACAAGTAGCACAAAATAAGGAGGTATATGTTTCAACTATCATCTATTTTCATAGGCTATCAATAGGAAAAGGTTTTTTCAAAAAAAATTATATATGATTATTCTTGGATATCTTGCCTATCCATCTTTCAAATTATCGACAGATACAAAGCATCAAATTGTTAGTGGTTTTTTTGAGTCTATAGCTTTTGACGCCAATAAAAGCTTTAAAATTATGTACTCTCTAAAAATAATAACTGAAGATGATAACATAAAGCACATTACAATGGTTTTATATTCCTATGTGCATTGGGAAAAAGGCTTCAAGAGGATTTTGATACTAAAATATGATCCACACAACCAAAAGGAAAAGATGTGCCTAGCAACTAAATTTTCTAGTAAGAATGTTATTCCCTTTACAATCATTGGATAAAGAAAAACTAGAAATAAATTGATGCCTTCATCTTATGAGGATGATGGGGGGTGTCTACCTTAAAATGCTTATTGTTTCAAAAGTTCTTGGTTCCAATGAAAATTGTCAAATGGTGTCATTCAAACTTGAAAATTTACTAGGTGATGAAGTTTTAAAGTTGGGGATCTCAAGCTATTCTTCTACCAAATCTAGAGTTCAACTCATTGGTGGATCTAAAGGCTCAATAATATGCATAAGGATTGCCCAAGAGAAAACTATTATTGTATATCAACTAATTCCAAAAAATTTAGTTGAGAAGAAAATATTGTAGTGGTCAAAAAGAAAACTAGCTATGAAAAATCTGGTTATCAATTATGTTAAGAATCAAACTATTAACCAATTACTTAGGATTAAGAGACAAATCTTACTTGGATAATGGAAAAAAGTGGTAAGAGCTTCTTGGACCCATGATAGAAGCTATAGATAAGGACTTGAAGACCTAGAAAGGTGAAAGAAACAAAGGAAAGAAGTAATATATGCATATGAGCCTGTCTATGATGATGATGATGATGATGATGATGATGAATATTCATCATCTACTTAAAGCTCAAGTAGTAATAGAAGGTCTTTACTACACATTCACTCAAAAATAGAATTTTTAAATAGAGAAGTGACAAGTGTTGTGGAATTATCCATAGATAAATATGAACTCTCTCTCTCTCTCTCTCTCTCTCTCTCTCTCTCTCTCTCTCTCTCTCTCTCTCTCTCTCTCTCTCTCTCTCTCCTTCACCTCCCATGTCTCTATATATCTCACTTTCATTGCTTCTAGTTCTTCATAACCTGATGGGGTTATGGAGAACTAGACACAAAGCTTCTAGTTCATAGAAATGTGATCACATTTTTCTAAGCATAATGTGGTCACATTTATTAGATTATCACTTTATGCAAAAGTTCAATTTTTGTAATGTTTTTTCCTTGGCTTGATAACAAGCCAAGGCCCATTTTCAAATTTGATCAAAAGTACATGTAATGTGATTGTGTTATGTTTAGTTTTGACTTTTTTTCATTGTTTCCATTTCTTTGCACATCATATTGGTGCATATGCTTTTTTATGAAGGTGAACCTAGCACTTTACCTAAACTAGAAAAGGTCGCTACCGAGCATCAATAGCCAAGTATTGTCAAGGATTAGTAGAAGAGCTTTGTCAAGCATCAGGATATAGGAGTCAAGTTACAAATAGATATTTTAGACCATCAAACAAAGGAAGCTGAGTTGTAGGAGAATTCACAAGATGAAAATGAACAAGAAGAACTCAGTGAACAATAACAAGAAGGAAGAAGTTCTAAACCTATCTTGGAAAAGTATGTGAGAAGACATCTTACACTAGATTAAATCATTGGAGATAAAAATTCAAGTCATAATTAAGTTATCCTTGAGGATTTATCAATTAATAATAATAATATAGAGCCATCTTAAGATATTACATTTACACATTACATTACAATATTACATCATTTCATAGTTACAATAAATTATTTGACTCACAATCTTCATAACTCTTCACTTGCTACTAATTTGAATTTGCATGATTAACCACATCATCTTCAATATTTATTCTAACTCAATCCAAGTTGTTGTAACCAAATTCCAAGTTTTCTTAACGAGATTCTATCTCTGTTAGGAGATACAATCCAAATAATAGTGCCTACATTCTAGAAACTTTGTCTTAAAAATGTCATCACCAAAACCATCATAACTATGTCTAGTCTTCACATTTATGTATTCACTCTTATTTATAGAATTTATATATAATCTAAAACATTATCCCAAGTTCACATAAGCTTATCTTAAATCCTCAAACCACATGAAGCCAAACTCTGTCTATTATTTTGCTAGTCTTCATAGAATAACCAATATATTGACATCAATGACAAACTCTATCATGAATGCTACACACAATCTATGAATCATGTCTAGATAACTTCTATCATACTCCCCCATATAAATACCATCAATATTCATTCTAAAATCCTCAATATTTAGAGTGGCCTTCTTTAAAGGACTTACAAACATTCAAGGGAATGTCACCATACAAATGGATTTACAAATAGGACAGCTAAGTCCAGTGGGTTAAGAGATTTTCTAATACAATGATTAGTGAATAATGGTGAAATGATTTGATTAAAAATGCAACTAAATTTTCCTTTTTAGATCTCCATTTCACTCATATTCTTTATATTTCTTCCTTTTGACTAATCCACTCACATACACATCAACTTCGTGCTTCACTTGCTAGATTTGACACTACTACTTTGCTTAGTTTTTCCTTCTATCTTCTTCACACACAAATTTATTAGCAAATAATGAGAAAATATTTCATTCCTTAAATAGAAAATTTATTTCCACTTTATCATATTATCTAAAAAATTTCTACCTAATCACAATTGTTTGATCTTCATCCAGCTCAAAATGTATTAAATCTAGATACTCGAGTACTACACCTTCACCTTAAACTTTGTGCTTGACTTCAAATCATTAAATCTCTTCATCAGATCTTCTTTGAATATCTCCAATTGTAGATCTCACAACTAATTCCATCCTTATCTTCAAAACTTCTCGATCAATCCATATTTTGAACAAATGTCAACCTCAAATCAATTCTTCTCCAAATTATTTTTTTCATTGCTTAGTTAACACTACATTCACTTAGTCAATACTAAGCCCAATTAAAACTATTATTGCTTGAATATTTTCTATCCTTTACTTCCTTATAATGCACTTGATTACAACTATAATATAAGCTTGGTGACCACTAACCCTTCATTCACCAACCAAATTGTCCATCTTGGTAGAAATTTCTATTTCTTTGTCTCTTCACTTCATATATTCTTAACTTTCTTATACATGATCTCAACACTTAATCAAATCAAGTAAAATAATCAAACCAACACTACACTATCAAAGTCTAACTCATCAAGTTCCCATTGGAATCCATAAACTTGTGAATACTTTCTTCATCATTATAATTTCTTCAAATCTTCTTCATCAATCGAATGATATGGCATTCTACTGAATCAGCATAATATTTTACCAATTCAAGCTTGACATCAATGAAAACATAAAAAATGATAGAACTCTTTCACACATATATTATTAGCATTATCAATTGGGGCTAACATAGGTTAGGAAAATTACTAGATGAGTTGACAAATTTGTATTAATGTAGTAGTTATTGTTGAAAATTGGCTAATGAAGATATGTAATTATTGTCATTTATGGCAACACATGATGTACATGCTTACAAAAAACCTCATAAATAAAGATACTCAGCTTTTGGTACTTAGAAAACTATCTAAGTATGAATTTGGTTTACAACAGTGTATTGTTTTATATGTAACTTGTTACTAACATCATATTATGACTAGTGAAGTTAGATAGAGATAGTATGCATGTTGATGATGACATGTATAACCTTAAAAGTCAATACAAACTATACAAAAAAGAGATATTCATGTTTGGCCAGTGAAACAAGACAGTAGAATTAAATGAAAGGAATTATTTTGTTTACAAAATAATTACTTGACCAATTAGGGCTAGCATCCTACATGTTTACTCTACGTTGAAAAAGTATATTGCGGTCTTAGTCAACCTAGCAATAATTTGTTAAAAGGCATGGTATTTATGCAAAGCACATCTTGCAAAGAAAACTATAAGTTATGTAAGTATTGTGATATGTGAATTTTTTGTGGAAGTGATATATGTAAAGTTTGAGAAGCTATCTTGTGATCTGAGATCAAGTTGAAGATCAGAGAACACTCAAGAAATAAGGTATAGTACCTATATAATAGAAGTCTAATTACTTGTTTTGGCAGTGATCTCTTCTTATAATTGGAAGTGCATGTTTGGGCAAAGGGCTCGTCTTGCATCTATTGTACTACAAATCCTAACAAGGACTCGCTATACTAAATTTTCTCATAGACTCCTAATAGGGTCCATCCTTTAACAAGGAAGATATATCAATAAATTATCTAGTGAGTATCATCCCCATCAGGGTTTTCCCTTTGAAAGGGTTTCCCTAGTTAATAAAATATGGTGTTATGAGTTATCTTTGTGCATGGTTATTATTATTGTTCAACATTACTTGTTTAATTTGTTATGTATGGTTAAAATTAATTAATAATATCCAATTGGTGACTAAATTTTGTAGATTACTGATTCACCCCCAAACCCCCCCCCCCCCCCCCCCCCCCCAATAATTCCTATTTCTAACAATTGGTATCAGAGAATAGTTACTTAGAAGAGTCTTAATAGCTTGACTAAGATCCCTATGCATATGGAATAGTTAATGAAGAACCTTGAAGAGGAACATGAAAAAATTGATCTTCTTACACAAGAAAGAGATAAGATGAGGGATAGATATGAAGACTCCAAAGTATACATTGGACAATTGAAGGATAAGATTGAACATCTCAAATCCAAGCCTAAATCTACTGAATCTAAAACTAGTGATGATGATTATTCAAAGCTGAAGATAGAGTACAAAATCTTGAAGCATGAATTGAAGATTATGAATCTAAAGTTGACCTTGAGGAGTGATCCTAGAAAAGTTGAATCTGATTTGAATATTGAGAATATAGATCTTAGAGCATGTCTAGCAAAGAGGACATCTGATTTTGAAACATTAAAAGAAGATCATGAAGAACTTCATATGTACAACACTATTATGAAAGGTGAACTAACTCAATGCAAGAAACAACTTGAGAAGCTTTATTCTAGCGGAGAAAAGCTTGATGATTCAATGTCAATACGAAGACCCACTTATGATAAGACTAGTCTTGGTTATTTATTTAACATTTTTACAAAGAAACCTAAGATTAGATCATATCTAAAAGATAAAGATAAATTTGATGATAAGATTGAATCTATTCAATCCTCTAATAAACCCAAAGAAGTTGGACAAGACAAGGAAGTTGATAAATTGAATGTACCAAAGCAAGTGGAATCTCCTAAAGAAACTAGGTATGAATTTAGAGGTAAGTGTTTTTCATGTAATGCAATAGGTAATATGAAAAGAGATTGTAAAAATAAGTCATTTAATCATGTTACAAACTTTTATTGTCATAATTTTCATGGTATGGGTCATAGAGAAAATGATTGTAGGAAACCTAAATATGATAATGATAGAAGGAATAGTAGAATATCTAGAAATACTAATCTGTAGATAGAAGAGGATCTAATGAAAAACAATGAGAGAAGGAAGATCTTATGAAAAAAGAAGAAAAATCATGTGTTATAAGTGTAACAACTTTGGACACATATCTCAAAATTTTCATGCACCTGATGATCAACAGAATCCTAGAAGTAGAACTCTAGTAGGTTAGTCATGCAACAACTTCAGAGATATAGCAAAGTACTACAAAATGGATAGAAACTTTGGAGATAGAAGGAATAAGGAAAGAAACTTTGGAAATAGAAGGAATAATAGAAGAAACATTGGAAATGAGAGAAGGAACCATGAGAAGAACTCTAGAACTAACAAAGACAATCAAGAACAAAGAAATGTAGTCAATGAACTTCAAGAAAAACTCATTGAGGCATTTTTAAAAGGATTAGACATCTCAAAAGAAAAGTTAGAAGATGATGAGATAGGAAGATCAAAGTCAATAATCAAGTTTTATTCAATTAAGTTAAATTAAGCTTGTTAATAGCACTACAATTTGAAACTTCATTCAGAGATCAAATTATTGGTAGAAATTTGAGAAAAGATGTATCAAGGTAAGTTTAGATGTTATCTAAGCTCACTTGAAATTTGGAGCTTTTCTAAACTTGCTTTGAAGGAATTAAGAGTTGCTATTATTACAGAGAAAGTTAATTCTATAGTAGAAGATGAAAACTATGTTTTTGCAGAGAATTTCATAGAGCAAAGATTCTTGGAGCATTATCATGATGGAAGAAATTTATAGTAAACTTTTGGTAGCCTCTAAAGATCGAATAGAAGAACTTGTTTAGATATTTAATTTCAAAATGTAATTGATAGCTTTTTTGTGTTTGCTAAGTATGAAATTAATGCAAGTTCAAGTTGAAGGAATAAATGGCGTACAGACTTGATTATCACTTCATTGCGATTACATCATAAGCACAAAGCACTCAGAAGCGACTTGAAAAGGTGATTTCAATGAAAACCCTCTTCTTGGAAAAAGGCATTTTATCATTTATCTGTAGAATTAATTTGATAAAGTTTATATTTGATAGAATCATGGATATTTCAATAGTTCATAATGTTGAGAATGGGGAGAGAGAAAAATTCAAGGTTGCTTCCATGAAACTTATAGAAGGAGACCCTAATCCTACATTATCCATTACTCTGAAGAATGTAGTATATTTGGAAGATGTAGGAAGTTATCTTAATATCAAGTTTGAATCTATTGGGAGTGATTATATGAACAAGGATATGGAACTAGTCTTTAACCATGATATGGCTAGGAAGCCTAGATTTGAACATTGGAAGGAACTAGACCTATTCAAATATTATCTCTACCAAGAATTGGGAATTGATGAATGTACTTAGATAAAACTAAGTAGAATTCATGATGGAAAACTATGGATGGAAGATAATGTAGTTGACATTTTAGCCAACCCTATTCGTAAGGTAACTGGTCTTAGAAAACAAGGTAGTGCACCTATAGGTAAGAAACTAGTTAAGAAGAAAGTTGAGAGCTATGCAAAAGAAGTTTATAATGGAAAGTCCATGGTGATTAGAACCATTAAACAAGATGATGTAAGATTCTTGAGTGGAATCATTGCCTCCTCTATATGTGCAAGTTCTAAGATTGATGAATTGTCAACCGGATTAATCTATGTAGCCTACAAGATATCTGTTGAGAAGGAACAAGTTAACCTTAGTGAGATTATAAGAAAGCAACTTATTGAAAACTTGGAGAAAATCAAGAGGACCAAGAATGATGTGTTTAGATTTCAATCACTAATTGATCATATATTCTTTCATGTACTTAAGAGATTTCTATATTTGTCAGTCACAAACATTATGAGCAGTGAGAGATGTACAATGGATAAAATCAGAGATGTGTGTAGAAGACATCCAATAGATAAAATCTTGGATAGTGGGAATTTGATAATGAAAACATTTCAGAATGAGATGAGACAAAGATTTAGAATTGCACCTGCAATTGCAGAGAGATTTAAAGAAGATGTTTTTGTTATGGTTGACATAGATTTTACTTATATTCAAGTAGTAGAACCTCAAGAAACATTTCTTGATCCCTTAGGTTATGAGATAAGTGATTAAGTAGTAGTTGGATACATTGATTTATTGTTGAAATTTAAGAAGCACCAAGCTGAGTATAAAATTGGGACTTATAAATAAATTACCCAATTAGCTCATCAGGCATCCTTAGAGAAGGAATCTTACAAGAAGATAGAGAAAATAATGAAGAAAGCTTTAACAGAGGCCGGTATGACTAAAATTGAGTTACAGGTAGTCAAAAAGACTATGAAATAAGGTATAATGAATGTGTAACCTTTATCAATGTTTATTGGAGAGACATCTTCAAAATAGAGCATTCCATATGCACCAGTGTCAAATGTACAGCCAAGTGAATTGAAGACGAAATCAGAGAGATTAGTGGAAGTTGTGACTATAAAGATAAAAAGAGTCAAGCAACAAGCCACTAGACTAGGAAAGAGACAAAAAATCTTGTTGAAAATTCCTTAATCTAGTGAATAGGAACGAGAAGAACAAGAAGATAAACAGGTAGCGAAGGTAACTAATTCTAAATACTTGGTAGGAAAAGCTTGAAAACCTTGGAAGCCAAAGATAAAGAAGATTAATTTTGTTATTGCGAATGAAGGGAACTTTGTTCAAATGAACAAATTTTATGACTTGTATAATAATATTAAGAAAGATCAAATTGATACTACTATGAGATACGTAATAGCTAACAATCTAAAACTTAAGGATATTGAAGGCATGGTAAACCAAAAGGTCTATGACAAACTTATTGAGAAGAAGTTACTAGCTCAAGAAGAAGACATAGAACTTTGGAAGTCTATGATAAGGATAATATGCAAGATTGATGATGAAGAATAAGTCAAGAGATTTTTGAACAATCTAGCACCTTACTTGAGAAACAAGGTAAGACCATTTCTTTTTATGGTTGGTGAGAAGGACAAAATAAGAGGTGAAACTATGGTAGCTATAAGTCATATGTTGATAGAATCTAAGATAACACCTTAACCAACACCTAGAACCTTGGAACTATTAGTAAGTGGTGACACAATGCAAATTGATCAAACCAATACTATCAACATTTATGATACTAACTCTTTTGAGAGTTTTAAATATCCTAAATCTCATGTTGAGGATATTAAAGATCAATTAAAACAAATTGCAGAAGAGAAGAGGTTATTAGAGAAAGAAAAAAAGAAAATAGAAGAAGCCAAGCAAAAATTGCTTGACAAAAGTTGAGGAAGAAAGAAGAGGAAATTAGAGGAAGATAAGTAGAAGGGAATAGAAGAGGAAGAAAAGAAAGAAAAAGAAATAAAAGAAAAAGAAGAGAAAGAGAAAGAAGAAAGAAGAGTGAAAGAGATAGTTGAAAAGAAGCAAAGGGAAGATGAATCTAAATCATCTAGTTCATCTACTCCACTTTTTCTTGCTAGCTTGACAACTGATGATGATGATCAAACTGACTTGATCTCATCTTTGAAAAAACTTATTGAAAAGAACAAAACAATGAAGATCTTGCAAAGAACCTTGATGGAGGTTACTAATAGATTACATAGTACTCTGGTAGTCCAGCATACAGAGGTAGATCCTGAATAGAAGGCACAGGCACTACTAAAATCTTTTTATTAGGAATTTACAAATTTTTTGAATTTTGTAGAGTCAAAGGCACATATCTCACATGATGATAATTTATTTAGCACCATTTGTCAGAACATCGAGAATGATTTGCTTAATCTTAATACTTGTATCAAGGAACTTCAAAAATGTCAATAGGATGGAAAGGTATTGTATATCAAGTGTAAATTATCTCACAAGTTGACCAAGGATCTTGATAGTAAGATTGAAGGTAAGATGAGTGAGCTAGAGGCTCTATCTAGCCAAATATAGCATCCTTCTAGTAAAATTAATGATTTTGAAGGACAAGTTGCCAGTATTCATAATGATATTAGGAAATTGGAACTTTTGAAGGAACAAATTTTGAAGAGATTATTAGATTTTAGAGAGTCTATTGCTCTAAAAATATCTAGTATTGAGAGACAGTTGGAGGAGTGTGTCAAAGCAAAGGACACCTACTTAAACCTTTTTTACTTTGATCTTAATGCAGTTGAGATTGCATCATATGCCCTATGTGAAATTCTAACCTCTGTTGAATCAGCCAAGGATACATGGATAAAAGGTTTAACCAATCTTAAGGCAAGTTTTGATGATTGCATGAAGATACTACGAGTTTAAGGTAGATGATTACAATTTTTTATAGCAGATGGGTAGTTTTTGGATAGTTTTTGGCATTCGAACCTTTTTCATTGATGTCAAAGGGGGAGAAGATACATAAGAAAATTGTAAATTAGGCAAAGAGGAGAAGATAATATTGTAAGATATGAAATCATGTTGTAAGGGGGAGCATATGTAAGATCGACAAGTTTTTGATACTTAGCCAATTTTCCCTATTTTGTTGCCATCAATACCAAAGGGGGAGATTGTTGATAATTGGCTAATGAACATATGTAATTGTTGACATTGATGGAAACACATGATGTGCATGCTTACAAAAACCTTGGAAATAAAAATACTTAGCTTTTGGTACTCAAAAAATTGTCTAAGTATGAATTTGGTTTACAACAATGTATTGTTTTGTATGTAACTTGTTACTGACATCATATTATGACTAGTAAAGTTAGATGGAGATAGTATACATGTTAATGATTATTTGTATAACCTTGTAAGTCAGTCTTGACTATACAAAAAAGAGATATTTGTGTTTTACTAGTGAAACAGTACAATGGAATTAAAGGAAAGGAATTATTTCTTTACAAAATAATTACTTGACCAATTAGGGTCAAGATCCTAGATGTTTACTCTAAGTTGGAAAAGTATATCATGGTCATAACTAACCTAGCAGCAATTTTTGAAAAGACATGGTATTTATGCAAAGGACATCTTGAAAAGGAAAGTGTAAGTTATGTAAGTATTATGATATGTGAACTTTCTTTGAAAGTGATATATGTGAAGTTTGAGAAGCTATTTTGTGATCAGAGATTGAGCTAAAGATTAGAGATCAGTCAAGAAAGAAGTTATAATATGAGCTAAAGATTAGAGATCAGTCAAGAAAGAAATTATAGTACTTATATACCAAGATTTTAATTACTTTTTTGGGAAGTGAGCTCTTCTTGTGATTAGAAGTGCATTTTTGGGGAGTGGGCTCATCTTGCATCTACTATACTACAACTCCTAACAAGGTTGGCACAACTCCTAATAGGGTTGGAATCTCCTAACAGGGATTCAAAGTCTCTTAACAGGGACCCTCTATACTAAATTTTCTTACTACATCCTAACAGGGTTTATCCTCTAACAAGGAACATATATATCAATATATTATCTAGTGGGTATCACCTCCACTGAGGTTTTCCTTTAGCCAGGGTTTCCCTATTTAACAAAATATAGTGTTATGAGTTATCTTTGTCCATGGTTATTATTACTATTTAGCATTACTTTTTTACTTTGTTATGTATGGTTCAAAGTAATTAATAATATCTAGTTGGTGACTAAAGTTTGTAGATTACTAATTCACCCCCCCCCCCCCCCCAAAGTAATTCCTATTTCTAATAGTTATAAGGGTGGAATGCTTCGAAATTTCCCTTATATATAGTTTGATAAAAATATTTATAATACCACTAATGCTAGATAAACTAGAGTTTACAACCTCAAGGGTAGGATACACTTTTGTTATTATGGTAGATGAAATAGGGCTTATAGCCTCAAGAGTAGGGCACCCTTTTATTATTTATAGCTTTTGTAGTGTAATAAATCTAACCTTTTTTAGTCTAGAAAAATAATCCTACTAAATCATAGAGACAATGTGTGAATCTATAAGAAAAATTACCTAGAAGAACTTTTCATCACTTAAAGCCTCCTCTCCTTTTCCATTCCTCTTTCATTGTGATCTTCCTCTACTATAAATTAAACCAAAAAGAATAAATAGCAAACTAAAAAAAGAACAAATCACAAACCAAAATGGAAAAATTCATAGACAAATAAACAAACACAATGAAATAAACTAAATAATAATGAATCGCAAATTAACAAACCAAAAAAATAGTGTCCATGACATGGCATATTATGTAGGTTTCTCAAACATGAAATCAAAGTTTCGATCAATGAGACTTCAAAACCCAAATGTCTATAGTCCAATATTTCAAGTAGATTTTTAATGCACCATATATGTGGAATTAAATCCAAATAATAATAAAAAATTAGTTTTTTTAACCTTGTGAGAGATCTTGTGGTGCACGAACACCTAGGGTTTGGTACAAAATCTAATGTAATTTTGGATTGTAATGACCTTAGCTAGATCATGAGAGAAATAAGGACCATTTGTGGGTCTAATTGTTGTATTTAGGAGTTTTGATGATGTGTGTGTGTGTGTGAATAATGTCCTAAACTGGCCAAAATGTTGTTAAGAGGTGGCTAAAAGTTGTCAATTAGGGAAAACTTGACACAATGAGGGTAAGGACCCCAAAATGCTCAAATGGTGTTACAAATTTTTTTGGCATGATTTTAGAATACCTTGCACAATTTTGAGTCAATTTAATAGGAAAAAATGCAAAATTGTTAATGTTGTCAAAAAGTGGTTATGATAACTTTTCCAATTTTTCAAAGTTGCATGACAACCTTTTCTATGAATGAGCAACCTTTCCAAAAAAATAGTTATAATCACATAAGATCTATTGGTACTATTCAATATGGATAATGTAAGACCTTTCAAATCATTTTTTCCAACTTGGAAGGTATTTTGTTGATCAAGCAACTTGAATGGAAATAATGTTTTGGATAGTTTTTCATAGTGAGGCTTTTTGTACGGGTAAATCCACTTCCATGGATTCAAGTTACCTTCTTTTCACATTGTAAATTTATATAAGATTATTTTAGTTCTTTTCCTATTTTCATGTAGTATTTTGAATTTTTTGTGTGAACAAATAAAATTTCTATCGTAATGGATTGTTCACTACCAGTAATAGGGATATTTTTGTTATAATAGATCTAATTTGAATTCTAATTGTGGGACTTTAATGGTCATTGGGGGATTTAAATTAGGGTCATTTTCATTACTTTCCCTTTTATATATGTCTAGATATTATTTCCAAAATTTTCTTTGATGCCCTAAATGAGCACAAAGGTAGCCTAGCTAGGAATAAACGATGACAGTTTGATAATACTTGCAAGAGTGGATTGAGAAATTTAATGTAATGACTTGAATGAATCAAGATAGTCTTTAAGAAGCTTAGATAAGAGAAAAATATAATTTGATGTCATTTTGGGGGTCTACCCATTGAGAACCTCAAATAATGTATTTTCCTTTATAAATTGGCCAAATTAGGGTTTGCCACTATATGGACAAGTCGAACACCTAAAACCCTAAAAATATTCTAGTTATCCCAAAATGGTATTATAATGGTAATTAGATGATGGCCTCATTTGGAACATTTTATTTTTTTGAGGAAAAACTCAATAAACAAACCTAATGGAGGGCTAATAGGGATACAAGGCCTAAAACAAACTAATTTGGAGACTGACAAGAAAAAATGGTCTAGTTCTTGCAAAATGGGACTAAAAGAAATTGGAGTAGTGATAATAGAATACAGGCACTCCTACAAGGATGTGATAAGTGGTTATGGATATTGGTGAATTGAACTTGCTAGCTCAAAGAAGTAATTGTTTTCCCACTGGCAGAGAGGTCCTAGAGTGTGAATGGAAATTATTTTAGATTTCCCAAGGGTTAGGATTGTGGAGAAGAATCCCTAGAAGATATAGAAGGATACCTTGTGAAGAGTCTAGAAGACTAAGTTGTAGGATCCTCCCTATCAAATTCGTATCAATGTCCTTAAATACATGCGCTATATGAGGGTGAATGTTAAAGTTGGAATCAATCAATAAATTAGTCATGGTTACCAATGTAGAGTTGGAAAAGAAATCGAAAGAGAATGAGGCAAAAAATAAATTCCTTATAGATAAATTGGAAGATATTGAAAATAAACTTGGTGCAGTGGAAACCAAGACTAAAAAAGTTAGTGAAAGACTTTTAAAAATTAGAAGGAAAAGGAAAAGAGGCTATTGAAGAGGAAAAATTCCCTGAAAGAGACCCAAGAATTATAGAAGAACCTTTCTTGAAGGTATTAAAATCCTTAGGAGGTAAGCTTGGGATTGGATACCCCTATTTAGTGGAAAGATGGAACCATACTTGGTAATGGAAGTGATAGAATTTCTAGAAAATCACTTTGAATGGAAGGGTACAAATGAAGCCCAAAATGTTAAAGTTGCAAAGTCTAGGATTAGGGGTGCTATATTGACTTGGTGGAACTTTGTACAAACACAAAGAGAGGGGGGGGGGCAGGAATATATAGCTATATGGAAGGAAATGGTTAAAAAGATAAAGGCTAAATACTTACCTGATGACTATGAAATCCAACTTCATAGAAAGAGGCAAAATTTGAGATAAAGAGACCTAGATCTGAATTCCTATACAAATTAATTTCACAGATGGTTTTTGTAATCAAAAGCCATGGAGGATGAAAGCATCAAAGTAGCTAAGTATTTAAATGGATTAAGATGGAATATTTTGGAAGACATAAGTTTTGTCGAGTCCTGCCGCAGTTCATAAATGTTATATGTTGAAGTTGATGAAATATCAATCCCACATCTCCCAAAAATCACCTGCATGCAAACACCTATCATAGAAAGAGAGAAGCAAAAGCTATGGGGGGTGGAATTCACAGATCCATAGATGAGACATTATTGATGAGAAAAGGGAGAAATTGCTATTATCAAAAGTGAATGAATATAATTACAAAGAGAGATCATCCTTATAAAGGAGATCAAAGCCGTAATAGGAATCTAACCTAGGTTGCATAATAATAATTAGTAAAAGAATTAATTATTATATACCTAAAGTTTAGCTTAATTAGACTAGAGTTAATTATAAAATATCTAATTACTCTAACACCACTCCTTAAGATAAACTGAGTAGCTAAAAATATAGAAACTGCTACTAAAATTAGAATTGGGTCCTGGCAATAAGGCCTAATGAGGTATCTGTTGGGCGGTCCTTATACATGAGGTCAATGGCAGGAATCCATTATGAAATTCCTCTCCTAAAAAGCTAATCTTTTGGAATCAACTCCAAGGTTCTGTATTTGTCTTGCAACATACCAAAATCTACTCAGTTGCAGATAAATGTGATTGTTCATGAGGAGGCCTTGGTTGGTTCTATTATGATCTTGGAATGAAGTAAATCTATTTGATGTGTCAAAATAATACACAAAAGAACATTGTTTTTGCATTTTCTAATTTTTTAGTGAATGCAATCTAACAATTCAACAAAAATGAGTTCCTATTCTAATAAGGGGTTGGCAAAGAAAATAACAAAACTGAAAGCAAATAACATGAAATTGAAATAACTTAAAATTGAAATCCTAATGGACATAAGCTATAGAAAACAACACTTTGTGACTTAAACTTTCAAAGAAATTGGTAGGAAACCAATGAAAATAAGAGCATCACTTCCTAGAATCCGCTAATGTAATCGTCGCTGAGAAACTTTTACAATCATATGATATTCCATCTTTCATCAAATCACAAGGCCATAGAAAGTGCACTCATGCAAGACAAAAAGCTATGTAGGCACAATCTGATGATCTCTTCTCAAGCTCATTATGTTAGCAAAATTTGTAAATTTGTAGCAAACACCAAAACTAAAAGATTGTTCAACCAGAAACAACACAATAAACCTTTGGCTCAATCACAATCTCATGAATAAAATTCATAAAACAATGAAATATTCAAGCAAGAATCACTACACTCCAAATGCAAGCACCAAAAGCATAATTTTATTGCATAATAATGGTAGCCCTTGTTACATATTACAATGGGGTATTTATAAGAAATCATCTCCTCAATTTGTGTTGAGATTGAGAGATATCTTCATACAATAAAATGCTTTTAAAACATTAAAACAAACTAAATATATACAAACTAACAATTAATCTGGTGCTTATAGGGACTTCATCCATATTTTATTCATTAATTGGATGCATGAGCCCTTTACATGTCAAAAACAAAGAAAATATGAGAGAAGAAATAGGAGGAATCGTTCAATCGAAGTAGGAGTGTCTGGTGTTGGAATATTCAAATGGGAAAAGTACTTCTAAGAGGGGGGTTGAATCAGAAGTACCAAACCATTCCAACCTTTTTTCATCCTTTAAACATATAACAAAAAAAACAAATTGCATATATGTAAACATATAAAAGAACATAAAATCAATCACATGCAATAACACATAACACTAGAATTGATAACCCAAAAACCCTCCATGAATAAGAAGGTAAAACTGGGGTGGGGATGATACCCACAAAAATCACTGTAGCAATCAATTTTCAACCACTTCTAATGGTCTACCCTATGAAAGGCCTACCCTATTAAAGGCTTTACACTGTGTCAATAGTGATCTGGTTAGAGGATTTACAAACACTTACATGAAGTACCACTTTGTTAAAGGATTTACAATAGGTTGGTAAACCCACCTAATTTAATAGGACTTTCATGGCCTTCTCCTACCTAGATGTTAAGCTAACCTATCAACATAGGATTTCAACTTCTAATACAATTGTGAGAGAATATTAGAACATTTGACCTAACTGAATGCAATCTCAAATTGTTGGATTCAGGTACTAGATCTACTCTTCTTGTTCTAATCTCTACTTGATCTGATCTCTAAATGTATCCCCTGCTCTATTCTAATCAACTAGATGTATATTTGTAGTCCATTTCACTAATTCTTTGACCTCTATTCTATAATTTGATAACTCCATCAATAACCTTCTCAACTCTTGTCTTAGTAATCTCAACAACTTCTTCCAACTCTTCAATATGGTGTTGTGGTCTCCTTATAAAGATATTTTGGACTTAGGGTTTTCTATGCATTCATGAACTTAAAGTTTCTGGTCAAATCCTTTTTTTTCACCTATCGGTTACATGTTATCTCCAATTTTATGATTGGCTACATGTTCATTTCATAGTTAATTGCAAGGATTCAATCTTATCTTCTTATCCTTTCGTGAGTCATGCAAAAATTGTTTTACATCTTATTTTGTGATGGCACAAACTCTTATGTTTATCCCGAGTTACTTGGCACATATTATATTCTTGATGCTCATCACATACTATTTCTAGATTGCTCGACATCTACTACATTTCTAGTTTGCTTAGCACCTGTTATATCCTAGTTTTCTCAACACCTGTTATATCTTGTATATCATAGCACATGAATGTTCCTCGATTACTCAGCATCTAAACAATTTTGGATCACTTGACATACATTGCATACTTGGCATATATAGTGAAAATGGTTAAGCGTGTTGATACTCAATTTTCAAGACTATTCTTTTGACCAACAATCTCCCCCTTTGACATGTGTGTCAAAAACACTTAACTAAGCATTTATGAACTTAACCTTATTTAGTACATTCTTTATTTTCTTGGCATTCATGCAAAATTTCAAAAATATTGTAAGTAGCAATATACCTTATGACTCCTCTTGAGTTGATTATGCCTTGTCGAATCTTTAAACTAAAATTTTGTACTTAAGTGCCCAGTCCTTTCTATCCTTTGTTATGTTTTTGCATTCTGAGCCTATATGCTATATCTGATCTATGTGAAGTTAAAAAAATTTCATCTCCTTATTACTTGACTTCCCCTTTTTTGCTATTTACAAACTTTTCACTCTATTCTCAAAATGAATGAATGAATGTAATCGAAAATGAGAAAAAATTTCAAAAATTTGGTATTCTTCAATATTTCTATATACATATCTCCTTATTTCTTCCCCTATACATATTTCTCCCCCTTTTTGACACTGATGTCAAAGGTTTCTATAGAGTAATACCATGTTTAGCCAAAAATGTGCTATTTACCTCTAGGAGTATCTTCAGAGCCACATCTCAATTTGCTAGTGCAATGTCCAATGACTTATGCTGGATGGCAATCTCTGCTGCTAGATGTACAAGTCCATCTAACATAGAAAGATTTGAATCTTTCTTGAGGTCTTTTTCTACATACATTTGCTCCTTATGGAGTACCTCCAAGTGAGGGGTTATAGAGGATTGGATTTGCATCAACTTAGCTTTTTTATTAGCCTCTTTTGCTGTTAATACAACTAATTCTCTTTGAGTGTTAAGCGTTTGAGAAAAATGCTTCTCACTTTGAGTTGGATTGGTGGCGAGTTGCATACTAGAAATCTTTAGATTTCTTTCCAAGCTCATTATTCTTTGGCTAGTCTCCTATGTGAAATTAGAAAAATCACACAACTTTTTGTACAAGGAGAATATATTCCCAAGTACAATATTTACTCTTTCCAATTTCTTAGCTAGCTCAACTTGAGATAGTGCTATATCACTAGATATCTTCTCATTAACTTTACTTTGGAACTTCCTCTCTGACCATTCCATTAATTTGGCATTTCTTTCATGATCTTCATTTCTCACTTGGTCAACTATGTCAAATAGTTTCTCTACTATTGGCCTTGACTCATTAGGTGTTTGCAAGCTGAAGGCATCCATAAAGATGTCCTTTATCTCATTCAGTGCTTTCCTATATTTATATTCTTTTCTCAATACCTCTTGTCTCCTTCTTCTATCCAATGCACTCAGTATCTCATTAATCTTTTCCTCAATGAGGGTGCTAGATTCATAGTAGGGTGTTTTAATTTCTTCATCTAGCTCAGGAATTCCATTATGAAGTGTCTTGGCTACCCTTGTTGAGCTCAAGCCTAGTGTACTAACTTGCAATGCTAGAATGTCAGTGCTCAACTTTTGAAGAGTTTGAGTGGGAGTACTTTTTTGGGGTAGTTGAACCAAATTTTGTATTGCAAATTCCTCCTCATCTCTTGTCTCTTCCTTCTCTTCTATTTCTCTCACTTTTTCACTATCAATGGTTGGGGGTGTACCTACTAACTATACTATTTTTTCTTTGTCTTCCCCTACTACTGCACTCGGCACTTGAAGTGCATCTATGAATTCTTTTGGTGGAGATGAGGGAGGAAGGAATAGGATTCTAGTAGTTTGAGTGGTTGAAGGTGGTTCTTTTGTTTTCATCTTGCCTTCTTTTTATTTTACTACTAACTTTTGCAACTCATCAACAATGACTAGTATAGGACTTGTGCATAGTCTAGTTGCTTGGGTTGATTGGTCAAGGATCTTTGTGAGATCCTTTGTAGTCAATGGATTGATGTTTTGACAAGAAGAGTCAATAACATCCTTTATTTTGATGCTCTCTACAGGTGTGATAGTAGCATGAGGAGGGCTAGGATGTGATAGTTGTGTGTCGTGCACACTTTGTTCTTGTTGCTCATCTATACAATTTTTTTCCTCTTTCTCCTCTTTATTCTCCTCTTCATCTTTCTTTTCTTCTTCCACTTTCTTCTCTTCCTCAACCTTCTTCTATTTTTCCTTCTTTTCTTCTCCCTTCTTTCCTATTATTTTTATTTCCTTTATCTTGGCATTTTCCTCTGCCTTGTATTCCTCATCAAAAACATCATCAATTTTCTTATAAATTATTTTCCACAACTGTGTGGATTTTCTCACAACATTTTCAATTTTATTCTACAAAATACTAAATTCCCTATGCTTTGGAGTAAATCTACTATTGTGCCTCTTGACTGGATTAGTTATTTGACCCTTAGTCAAATCAAGAAACAATCTAGCTAAAGTAGACTATTTCCTTTTCCATTTGCAAGGAAAAATTCCATTTGTCTTCTATTATTTTATACATCTCTTTGGGCATTGAGCCATCTAGCTCTAGAGGTGTGTGCTTGTACTCTGCCATCATTGTACACGTAGATTCCTCTATTTTATTTTCCTCTTCCTTTGTGAGCTTATTGAAACCTAAATTCTTCAAATCTTTTAAGTCTCCATCCCTAATTTTTGCACATAATTTATCAATTGAAGACTTAGGCGAATGACTTACCACTTTGAACTGACTCTTATCATTTGACTCTATCTTTTCTTCATCTAAGTTAGGTTGAGCTACATATTTTCTTCTCTTCCTTGGCTCTTCACCAGTCTTCTTGGTGGCTTTCTTCTTCTTTTATGCCTCTTCTTTACCCTTTTGAGTAGTATCTCTAGTGATGGCTCTGGTAGTAGTCTTCTTTGTTGTAGGTTTTGTCACTTTCTTTTCCTTGGGTTGAGGAGTAGGTTGAGCTTTAGCCTTTCTTTTAGTGTCCTTGGTTCTAATAGGTGCTTCCTTAGCTTCTTCTTCCTCTACACCTTCTCCCTTGTCCTCACCTAGGCCTTGTGTCAATTCTAGAGGCTCTTGTTTAGGTTCATCCTCTTCATCTTCACTATCATCCTCTTCTTCATTTGCTTCCTCTTCCTTTATTGTACCTACTACTTCAACACCAAATCTCTTATTGATCAATTTGTCCTCCTTCTTCATTGCAGTGGCAATTTTAAGGTCTGTAACCACTCTAGATTTAACAACATCATAAGTTCCAAAAAAAATTTCTTCCTTGTTAGTACCTTTTAAAAGTAGTGCTATTATTTCTATTGAGGCCTAATCAACATCAAGTTCATAACCTAGTGGCCTAAGCCATCTCACTCTAGGTATGACTACTTGTATATAAGTGTAATCAATATCCAAAAGAAAGCAAATGTCCTTTACTTGTTGCTCAACCAATCAGACTGGTATCATCATCCTCTGTTTCATGGACTTTTTGAAGTCCTCAATGTAACTTGTCATCTGAGCATCAAAATTATCTCCCATTTTATCAATGAAGTCACTGATTTGTGTGACAATTGTCTTGTTATGATCCCATCTAACCTTTCCAACTGATGGAAATTCCTTCATAACATAGAAAAATATGTATACCAATAGTGATCCAAATTTGCACTGAGCTCCTTTTGATTTCCTTATGTCTCCCAAATTTTCATTGATTTTTTGTAGCATGAGCTCTGCTAGATCATATGTATGGTCCTTCTTTACAAGTTTGTATGCTACATTCACTGCTATGCATGGCACACTGTTCAATCTACTTGATTGATAAAATTTATGTGATATGACTCTAATAGTGAAATCAAGTAGTGGATTAGTAATGGTATCAATGGTCATTCCCCTATTATTCCATTTGGCACCAATGTTCTTCTGTATGGCCTCCTTTTTATCACTTCTCAAGGTCTTGGGTCGATCTAGGGTTGGGAAACTAGTAACCCTATGAACAATTTTCTTCGTAACCTTTACTGGCCATGTTTCTAACTAGAATAACCCATCATGAATTTGACTCAACACTATACAAATCCATTTAGTCTTAAACATAGTTGGGAAAACTAGGGCTTTAGTTAAACCCTTCTTTTCACCTATTTGAAACTTGTCCTTCAATATACCTTTGGCACATAGCTTATCAAAGGCATTGAAAATTTATAAGTCACCTATGGCTCCAATCTTATAGTTATAGCATTTTTTGATGTCTTGGACCATTACAACTTTGTTCGGAATGACCAACAAAGTACCAACAGGGTCATTTTTATAGGAAACTTCAAGGATGGGCCTAAACTCTAGTTGTTTGACTTCATTACTGACAAGTTGAATTTCATGACTTTCCTTCCCCTTAGTGATTTTTGACCTAGATGCCATTGTTTACGAAACTAGGGTTTAAAATTAAATAAAATTTCAAGTTTTGTGTAGCTCGGCACTTGATTGAAATACCTATTGATTGATGAACTGGAGTTGAATCATGGTTGGAATCATTGCTAAATCACTATGTGATCACCTATTCACTTTGCTCAACTTCACTCTTTATTTGAATGGCTTGAAAATGAATGATTTTTATCTTTATTAGGTTCAAAAACCTAGCATTTATTGCATTTGTGCTTACAGCTATACACTTGGCTTCCAAAGATTTTATCAACTCAGCTTCCACAAAAGTTCATCTACTCGACAACTACTATCTTATTTCACTTGTCATCAACTAAACTTTTCAATTGCTTAGCAGACACTAACATCTCTTATTCAGCATCCACTAGTCTATTCAACTCAGCATGTACTAAAGTTTTACTCAACAAACAAAGGTAGCTTGACATCATCTTCTAACTTTTAACTTGGCATATTTTCTCAAGCATATTTCTTCTTTTCAATACTTCTACATTTTCTTAGGCTGATGTATGATACATCTTTATATGTATTAGCCCCATGTATCTATCTTGTACTTAATTGGATGAGGATTGATCACTTGACCTCTTGGATGAAGTGATCTCTCCATTTTATGTGTTGCATTCACCTTTATTCTTCCATGTCTTGTTCATCTGTCCTCTTATTTGTTCAACATCAATCTTCTCTTTTCCTTTGTAGGACAATTTCTATTGGCATGCCTAGTCTTCAAACAATTAAAACATGTAGTTTGGTTTATCCACCTACTATAACATCCCTTAAAATGTTTCCTTATGCAATTTTCAAGAATGTGTCCATACTCTTGACAATAGTGACAGCTATTGTTGGTATTGTAATCCCAATTGTAGTGATGTGCATGATTGATTCCTCTTGTAGGCTGATTAGGTTTCCACATAGGCTTTGATTTGATTTCAAATTCTCTATGTCCATATTTTTTGTAGTTGTAGCAGTGACCTTCAAATCTTGGTGTCATCTTGGTCTTGGTTCTACAGTCTTGTGTTGAATGTCCTTGCTTTTTTCATTTGTGTCAAAAGTTTGCATTTGTAGGCTTATCATGCTGATGACTATTCTTGCTTCTACACACATTAGAGGTATGTCACTTTTTACCATAGAAATGACAATTAGGTTTAGTATTGGTACCTTTTTTCCTTCTTTCTTTTGCAATCTTGGATGATTTTCCTTTTTCAGTGTTGATGTAGCCAAGTCTTCAAGTATCATTACTAGCCCTTGGTGATTTTAGCAATTGCTCAAAGTACTTGATGGCCTCATTGGGTTTGTTGTAACTTTCTGTTATTTCCTTTTCTCTCTTCAATTCATTCTACAATTGTTCATTTTTTATCTTCAAGGTGGAGATCTCAATGTCCTTCATTTTTAACTCATGATGAGCATTCATCATCTGGCTTAAGGTGTCTAGCTACATGTTTGAGATCTTTTCAAATTCAATTTTCTTCTCTTCCAGCCTATTGGTGAGATTTCTCTTGTCATCTTCTATCATGGCCTTGTATTCAATAGCTCTTTTCTTTTGTTCATTCACTTCACAAAGAATTATGGCTTGTGATTCTTGGTCAAGCTTGAGTAATCTGATTTCTTCAGCTTGTGCTCTATTTTTCTCCATTAATTCTGCTAGCACTGCATCAAATTCCTTGGAATCTCCATTGGAAAACACTTGTGTGGTGTTAATATCCTTGTAGTTTATGTCATTTATGGTTATTTCCTTTTTTCTTTTCAAGGATTTTCTCAGTTCCTCCTTGGCCTCCTCTACTTTGTGTAGAGCTAGTTGCACATCAATCACCCGATTGTCAATGATCTTCCCAAGTTTGAAGGCTTCCATCTTTTGACTTTTTTTTTCAATTTTTTATGCTTCTCCTTGTGAGAACTGGTGCTCTGATACTAATTGTTGGAATATTCAAATGGGAAGAGTACTTCTGAGAGTGGGGGGTGAATCAAAAGTGCCACACCTTTCTAACCTTTTTTAATCCTTTAAACATATAACTAAAAAAAAAATTGCATGTATGCAAACATATAAAAGAACATAAAATCAATCACATGCAATGACACATAACACCAAAATTGATAGCCCAAAAACCCTCCATGAATAAAAAGGTAAAACTAGGGTGGGAATGATACCCACAAAAATCACTACAATAATCAATGTTCAACCACTTATGATGGTCTGCCCTATGAAAGGCCTACCTTGCTAAAGGCTTTACACTATGTCAATAAAGACCTGATTAGAGGATTTACAAACACTTACATGAAGTACCACCCTGTTAAAGGATTTATAATAAGTTGTTAAACCCACCTAATTTAATAGGACTTTCATGACCTTCTCCAAAGGTTCTCCTACCTAGCTATTAAGCTAACCTATCAACATAGGATTTCAACTTCTAACACAATTGTGAGAGAGCATTAGAACATTTGACCTAATTGAATGCAATCTCAAATTTTTAGATTTAGGTACTAGATCTACTCTTCTCGTTCTGGTCTCTGAATGTATCCCCTACTCTATTCTGATAAAATAGATGTATATTTGCAGTTAATTTCACTAAGTCCTTGACACCTTTTTTGATTTCTTTGTTATGCAATTTGATAACTCCATCAATAACCTTCTCAACTCTTATCTTAGCAATCTCAACAACTTCTTCCAACTCTTCAATATGGTGTCATGGTCTCCTTATAAAGATATTGTGGACTTAGGGTTTTATATGCATTCACAAACTTCAAATTCCCGTTCAAATCCTTTTTTTTCACCTATTGGTTGCATGCTATCTCCAATTTTCTAATTGGCTACATGTTGATTTCATAGGTAATTGCAAGGATTCAATAATATCTTCTTATCCTTTTGTGATTCATGCAAAAACTATTTTACATCTTAGTTTGTGATGGCACAAACTCTTATGTTGATCCTAAGTTACTCAGCACATATTGTATTCCTAATGCTCGGTACATACTATTTTTGGATTGCTTGGCATCTACTACATTTTTGGTTTCCTTAGCACCTATTGTATCCTAGTTTGCTTGGTACCTATTATATCTTGTATTGCTTGGCACATGAATGTTCCTAGATCACTCGGCATATGAATAATTCTAGATCACTTGACATACATTGTGTACTCGGCATATATAGTGAAAATGGTTAAGTGTGTTGACACTCAATTATCAAGACTATTCTTTTGACCAACATCTGGAGGTGCCAAAAATAAAAGCTAGTCCTTTACTAGGCCTATGTTGAATTAAACTTCCATTAGAATGCATTCCCATTGCATGGAAAGTGCTATTTTAGAACAAGCAGTTAACTATCAGTGCACCTCTAAATTATAGAGCTGCAGACCTACATACTTGCGAACCTATGCACCTAGGGAGCTGTGGAGCTGCAGACTTCAACAGTGTCAAAAATCAAAAAAATTTACTAAGTGTCAAAATTGAAATTTTGGCATCTGGGTTTTATTCATCTTCATCCCGAAGCTATGTTTGGATTTTTTCTCTTGAATTTCTCTATCATCTCAAAAATCTTAGCCACATCCAAAATATCTAAAGCCTCATATTTATCTTTGACCTTCTACCTATAATTTTCTACCTCAATCTAGGTGTTAGCAAAATCCTCAATTTTGGTATCCAATTCTAACAAGGCTTCTTCTATCTTGAAGGCTTGTCAGATGTCCTCATCATTAACAACCTCCAAAAAAATCTTCCTAAAATTCTCCACTACTTTCTCTATAGGTAACAACTTCTCTCATCCCTCATCTTAAAAAATATCTAGGCATGCATCACTATAGTGTCTCTCTGCTTCCAAAATTTTCTCTTGGGTTTGGTCCTTGAGCCGATGATTCTCCTCATGTAATGTTTCCATTACTTTATTGCTATCTTCTATTTTCTCTATCCAATCATTGATCATATCTAATCCTTCTCCAATATATACATCAATCAAAACCTAGTATCTTTTGCCCTTTATTGTTTGTAGAGTCTGCAAATCTTTACTCCAAGCTTGTACTTCATCCATGATACTAAAGTACTGCTTCAAAATTGCTATGATCTTATTCACATTTTCTTATGTAGTATGCAGTAACTTTAAATTCTCTATGATGATCATAACACCTTTCTCCTCAAAAATTTCTTGCCATTCCTGACAAGCCTTCAAAAATGGGTCAAGTTGCACACCTCCCCCTTCTCTAAGTATGGCATTTAGAGTTTTCTCGAGGTGCTCAAGATCAAGAGGACCAAAAAATTTGGCTAGATATCCTTTTAGGACCTCAACCTACCTTTGAAGTGCTTGAAATTCCATCACATCCTAGTCCATGTGCTTAAGAACCTCTTTGACTCTCATAGTCATCATTTTTCAGGCTAAATCCCATGTAGGCATTCCCAACATAACATCCTTTAATTCATAATCCTCAAGGTTAAGGCCTTCTGCATCTATGCCTTTAGGAGGGAGAGCCACTTGTGCAAATAAATCCTGATTCCTTATGCTAGGGAGGCACCTATTCTATTTGAATCCTCTGAGGAGACGTCCTCTTTCTTTTGCTCTTTCCTTTCATTTAAGGAGGGTGATAATATCCAACTAGGTGATCAAACTGCTACATTGTTTCTAGCCTGATAGGAGACTAAGTTTCAAAGGTAGCAATTGTTACTTTCTTCCCTCTACCTCTTTCTAGGTGAGCATGTGTGTGGAAGATTACTATGTCAGGAATTGGATCAAGTGGAAAAGGTTTCTTGATCCAATCTTTCATCATTCTGATGACATGCCTCAATCAATGATTAATATCATTGGCCTCCTCCTTGTCAACCTCAACATTCATAATGGGTCTTTCACCAATTTTGTCAATGTTGAATAGGGGGTCTAGTAACTCCTTAGAATCTTGTTGTTTTATCTCCCTCCTAGATGTTCAACTAGAGAGCCTTTTCTACTAGATACAAATTCATCTTACAGTAGCCCCTTATGCAGACATCATAGTCATTTGTGGCATTCATCTAGTGATCTTCAACATCATCCTCATGGTGAAAGTTCTTTCCTACTAGACTCTCCACTCTTTTGACATTATCAAAATTGGGTTGGGGAGAGTTGTATTCTTCAAGTGGATAGTTCTCCCATTCCCACTCAAAGGATGGAATATCTTGCTTCCTCTTTACCTGATATGGTCTGATGACCAATGGCCATGTCTAGCAAAGTATTCATTGCCTCTTTATCTTCTCATAGGCCGACTCAATTTGTTAGGAAATCTCCAACCAAACTAGTTTGTCATTAGAATATCTTGGGACCTTCTTAGGATTGATGGATGCACTAACTACCTGTAGATATGTGAACGTATTGAACTAGATGAAGTAGCCTCCAAGAACTATAATCTATGCTTTGGCTTCATCAGATAACCTCTTCCCATAGTCTCCCTCAATGAATCAAATGATCACAATGATCAACGCATCATTGATGATTCTATATTCCTTGCTTTGCGTTGAGATTTTCTTCTTCACCAGCTGAGGGTAGACTATGTATGGCCAGGCATTGGAGTCCTACATACTACCTCTTATGTACAAACTAGGTTAGTTTGTAGCCCTCACTGCAAGCAAGTATACCATGTAAGAAGTCATGTAAAATTTCTTCCTATTCTTCACTATCTTCAGTTGCTTATACAAGTTTTCACTTAGTGTGGTGGCCTAGTCTAGTAGTATCTTTTCCTATCTAATGGCCTCAATGAAGTTGACCATAAAAGTGTTGAGGTGGCCTATAGTGAGTAGGCCCATGACTCTGCTTAGGAGAATGATAGAGTACCCAATGCCTTCCTTCATATATCCCCAAGTCATATCTACTTTTCTCATTATCCTTCCCCAAGGAGGCTTCTCAATGAGGTATGAGGATTGTATGATGTCAATGGCTTCTTGTTGATGCTCCCTATACCATCTCTTAGTTGTTTCATGGGAGAGTCTAATAAATTGATCAACTCTAAGAAGATGGAAAACCCTCTCAATGATGTCAAGTCATAGATCCAACACCACTTCTTTGGTGACAATCTTGATTATACTTTCATCTAGAACAAACTGTTATGACAGAGCCATGATTAGTTCTGCTGATTGTACTGACATGGGATGCAATGTGGTGTTCACCAACCCATAATGGATTAATGAAGACACCAAGGCTGACCTCTTTGTTGGCTTATTGCAAATTATGAGGAATTCCCCTAGATCCATGTGTCTAAGGTTGGTATCTCTAATTTCTGCGTAATCATCGTGGAATCTCAACTTTGAAGATACACCTTAGAATTTGAATACTGCCGGTTTGGGTGCTACTCTAGATATGGACGCCATTTCATCACCCGAACATTGTGAGAAAAACATTTATTAGTCCAAAGATAAAATGTAAAAACCATGAATTGAAAAAAAACATAAAAGAAAAAAATGCCCAATTTGGGTATTTTTATACCTTTTTATTTTTTTATTTTTAACATTTTATAACAAAAATTAAATCAATTAAAAAAAAATTTAAAAATGGGTGTGTGGGGGTTCTAGAAAGCACACTAAATGGCCATGTGAGTGTAAAGTGCCACTGTGGGCACTCATGTTTTTGGTATCATGCACGTTTGTTTTTATGGCACCATAGGTGCTAAGCACACCATGGGCATGTGTTTTTATGGCACCATAGAAGCGGGATGCTGGAGGTGTGCAAATGCTCACCATGCCTAGGGTTCAGTACAACACTGTAGGTGAAAGACTTTTGTGTTATGGGCATAGGTGCCACAGCAGCCAAAGGGTCGCATGCACGTAGCAAATGAGAGTTGCACGGAGACCAAAAGGCCAGTGCAGTGCATGGTAATGAAAGGGGTCATGCGGCAACCAAATGGCTCGCGTAGTATGTGTATATGAGCAATGTTAGTATGCTTATAGAAACCAAATTTAAATAAAGCTTCTACAAACTAAACAAAATTCATAAACTTCAAGATAGACTAAGATGAACTCTCAATTGAGAATATGAGCCATTAATGGACTCTCTCAATGAGAAGCTCTCTTGTTGAGTAGCTTTGTCTAAATAGATAGGATGTATGCTCAATATGCTTCCAAAAGCTTCAATGGATGATTGTGGATTTTTGGTGTGGATATATGGCTTTAGTATGGATTTGGCTCTCAAAATAGCATTATAACTTTACTTCATGAATTGTGTTATTTTGTAACGGGGAAGGATCCAATTTATAGGCAAGAGGCTTGAGGGATTGAGGGCTAAGATGCAAGGGTGGGAAAAAGCTTATGGAAGGCTTAGATTGCATGAGAGGAGAGCACATGGATTGTGCTTCCTTATAGCCAATCAAGGAGTGACACATGTCACATGGTGAGAGGATGGAGGAAAGGGAAAGGATGAGTCAACAAAGGAGGCTCAAGAGATAAAATCTTCATAAAGACCCTCATAATGACTTGTAAGAGCAATAAAAGGGCTTGTAAGAGTCATTTATGACCTAGTGGACTTCATAAAGTTTTATGGTTGAGATATTTTGAGGGTGATGAGAGCAAATTCGACTTGGACTTGATTAGGAAGGTTTTAAGCTTGCTTAGGCTTGTGCAAATGATTAGAGGATGGATTAGGATGGTTTAGGATTAGCTTAAGGATAGGCAAGTGGATGACATTTAATGAGGGTGGGTGAAGGAAGAGATATTTGTTAACTTTGGCTTGGGTTAGTAAGTTTTAACCCATGTTTAGGGAATGTGACAAGATTAGGAGGGGATTAGGATTAGGTTTAAAGACATCTTCTAGAAGAGTCTAGATTTTGGATGAGGATAAAGACTTTCTAGAATAGTCTAGAATTTCCTAGGATGAGGATGAAGACTTTCTAGAAGAGTCTAGAACTTCTTAGGGTGAGGATAAATTAGATTTTTAGGAAATAAATAAAGTTTTATTTATTTCAAGGGTTTGGGTTGAGGAGATATTTATTAAAACTTTTTTATTAAACATGAGGATTAATATTTAATTTTAATTAAATATTTTGAGTTGGGATTAGGGGTAGGAAATGATGAGATTAGCCTTTAATCAAAATTAAAGAAGGATTAGAAGATTTTGGAAGAGGTTATTGGTCATAAGGAAATTGGCCAAGTTTTGGGCAAAAAATAAATTTATTATTTATTTTAGGATTTTTGGTCAATTTATTAATTAAATAATTAATAAATAAGAAAATAATGTTTAAATAAGATTTAAACATTTTTGGGAGGGATTCCTTAATTAAATATTTTTAATTAAGATAAAGGAATTTAATGGCATAAAAATTAATTAATTAATTAAATAATTAATTAATTAATAAATGATGATGTCATCAGGACTTTTTCAGAAAATAAAAATACTTTATTTTCTAAAGGTTTTTAGGTGTCTACATTTTGCCCCTCTTTGATGTGATGCCACAAGTGGCATGGCATCAAAGATAAGAAAATAAGATGCACAAGGCTAGAGCAGAAGAGGAGAGAATGGACTGTGAGATGCCCCCTCAAGAAGGCAGCGGGGAGAGAAAGTGAGGCTCGATGGCTTCTTGAAATGTAAAAGAATCTCGAATGAGCAAGGAGACTCAGATTGGCAAAGAGAAGGGGTTGAATTAGCTCAAACTCTCACTATGGGAGAATGATAAAGGAGAATCAGATGCACAAGAGGAAGCAAGCTTAAGACCTTAGGGAAGGTGGAGGATGAAGGAGCAGAGCGCTATAAAAAGGAATCTAGGATAGGGAGATGGATGAGGGGATTATAAAGCTGATGCAATAGGATTTCAAAGAGTCAGATTGGTGGAAGATGGGTTTCGGAGATCCCTAGGACTAGGATTGTGGATCTCGAAAGATGAGGCTTGGTGGATTGATTTGGATTGGTGGATCCCTAAGACTAGGATTGTGGATCCCTAAAGCTAAGAGTGATGAGTGATTCAAAGAGATACTGATGCATAAGCTGGGGTAGGAGAGACGGATGCTGGATATGGATGGGGGATAATGGAGATGAAAGAAACCCATTGAAGCTTTTTGAGTGGGGGGATACTTCAAAGAGAAGTACCACCATGTAGTTGAGCACTAGATTTGCTATAGGACTGTTGGTTAATTGCCAAGGTTACCAAGAACATCAAGGCCTTTTCACCAACCGTCCAAAGGATTGACAAACTAACTCAAAAAAAACACGCAAGGATTGCCCCAACATCACACATGAATCCTAGAGGAAGCAGCGTGGAAACAACATTGGAGAACCCACAAGCAGAAAAGAAAAACAAATGAAAGACCTGATCAAGACCTTATGCTCTAATTGCCCCATTCGCAGAATACCATGATATGGAAGATCGTGGCAACCTTGAGGAGGGAACAAGGAGATTGCTTGGAAAAGATACTTCAAGACCCAAAAGAGAAGATCCCAAATCAAAAGAAAGTGAAAATCCGAAAGAGAACCATTTGCCAACGAGATGGGTAGGATGAGGTACTAACGGACCAAGATCAGACATGAGGAAAGCTATATCCTACAAGGACCTACCGGAGAGCACCTAAGCTGGTGGATTTGGATGAGTGATGCGTCTGGCAAGCTGAACTAAGAAAGATAACACTTTGGTGATAGGAAATCTAGCTAAAGGATGCATTGGAATATCTAACCAAAGTGTGTGATGTGTGCAAGATGTTGACCAAGGACGAACTGACATGAATGCTGGATAGATACAATGGTACTAAGCTAAAGAGGATGTACAAGCTGACAGACCAAGATATTTACAAGCGGGCTAATCAAGATATGGTACAAGCTAACAGACCAATGATAGGTATGATATAGATGGATAAAAAGCTCAGGATGAGAGGATAGCGGGATGGCTCAAGTTGGTGCAAGATGCAGAAGCTAAGGGTGGGGTGATAGTGAAAGATATGGATTTGGCAGGATGCATCCAACGATGATGAGAGATTTTGTGACCAAGGATAGCTAGAGGAACAGGATGATATGGCTAGATAGGATGGTAGATAGCTAGGATTATGATGGATATAAAGAGATGACATTGGGTTTTCATGAGGATAGCCTAGACCTAGATACCAATGACAAGGGAGGATGTACAAGTAAAGATCTCCAAGGAATATAGTGCCCCCAATCAGAAGATAACATGTTCAAGGAGGTCTTATGATGGATGTGATAGGATTGAAGCTAGGAAGGAAAAAGCTGAAGGGGCTAGGGAGATGGATGATAGCTGGGATGATTGGTTGAAGCTGCATAAGATTAGTGGATGCTATGAGATGGAAGCTGGAGGATGGAGGATAGGTGGATAGATTGGAAGATGGAGGTGGATGTCAAGAGATGACCAAAAGCATGAGGGTGATAGGCTAAGCTAGGGATGGCAGGATTACGCATGACGCTTGTTTGCCAAGTTTTCATCATGGTACTTGTCCAAGGTGCTTGAATTGCCAAGTTTTCACCAGTGGACGCTTTATTTTTCTTTTTCTTTTTTTGACTTTTTGACTTTGGACTTAGCTGGAATGATTTTGGCTTTCTTCAGCTATTTTGGCTTTTTTGGGATTTTTCACTAGCTATTGGAATGTTCAATTTTTTTGCTAGCTGTTTGTACACCGAATGTGTGATTTATGCAATAGATCGGATTAGATGGGATTGATGGTAGGAGATGGAGGGATGAAAATGCTGGAAAGGAGCATGAGATGGGGATGCTTGCAAGAGCAACATTGGCACATGTTGGAATGGGTGTGAAAAGAGCATATGGGGGATAGATGGTAGATGCGGGCGTGATGGAGGATTTGTGGAAGCGTGCTTGGGGATATAGGCACCCAAGATGGAGTTAGGAGATGGGGGACATGAGTCACTAGATGGGGGATTAGCAATGGTGGATGCCATTATGCATTGGGTTTCAACTTTTTTCTTGAGGATCCACATGGTTTTGGATTTTCTTTTCATAGGCTTTTGCATTGTTTTGCATTCTTTGATTGGATTTTGCCTTTTTGGAGTATGTCTTTTAGAATAGACATATGATTTCCTAGGATGTGGATTTTTAGCTTTATGCATTTTGAAGTTGGCATTTACATTGTTGTGGTAAGCTTTGGGAAGATGGTTAGGAGAAGCTTTGTGAGATGGAGAGGATATGAAAGAGCATGTAGGGGGATGATGATGGATGATGTGCCCTGATATGTGCCTTTGTTGATCTTGCATAGAAATGGATGGAATAGACTTTTTATGATGGCTGATAGGAGGATGGAGGATGGTAGATTTTGGGACATAGGGACCCAAAATGGATTTAGCGGATGAAGGGGGGATATGGTAGGTTGTTTTGGGTTGCAAAGATGGTGGAGGGGGGATGACATAAGATTTCTTGAAGGAGTGATGGGAGGCTGGCATGGTGGGCTTGGAGATAGGCTTGGTTTGGGGGTGTGGTGTACCAACACCTTTAGATGGTGAGCCTTTGGATACATATCCAAGACCATGAAATCCTAGATTTTTTTGTGCAATAATTGGCTCTCTGATTCCTTGCTCTTGTGGTCCTAAACCTTGACCTTGATAATGCCATCGATTGAGCATTTGAACAAGCCGAGGAAACTTTTTTCTTGCAGAAAATGGTAGAAGTGATTTATTAGGTGTATTGCAATGCAGAGATACTGTTCTTAATTCTTCTGCTGAGAGAGGGCCACCGTGGATGAATGTAAGTGAACCAAGAGGGTAGATTATAGATGGTGGAATAGCTTGGATAGGTGGTAAGATGGAAGCATGGAGCGGGGGAGATGGAAGGATAGGATCTTGATGTAGCTGGTGGGATGACAAGATATCTTGTAGTGGAGGAGATATGGCTCGAGGTTTTGGAGATGGAGGAGATGGTGACTGCACTATGGATGGAATACATGGTACAATGATATCTTCATTTATGCTTTGGGGGATGTCAACATGCTTTTGGGCAGGATCTTGATAGGATTGGTTTGGAGTGGGTGGTGCAATAGGAGGTGAAGGGATGGATTCTTCAAAGGCAGCGGATGGATAGATGGGAGATTCAGTAGTGGAGATGGGTGAGTAGAAGATGGATGCATAAGGGTCAGTACGAGAGATTTGGGAAATGCTTGGAGGCGATGTGGATAGGATTTGGAGGGATTTGACAGGTGGTGGGATTTTGATGCTTGCGGGAAGTGGAAGGATTTTAAGCAATTTGATGGATGGTATGGGGATGATAGCTATGGGAGATGGAGGTGATATTATAGATGGGGAAGCTTCATCACTGACTACTTCACATGGTTGGACTATATGACATGGCTTATCGACTGTTGGAGGCAACTTTTCTTGTATTTCCTCTAGGAGATTCCTTGGACACTCGTGTGTTGAAGGTGGAGGTGGATTGACAGGAATAGCTAGTGTGATGGGGGTGGAAGATTGGAAGCTTGGTTGATGGGGTGATGGAGGGGAAGCTGGAATATCAGATGGCATGACTAGATAGTTTGGAATAACTCTTGGATTTTGGGGGATGCTTGGGGGAATGTTTCTAAGGCTTTCAATATACCCGTCATAGTCAACAAGATTTTCATCATCATTGGAATAAGAGGTGGCAGGAGCAAGGACAATGCGACCAAACACATCATGATAGGATTGGTACTTCATGCTTTGATGATGAGTTTGATGGGGATGGGGTCTTGCATATGGATGAACATGGAAGCTCATGGTTGGATTTGGATTAAGCACAAATTTTTGATTGGCTGATGAAGGATTTCCTAGGGAGAGTCAAAGCTGTATGACAGACCTAAGGAGGATTGGCTGGAGATTTTTGGCTTTCCTATGGATGGAAGATTTCAAGGGCATGTTGTCAAAAGGTGAGAGTTTTGCTTTCCTATGCGCTAGATTTGGTGGTGGCTGTGTCAACTTGAGGATAGACTAATGATCCTATGGGCATGACACGAGATTGACCACTTGTGGATCCCAACATTTAGCTCAAGGTGATGAGGGATACAAGTGACAAAGCTAGATTACCCTAGACAAAGCTCTATCAAAGGGATAACCTTGGTGAGGCTGGTGGATTGGTTGGATTGATTAGATAGCAAATTCTAGCAGAATGACAACAACTCTTTAAAGGCTTGGGTGTGATTTTGGATTGGGTTGCTAGATGGCTGGGGGGGATGATTTGGATGGACTTTGGATTTGGGATTTTTCTAAAGCAAAGAACTAGATAGATTTGGTTGCAATGGGGGAGCTTGGATGATTTTCTGATAAGGCAGTGACTACGCTAAGTATGCCTTGAGCTGGGAGATTTCTACTTTTTCGGGATTTCGACCAAAATTGGCAAACATTCATTCAAAAGCTATGAACAAACAAGTAGACAAAAGTTTTGAGCAAGCACATCAAATACACAAACATCCTAGGAAGCTTTCTACAAGGATGAAATTTGGTTTAGCTAGGGAGTCCTCGATATACGACAGGTACGTGAGGCCCAAATCCGTAGATGAAACCAAAAAGATGTCACACAACCGAGAGGAGCGGTAACCCACTTCTCCTCTTTCACTTCTCAAGGGTATAAAGTTCCTTGAGGCTTAGCCCGAGTGACAAAATTTTGATCCCAAGAGAGGTGTCTTTGGATTCACCTCCCGATTTTTATACTCCACCGGAACGCTGGAGTTGAGGTCGTCCCAAGGGGTGATGAAATCCCCAAGCAGGCCTCCTAAAAAGCTAAGACAAGATTTTTTATCCTAATCTTATGCACCCAAGATGGCCTTGAAAGACGACAAGGGGAGAGAAGACTTGGATGATCTTGGGCTAAAAAACATGCTTGTTCTTTTACCGACTGGCACTTAAGTTTTCTGATCTAGACTTTGCAAGCACTCATGTTTAAGATACAATGTTTATTCCAACTTTGAAGCGTCGACAAAAATAAAATTGATCGAAGAATGCAAACAAGAAGAAGAGTTAGGGTCAACAAGAAGGTAAACCCGTGCGCCCGGAGGCCCTCCACGTCAAGTATCGATTGATTTTTATTTAAGGCATTCAAGATTGAGTGTGAGTTTATTTTAAGCCCAAAACAAATGTGTGTGAGATTTGATTTCAAGCGCGCACCCGGAGGCCCTCCACGTCAAGATTTGTCCAATTTTTATGCCCAAATGAAGTGTGAGAGAGATTAATGTGCATTCAAGGAAAATTTGATTTTAATCCATGGCATTCAAGAGTGATTCTAGCAACATGCATTCAAAGACAAGTGGTTAAACATTCAAGTGTTTTCTTTTGAGCATTCAAGATTGAGATTTTGTGTGTTGTTTTAAGAACTTTGAAGTGCTTTGTTTTAACCTTAGATCATTCAAGATTGTTTTTGGACTCAAAAGTGAAAATGACTCTTTGGAATTTGCTTTTCATTCAAGATTTTGTGTTCTAGTTTGCATGTTTTAAGCTCAAAAATGATATTCCTAGATTGTTTTGATGCATAAAAAACCTAAGAAACATTCAATATTTTGCAACAAGACATTTGTTTGGAACAAATAACAAAGCTTTTAGGACAATTTTTGGCAACCATTTAGGACTCTTAGTTTTCATGAGATTTTTTAAAAGAACTTTAGTGTGCACTTAGTGTTGATTTTGAACTTTTTGAAATGGAAACTTGAAGTTCTTTTTAAATTTCCAAAAATGAAGTGTTCCTAATTTTGCATGAATGCATCTAAAACCTTGATGTTGCAAGGATGCAAATGATTAGATTGGTTTAGTTTCACTTGTTAAAAGATTTTTTCTTTTTTGCAAATTTTTAATTTTTCAATGGATTTAAGTATGATTTGGGGGTTCATTTTAAGCACTAAAAAGAAGTGTGTATGATTTTTCTTCCTTAAAAAAAAATGGCCAAGATCTTCCACAAGAAGAAGAAGAAGAAGTAGATGGAATAAGAAGAATATAGACAAGAAGAGGAAGAATAATTTCAAGTTCTTTGTCCACTTATAAGCTTGAAAAATCTGCAAACACTATGAGATAGATTATGAGTTCCTTTGTCTTCTTCATGCTCATGTGGACCTACAAAACCAATTTATACAATCCTACCAATCACAAAAACAAGAAAAATTAGCCAAAATCAGCAAATAACATACAAAACTTGACTAAAAAAGCTAATGAAGATGACCCATGCGGGGTCCCACCGGGCGTGCCAAAATGTATATGAGCAATGTTAGTATGCTTATAGAAACCAAATTTAAATAAAGCTTCTACAAACTAAACAAAATTCATAAACTTCAAGATAGACTAAGATGAACTCTCAATTGAGAATATGAGCCATTAATGGACTCTCTCAATGAGAAGCTCTCTTGTTGAGTAGCTTTGTCTAAATAGATAGGATGTATGCTCAATATGCTTCCAACAGCTTCAATGGATGATTGTGGATTTTTGGTGTGGATATATGGCTTTAGTATGGATTTGGCTCTCAAAATAGCATTATAACTTTACTTCATGAATTGTGTTATTTTGTAAAGGGGAAGGATCCAATTTATAGGCAAGAGGCTTGAGGGATTGAGGGCTAAGATGCAAGGATGGGAAAAAGCTTATGGAAGGCTTAGATTGCATGAGAGGAGAGCACATGGATTGTGCTTCCTTATAGCCAATCAAGGAGTGACACATGTCACATGGTGAGAGGATGGAGGAAAGGGAAAGGATGAGTCAACAAAGGAGGCTCAAGAGATAAAATCTTCATAAAGACCCTCATAATGACTTGTAAGAGCAATAAAAGGGCTTGTAAGAGTCATTTATGACCTAGTGGACTTCATAAAGTTTTATGGTTGAGATATTTTGAGGGTGATGAGAGAAAATTCGACTTGGACTTGATTAGGAAGGTTTTAAGCTTGCTTAGGCTTGTGCAAATGATTAGAGGATGGATTAGGATGGTTTAGGATTAGCTTAAGGATAGGCAAGTGGATGACATTTAATGAGGGTGGGTGAAGGAAGAGATATTTGTTAACTTTGGCTTGGGTTAGTAAGTTTTAACCCATGTTTAGGGAATGTGACAAGATTAGGAGGGGATTAGGATTAGGTTTAAAGACATCTTCTAGAAGAGTCTAGATTTTGGATGAGGATAAAGACTTTCTAGAATAGTCTAGAATTTCCTAGGATGAGGATGAAGACTTTCTAGAAGAGTCTAGAACTTCTTAGGGTGAGGATAAATTAGATTTTTAGAAAATAAATAAAGTTTTATTTATTTCAAGGGTTTGGGTTGAGGAGATATTTATTAAAACTTTTTTAATAAACATGAGGATTAATATTTAATTTTAATTAAATATTTTGAGTTGGGATTAGGGGTAGGAAATGATGAGATTAGCCTTTAATCGAAATTAAAGAAGGATTAGAAGATTTTGGAAGAGGTTATTGGTCATAAGGAAATTGGCCAAGTTTTGGGCAAAAAATAAATTTATTATTTATTTTAGGATTTTTGGTCAATTTATTAATTAAATAATTAATAAATAAGAAAATAATGTTTAAATAAGATTTAAACATTTTTGGGAGGGATTCCTTAATTAAATATTTTTAATTAAGATAAAGGGATTTAATGGCATAAAAATTAATTAATTAATTAAATAATTAATTAATTAATAAATGATGATGTCATCAGGACTTTTTCAGAAAATAAAAATACTTTATTTTCTAAAGGTTTTTAGGTGTCTACAGTATGTGGGAGCAACAAGCGTCATGCAGTGACGTAATGGCCCACACAGTGCATGGGAGCAATAAGGGTTGTATGGTGGCTAAATGGCTCGCGTAGTGTGTGGAAGCAATAAGGGTCGCATAGTGGCCAAATGGCCCACACAGCGCTCAACACTGATAAGTGAGGTGTGCAAGCAAGATTTAAATGCACCTTGTGGTGTGCAGCAATAAACTCCAAAGGCTATATGAGATAAAAATGAAGTGTGAGTGAGGGTCTTAGGGTTTTTATAACCCTAGCACCAAGTGTGGTGTGTGGTCATGTAGGTGCGTGGTCGCACAGGTGTGCATCGCGCATCTCACCCGTGTACACACTCGTGTGAGTTGAATGAAAATTTTATTTTTTTTGGTGTTTTTCTAAATTTTCACAACTCTAATACTTTTAACTCTAACAATTTTCTCTCAACTCTTGAACTATGAGTCCAAGAGTTTGAAAAACAGGTAGGGGGTCCCCATTCCTCACATGTGTTATGGACACTGCAACAAATAGCCTCGAAAAAAGGAAGAAATGACCAAGGAATTTCTTCATCAAAAAACATTCCTCCAACGTGTGTTAAACACCAACCAAACGTTGAACATCTCAAGCATCTTTCAGATGACTTTACAATCAAAATCTCAAAATTTGAAACCTTGAAACTTAGTGTGTGCATTGTGTATTTGTTCCCTTTGATGCCTCAGGATGCCATCTATCAAATTTTTCTAACAACATGAAAACAATCTTCCACTCCTTCCATCTCATTCATTTAGAATCTCCATGAAGCCTTTTAATCGATCAATTGCTTGACCAGATGAGAGAATCAGTTTGAGGGCTCTTGGCAGGATGCCACATTCTTCTAGTTTTCTTGACAAATTTGAATAACTGCACCATGTCATTCAGAATGTTACTTTTAATGAAGCAATAATTTGAATAAAAGATACTTTGTTTTGAGGACATATCTTTTGCCACTTAAGATCTTTAGAATCCTTTAGTCTTAACACCATATTTATTTTTCATTTTCTTTTCTTCTTCTTTTTCTATTTTTTCTATACCCTAACTACACTTAAACTATGTAGTCAAGACATCAGTTTCATTTCTTGGATTCAATCTCTTGTGTACATTCCTTGCATTCCTCTTTTAGAACTTTTTAGAAACTCTCACAACAATCAATGATCTTAGTAACCTTTTGAGGAGACACCTCCTATTTGAACCAATTTAAGTTTGGATCATCTCTCATCATATTTGACTTCAATTCAACAACACCCAAAATAATCAAATTTTTAAATTTGCAAAGTGTTGAGAACTTGGTGATGTTGGGATTAAAGATAGAGTAACTGAGAGGGGAGGTGAATCAGTTACTTAAAAAAATTAATCCACAGATCCCTTAGATGTCTTAAAAATCTAGTTACTACAGATACTCGGTAAACAAATGTTGTAACTTGGTAAATTAATTATCTTCAAGCATTCATGCATGTAACTGAAAACAAAATGAAAAAAAGAGACACCAAATTTAACATGGAAACCTAATATGGGAAAAACCACCAAGTAACTAGTCACCAATTTTTCACTCTTCTAAAGTGAGCCCTGTTAGGAGCCAACCTTGTTTAAGGTTACAATGCACACTATTAGGTGTGACCCTGTTACAGGATTTAATCACCCTATTAGGAGTGGCCTTGCTAGAGGTCTTTAGAACAATTCAACTGAACTGTCACCTTGTTAGAGGATTTACAAAATGGCTATTAAACTAACTCTGTTAAGAGATTTGAAATCACTGCTACAATGGTTAGAAAGTAACAATGAATTGACCTAAACAAGATGCAACTAAATTTTTTGATTATAGGTCTCTTTTTAGTGTCATTAGATCCTCCTTGATCAAATATGACTCTTCTACTCCTCAATGATCTCTGATCATCCTTCAAATTTTCTTCCACAATAATCAGTCTTCATATCTCATTAATTCCACACTTACATATTCCACCTTCTTAGAATTTGCAACTTGACCATTTACTTGTACCATTCAAATTGTCAAGTCAGCCCATTTACATGTTACATTTACCAATAAACCATACATCAGTCAGCTACAGATATTACTCTAAACAAATAAATATTATTTCATAAAATAGTGAAATCCTTTATTGGCCGACCCTGCTCAATAAATACTGCTTCCAAAAATTCTTTGAGTTAACCTTCCTAACTCGATTAACATTGCAATATCCTTAAAGTCCTTTGGCTACCGAGTTTACTCCGTAAGAACTAAATTCCTTCATGACAGCTCAGTAAGAACTATTTCTACCACATTCCCTTTGGTGACCAAGTGAGCTTAGTAAGAACTATTTCTACCACATTCCCTTTAATGACTAAGTGAGCTCGGTAAGAACTGTTTCTGCTACATTCCCTTTGATCAACGAGTGAGCTCAGTAAGAACTGTTTCTGTCACATTTTCTTTGATTACTGAGTGAGCTCGGTAAGAACTAAATTTCTTTGATTACCTTGAAAGCTCGGTAATCAATTATCTACTCAATAGATACTGCAAACTATCTTTACTAACCTTTTGGGCTTGGTAGACATGATTTATTGCATTGCTGATCTTCTAAACTCGGTAGACACTATCCTTTGCCTTGCAGACCTTCTGAGCTCAGTAGACACTATCTGATGATTGATATGACATTTGTGTGACATAAAAGACAATACACAATTGAACAATTGTATCCAATAGTTGATGTAGGCTTCTGATTTCCAAACTAAAAATCCCATATTTTCATAAGAAATTTTGGTTGCTTGGTTGGTATAAGACACACAATCGTCCAAATGTTTTGACAAAGAAATACCTCTTCTTAATATTAGAACCAAAGAGTGGTTAATAAAATCTTGAGAGAAACTTTCAAGTACACCTTACCCCCCAAGACTAAAACAAAATTGAAAGGAAACACACGACTGAAAGAAAACACACAACATGAAAGCAAACACACTTGCAAAAATAAAACAACTTGCAAGAATAAAAATCTAAGCTAAATGTAGAAATAAAATTTAAGTAATTTTTATTTTATTTTTTAATTAATTTTTATTTTAGGCTTCAAAATAATGCTTCAGAAATTTCCCATTTATGGGCAACGAAAGAAATTCCCCTATAAGGAACTGAGCCTAAAAGTGTTTTCTCCAACAATTTTCACAATCTGATAAGGACTCATCCACAAGTGTTGAAACTCGGTATGGCTGCCTAGCTTTTCTTTCGCCTTATCCCAGAGTAGAACAAGGTGAGAAATCTTGAATGATTTAATTGTGGCTCTCTTGTTGAACCATCTTTTCACAACAACTTGATGTTTAGCCATGTACTCCAATGCAGCTTTTTTTTAATCCATCTCTAAAAGATTCATCAATCTAATTTGTACTTTTTCAACATCTTTGGCATATCCACTCATGAATTTCAAAATGATAATTCTAAGATTAAGTAGGAATATGGGTTCTTGTCTATAGACAAGAAAATATGGAGAAGTTCCCAAAGAACTTTTGACTCTTGCTCAATCTATCCATAGGGCATATTTGAGTTGTGTATGCCAATCCCTAGGGTTCTCCTTCAACAATCATCTTATCATTGTGATCAAGTTCTTGTTTGTAGATTTTGGTACCCCATTTCCTTGTAGGTAGTAGTTTGAGGAGAACTTGATAATGACTTTATTTTCAAATGCCGACTAGGTCAAAAATGTAGATGCTAAAGTAGACCTGTTATCACACACAAGGGAAAATGGCATTCTAAAACCTAGTAACAATGTGTTCTTCCAAGAAGTTTATTACCACCTTAGCAGTGTAATTTCTAAATGTTTCTACTTCCGTCCATCATGTGTACTAATATTTAGCTATGAGAATAAATGCATGTCCAATTGATGATGGTGGGTTGATTGGACTAATGAAATCCAGCCCCCACTTTGCGAAGGGGTGTATCTCATACACAGGTTGTAAGGAAATTTTTGAATTCCTTTCTTTGTTGGCACTAGTTTGACAAATATGGCAAGAGCGTACATGCTCAAAATTTTCTTTGAATATTGAGGGCCAAAAATAACTTAATTTTAGAATCATGTGGGCCATTACTTCTATCAAACCATGTCCTATACCATACTTATCATGAAAGTGTTCCAAGACTTCCTTCACTTCCTCATGGCCTAAACACTTTAGATAAATCCCTTCATAGTTTCTCTTGTACAACTTGTTGTCATGTATCATATAAGATTCACACTTTATTTTAAGTCCCCTGCACTATGAACTATTCATCCAATTGGGACATCGGTCTTGTAGAAGATAATAAACAATGTCTTGATACCAAACATTTGTCACCACACCCTAACTAATGTCAACTTGTTATACAACCATCTTCTTCTGATCATCTTCATTTGTTTCATCATCAAACTTGAATTCCTTTTCATTTCCATCCTAGTTATCAACTATCATCTTTGACAACCCATGACCTCTAACTAATCTCATAGATTGAATTTCGAGATCAAATTCTTGAAGTATGGCCATCATCTTTCCTCTCCTTTCACCAAGTTCATTCTACATCAAAAGCATCTTTACTGCTAGATCAAGTACGATTTCATACACCTTACATCTTAGTATGTAGTGCTAGAACGTTTTTACTGCCTTGATTAATGCAAATGATTATTTATCGAGGTTTGAATAATTCAATTTGGCATTCTTCAAGGGGAAACTCATAAAATAAATTGGTCTTTCATCCTCATTTTCCTTCTTCTATGTCAGAATCCCTGCACACAAATTTTTAGAAGCAAAGGAATAGATCTTGAAAGGTAACTCATAATCAGGACTCACCAAGACCGGGGTCATAGAAATGGAAACCTTAATATCCTCAAATGATTTCTTTATCTCAAGCACCCATTCCATCTTAGCCCCCTTTTGAGCAATTCATTAAGGGGATGAACTATCTCTACAAATCCACTTATGAATTTTTGTACAAAATTTATTTTACTGAAGAAAGACTTCAATTCCTTCTGACTGTGTGGAGGTGCTAATTTCATAATAGCTTCAACTCAGTCAGGATCAATGGACATTCCAATTTCAAAAATGACATGTCCCAAGATCTTTCCTTTAGTAATGCCAAATGAACATTTCTTGGGATTGAGAGATATGCCATATTTATGACATCTACTGAATACATGTCTTAGATCAGCAATGTGGGTACTTAGATCTTTTGAAAAGATAGTCAAGTCATCCATGTAGATGACTATACATCTATTCATCAATTCTTTGAAAGCTTCATCCATTGCTCATTATAATGTAGCTCATGCATTAATCAGTCCAAAAGGCATTCTTATGTAAGAAAAAGTTATCCACTTTTTTGTGAAGGTCGTTTCTAGCCTATCTTCTTCATCAATCATCACCTAATTATATCCTCAATAACTATCTAGGAATGACATCATTTTTGAACCATTTATAATTTGTAGGACCTCATCGAGTGAGGGTAGAGGGTAATTGTCCTCTTGAGATGCTAGGTTCAAGTTACAAAAATCAACACAAAGATAAATCTCTCCTATCTTCTTCTACATAGGAACCAAGTTACAGATCCATGTAGAATGATGAATGGGAAATATGACCTTTGCATCCAAAAACTTCTTTACTTCTTTCATGATCAGTGGTTCAATGATAGAATTTATCAGTCTTTGCCTTTGTCAGAATGGTTTGGCATCTGGTTTTAGTGGGATGTTATGTGTGATAATCTTAGAATCATAAGTCTTTAGCTCTTCATAGCTCCAAGCAATAACATCCTTATATTCAGTGAGTAATTTGAGCATGTCTTCCCTTTCCTATGAGTTGCATGCTTTTCCTATCTATACCATTCTTGGTTCTTCATCAGTACCCAAATTGTATGAGTCACATTATTTGATTCCCTTTTCATATGCTACCTTTCTATTGAGTTCTAATTCATCATGATCAAAGATGCTCTCTAGTTCAACCATTCCCTTTGCAATAGTATTGATCTTTAGATTGATGACCCCATCTTCATGTTCAAGCCCATCATCTTCAGGTTAGTCATCCAGTGTATCATGAATTTCTTGTCCTTCAAAATGGCAATTGCACATGATAAACTCTACTATATGTTGATCATCTTGAAAAACCTAAAAGTTTATGATATTATTAGGAATGAATGGAACCACAACCAATTCTACTGAAAATATTTTCAACTTCATTCTTTAAACTAGTTGTAAAGCACTTGCTGAAATAGCAAGAGCATTTGCTACCATGTTCTTTCTTCTTGGAATAGATTTGATGTTTAAAGCTTCAAAGTCATCCATTATATCGCATACCCTTTTTTTTTAACCAAGTAATCTTTTATCATTGCAAGAGTTTATGGATTTTACTTGTCATATAACTGATTAAGAATCTCCTTCGATTATGAGAGTTGTGACTCCTTTCTCTACTGCAAAGAGAAGTCCTCGAATTAACACCTCATATTCTGTAGGATTGTTAGTACATCTAAACTGTAATTGATATGCAACATAGAAATACCTACCTTTTGGGTTGACCAATTTGATACCTGTATCGGCTCCCATCTTGCACCTAGAACCATCAAAGCAGAGCATCCAAATTGCATTTTCCTTAGTTTTTTTGACTTTATGCTTATTCATCCTTAACATCTCTTTCACTTGAGCCTTGAATGATTGTTTCTTAGGAATCCATTGCAACTTTCCTTGTGTAGGACTTGATGATTCCCCTTCATAATCTGTGGATAGAGGAACTGTATGTTTTTCTTGTTTTTCTTGAATTTCCCCTATCAGTTCTTTGATTTCCTCAACCTTAGATTTAGGATGAATGACTACTGAAGTCTATCCTTTACCTTTCACATATCATCTTCTCCTTTGAACCTTAATCATCCTAGGAGGTGGAGAAGACAAACCTCCACCATGTGAAGAGGTATCACTATGTGACACATTTAGATCGTTGCTTTCCTCTTCGATCTTTTCAACAAGCTTGGATGAGTTTGCCAAATTTTGGTTTTCTATGAATTCATCTATTGAGGTGTTTTTATCCTTGTATTTCATTATGTGTGTCAGTACCTTTGCTACTACTTCTTGACATGATGAGCATTCAAATTCTAAGTGACTAACTTTGTGTGATTGACAAAATCCTAGAAGGAGGAGGATGTTGGGATCAACTTCCCCTCTTAAACATTGTAAATTAGTCACCATGCTATTTATGAAATTTGTCACAGTTTCACTTTTGGGTACTAGTAGCTTAGGTTCTTTATTCTAATCATGAGGTGAATTGGTTGGAACCATATCCAATACCATCACTTCGTATGAACCCAAATCTGATTGTGGGAATGCTATCTCATTCAGGGAATTGTAATCTATAATCATTGTTTTCAATTTGGGCTTAGCATCTATCTTGATTTGATTGTTCAATCCTTTCCATCGCAACCACGATTGAGTGAAGTTTGTAGAAAACTATCCTCTCAAAAATTTCAGCCATTCTCTGCATAGAAGCAACCCATATTTTTCTAGGATATCAACCACATGTGTGTCAATAACATTATAAATCTAAGGATCAACTGCCAACTATATCCACACATATTTCAATACACTAATGACTTTTACCTCCATTTTATCCAACTGTATCACCACTCGATTAGAGGGTTGAGGACTAACTCCTATCCTTTGAACTATTGATAATGGCATTACATTATATGAAGCTCCAAAATCAATAAGGCAATTATGAAGATTCTTCCCATATATCTTGATGCTAAGAAAAAATGGGGGTACCTCAACTTTGTCTTTGAACATAGTGGGCAAAGCTTCTACAACATTTACTTGTTGAGATACTATCTTTTGAGGAATAGTATTCATATTGTGGGAAACCTTTGTATGATCCAATGTCTTGATAAGAGCTTCTAATTGTTGTGGAAAATTTTGGAACATGTCAAACATGGACATATTGGCTTTAGTCCTTTTCAAATCCTCTACCGCATTGTACTTTTTAGTGCACCAAGCAGGATTCTTTAGTATTGTTGGTACATTCACTTGATTTTGATTCTATGGTCCTCCATGCACTGGTCTTACCAGTGGTAAATTGTTACTTGCTCTTGGATTGAGTGGAGTTGGTTGTAAAGATGGAGGAATTCCATCCATCAAGGGATCCTTTCTATTTTTGAGATTCTATGTATTCTGATTGTCATTATGAAATGAAAACATCTCATCATGTTGAATATCTGGTTCTTGGCTAAATGGGAATGAGAATTCCTCACTTGTTGGTTGTTCCACTTGTGTATTCTATGTAGAATCATAGGATTCCAATAGCATAGCATTGAAATTTCTAGGAGGAGGATTGTCATTTACCTGTGAATTTTGATTCATCTCCTGATTGCCATTATAGTATGAACCATTACTGTTAAGCACATTTTTATTGTCATCATACTAATTGATACCAGTGTACTAAACATTGTTGTTGTTGTTATCAGTAGGAATGCTTCCATTATTTAGATGGGTGTTCCATTGTTGGTTCTGCCTTTGGAAGACATTATTCTGATCATGAGGATTGAAGTTGTTTCCTCCTTTGTTGTTTCCTAAATTGTTGTTGTTATTGTTCTCATTGAAGTTCCTATTTTAATTCTGATAAAAAATAATGTTGTAAGGGCTAGCATTGTTTATTTGGAAGTTGTTATTTTTTACTTGTGACAATCTAAGATGTGTCAATTCATTTGTCATCTGTGACATAGTCTTCTTCTTCATCTGTGACATAGTCTTCTTCATTTGACCAACTTTTGAAATAAGGTTATTGTCTATTTTTACAATAATTGTGACCTTCTATTCAAAGAAAGATATTTTTGGAGGCTCATACCCTAGATATGTTATCACATTATTTTGTGGAGCGAGTGCCTACTATAATGGAACTGGATTCATATGTATGAAGTGGCTAGACACCGTGGGTGCTCCCATGGGGTATGTTGGTATTGTAGTGACTACTTGCATTGGAAGCATCATTCCTCCTCCATTAGGATTGGCTTGCTTCATAAATGTGATTGCCTCCATGAAGACTTTGTCTAATGTATATATATTGGATAGAGGGAGTCTTCTCAGAAAGATTGATGTAAGAGGATCCATAGCAAATCTAATTAGCATGTCCAACTAGTATAGTGTATGGTGTTTCAAGCTTACAGTATGCCATATGAAAGAGATGGTTCAAGAGTGAAACAATCTCAGTTGGGTCCCTTTTAATTGATATAAACTATTGGTGTATCATAGCTAGGTTGATGAAAGTTTTGAATTGTTCCAAGAACAATTTCTCGAAATTGTCCCAATCTCTAATGTATCCAAGTGGTAGATTAATGTACCAATTGAAGGAAATTTCCCCTAAAGAATAGGGAAATAAATGAAGGATCACATCATCATTAGCAATTTTCTTTCAATTACAAATTTCCTTGAAAACTTTGACATGATCTTTGGCAATTTGTGTTTCCCCATAGATGAATTTGGGGAAAAATTTCTCAAGATTTTTAGGGAGGTCATGGAGTGCACCTCTCAAGTTTATTGGTGAGTCCACGGCATTTGCAAAAAAGGCCATTGGAGGGTTTAGCAAACCTAATGGTGTTTTTTGAGGAGTAGCTATTAGAATACGTGGTGGTCCACCAAGGGGTTGGAGTGGAGGTGGAGTCGAAGAAGATGATGAAAGTTTGAATGGAAGTGGTTGAATTCAAGGTATTCCTCTATCACTACATGGTTTGCAAAAATGAGTAAGCTCAAGAAACTCATGTGCACTTGGTGAAGACCTTAATGCTCACTGAAATGGGATTTTGGATCAATATCCTCCAGTTTGCATCAATTCTAGAAAAAGTGCACCTCTGCAGAAGTACATTTTCTCACCTCTCTGAATTTTGTGCACCATAGAGTTTTGTACACCTATGCACTTGTGAAGTTATAGATCTATAGATCTGCATACCTATAGATCTATAGACCTATGTACCAGTGAAGCCATGGAGCTGGGGTCCTAAATTTCTCAAAAACTAAGAAAATTTTTTGAACTTGTGTGAAGCACAAATCTTTGTAGAAGTGAAAAATTCCAAAACTTTGACAAATTTTCTTCCTTTCTGGGATTCTAAATGGCCCTCCTTCTAGTGCCACTTATCTTGGCCAGTCATTATGCATGAGGTCAATGACAAGAATCCATTGCACAATTCCTCTCTTGAAAAGCTAATCTTTTGAGATCAACTCTAAGGTTCAGTATTTGTCTTGTGATGTACCAAAATATACTCAGTTGAAGATAAATGTGATTGTTCATGAGGAGGCCTTTGCTGGTTCTATTATGATATTGGAATGAAGTAAATATGTTTTCTTTCTCAAAATAATACACAAAAGAATAATGTTTTTTTTATTTTCTGGTTTTTAAATGAATGCAATCTAACAATGCAACTAAAATGAGTTCCTATTCTAACAAGGGGTTAGAAAGTAAATAAAAAAACTGAAAGAAAATAACTTGAAATTGAAATCCTAACCAACATAAGCTATAGAGAACAACACACTATGAGTTAAAGTTTCAAAGAAATCAGTAGGAAACTAATGAAAACAACAGTAGTGCTTCCTAGAATCCACTGATGCAATCATCGATGAGAAACTTTAACAATCATATGATATTTCACCTTTCATCAAATCAAAAGACCATGGAAAGTATGCTCATGCGAGACAAAAAGCTATGCAAGCACAATCTAATTATCTCTTCTCAAGCTCGTTACATTAGTAGAATTCATAAATCTGTAGCAAACACCAGAACTAAAAGATCACACAACCAAAAACAATGCAATAAATCTTTGGCTCGATCACAATCTCATGAATAAAATTCACAAAAGAATGACACATTCAAGAAAGAATCACTACACTCCAAATGCGAGCACCAAAAGCATAATTTTATTGCATAATAACGGTGGCCCTTGTTACATATTACAATGGGGAATTTATAAGAAATTGTGTCCTCAATTTGTGTTGAGCGTGAGATATATCTTCATGCAATAAAATGATTATAAAACATTAAAACAAACTAAATATATATAGACTAACAATTAATCTAGTGCTTAGAGGGACTTCATCCATATTTTATTCATTAATTGGATGCATCAGCCCTTTACATGTCAAAAACAAAGAAAATATGAGAGAATAAATAGGAGGAAGCCTTTAGTTGAAGTTTGAGTGTCTGGAGGTGCTAAAAATAGTGTCTAGAGTGTGAGGAATTCTCCTAGATCCATGTGTCTGAGGTCAGTATCTCTTATTTATGCATAATCATCATGGAATCTCAACTTCGAAGGTATCCCTTGGAATTTGAAAACTATTGGTTTGGGTGCTACTCAAGATTTGGATGCCATTTGATCAGTTGTACATTGTGAGAAAAATGTGTATTATTCCAAAGATAAAACGTAAAAACTATGAATTAAAAAAAAAGCACAAAAGAAAAAAAAGCATCATTTTATTCTTTCCTTTTTGTCTTTTTAAAAATTTTTCTTTTTTATTTTTTAACATTTTTTATTTTTTATTGTTTAACATTTTATAACAAAAATCAAATCAATAATAAAAAAAAATTTAAAATGTGTGTGTGGAGGTTTTGGAAAGTGCGCTAAAGGGCCATGCCGATGCAAAGCACCACTGTGGGTGCTCATTTTTTGGGTGCCACCCACATATGTTTTTATGGTACTATGAGCACAAAGTGCACCATGAGCATGTGTTTTTATGGCACCACAAAAGCAATATTGTGGAGGTGTGTGAACACACACTATGGCTAGGGTTTAGTATGGCATCGCGGGTGAAAGACTTTGGTGCTACAGGTGTGGGTGCCATAGTGGCCAAAGGGCCACACACATGGCAAATGAAAGTTGTGCAAAGCCCAAAAGGCCCACACAATGCACAGTAAAGAAAGGGACTGCACGATGGCCAAATGGCCCACACAGCACGTGGGAGCAACAAGAGTTGTCCAGCGGCTGAATGACCCTCCTAATGCATGGGAACAATAAGGGTCGTGTAGTGGTCGAATGGTCCACACAATGCATGGCAGCAATAAGGGTCACATGATGGCCAAATGGCCCACATAGCACATGGGAGCAATAAGGGTCATGTGGCAGCCAAATTGCTCGCGTAGCATGCGATGTTAATAAGTGAGGCACGCTGGCAAGATTTAAATGCACCTTGTGGTGCATAGTGCTAAACTCCTAATGTCATGTGAGATAAAAATGAAGTTTGAGCAAGTGTGTTAGGGTTTTTATAACCCTAGCATTGGGTAGGGTGCACAATACTCCTCCATGCAGTTGCACAGGTGTGCATCACGCATCTCACTTGCATGTGCTCTCACGTGAGGTGAATGAAATTTTTTTTTTTTTAAATTGTGTTTTACTAAATTTTCACAACTCTAATACTTTTAACTCTAACAATTTTCTCTCGACACTTGAACTATGAGTTCAAGAATTTGAAAAAGTGGTAGGGGGTCCCCATTCCTAGTGAGGAATGGGGTGTGTGTTGTGGACACCACAACAATATCCAAGAATGACTAATTGATTAATGGAGTTATAAGTAGGATAACAAAATATTGAGAGTGGGGGATGAATCATAATCTTAAGTACTTTTACTTTTCAACAATTCATCAACACATTCACCAATAGTCTTGTATATGTAAAACTTGTTATAACGTCTATCACATGCATGAAAATGAATATGTAACACAACATTTGTTACCTAGAATCCATCCAAGGTGAAAGTAAAACTAGGGTGGGGATGACACCCAAAAATCTTCACTACTATAGTAATAAAGTTAACATGTTAGGGCTACAATATTTAATCATAATATATGATCTACCTTGTGAGGGGTCTACCGTGTTAAAAGAATTTAAGAATGCAAAGTCTCACCTTGTTAGAGGATTTAAAAATTAAAATAAAGTAAGGACTCTATTAGGAGATTTATAGAGATTTGTTAAGACCACTTTGTTAAGAGATTTACCCTAATTCAAATTGATTAGAACTGATTCGGTACCTAACTCTTAGTATGCTATTTAAGCTGATCTTGAGTCTTTTCCTTGATAAATGATCCTCTAATAAAACTTTTCTTCCCCTTCACTGCTCTCATTAGGTCACTTGCTCTGCTAAGAAATAACATAACACTTCCTCTAACCTCTGATCTGATCTTAATCCTTCACTTCACCATTTTCATATAACTTCCTTCCTCATCTAATATTTCCTCCTTCTATCCTCATCATCATACGATCTAGGTTAAAATATTCTCTATTCAAATAGTTTCATAAAGAGTTTTCTAGATGCTTCCATATTTTGTCTCTTCATCTAAATTGTTGACACAAAACATAGGGATTTGTGATTTGTGTCATAAATGTATAAAAGTCTTTGTAAAAACCTTGACAAATATTAAATATTCTTGCCATGATGGATTGAAAATGATTTACCTCAAAATCTATATAATTGCTTACTTTTATATATCCTCTGCATTACTCGATACTTAGTATTTTATAATACTCATTATTTTTTCTAATACTTGGCATTATTAATGCTTGGTTTATATTGTACTCTACATGTACTATGTAACTCATCACTTATGTGCTTGAACTACTTAGTAGGTGTTGAGTTCATCATGTATAGAAAATACTTGGTGACCACACACTTACTTGGCTCCTATAGAGCTCAGTACACAAATACTTATGTACATAACTCAGCCTATGTAGAGTAGCTTAGTCATAGAAATTAATATCTGACTCTACCTAGTAAATGACTAAGTTTTTAACACTATTAGAAAACAATAGGTAAAGGATACCAACAAGCTCCCCATTAGACATTAGTGGTAGAATACACTTTGTCATGATTATATCATTACAAATACAATTAGATATGAGTACTCCCCCTAAGTCTTATGACTTATGCCAACAATGAATAAAGAATAAGGAATATATAAATAGAATATTGTATCCATATTGACATACTCTACTTTATGATAAAAAATTCCCCCTTATTTTTGAAAACTTATGCCACAACTATTGGGGTTGAATGGGTGGAAGAAAACCATATTTTTCAATGAATGTCTAATGAACTTGGGTGATCATGAACAATTCATGATCCCATTTTTTTCTTATTGCCTCCAAAATGTGAGTCTACAACTATAATAATGCAGCTATGTCAAAAAAGCTATTAGCCACTAAGAGATTTTGATCTTCTTTGAGAAGATCCTAGGTTGATTGCATCTCCCTTTGCATGACCTCTAAATGAGGTACCAATATTGCTTGAATAGAGATCAATTTAGATCCCTTGTTGATGTCAATTGTCTAAAGCTCAACCAATGTTCCCTGAGCATTCAATAACTTATTATAGTGGTCTATACTACATCCTACTGAATATATGCCTAAAATGTGGGCATTATATCCAAGATTTCTCAAAAATGAGGTCTTGAATGGTGACTCATAGCTCTCTATTCATAGAGTGCAAGGGTTTGTAATGGAGGCCCTCAGCTTGACCTAGTTTGTGTCAATGCAAGTACACCATGAAACAAGAGATTCAAGGATCCAAAAATATACATGCAAATGAAAATGAAAACTAATCTATATGATGACAATGCCAAACAATGCAAGATCTAATCTATGAAAGCAAGATCTAATCTATGAAAGCAAATATGACTCTAAACTAATATGAAAATGCAATGATAAAAGCCCATGATGAAAGCCATGGTGCAAGAGAGAATGAGACAAGAAGATAGAAGTTCTCCATAACAGCTTTACCATTCAAAACTCCTTCTTCAAAATTTGCTCTCCAATCCTACAGTATAACAATAGCATAATCATGGATATCCAAAATGAGGAGAGGGCTCTCCCTTATAAAGAAGATTGGACGATCTAGATTGAGAGGAAAAATATTTAATCAAGGGTGGAGAAATAATGATCCATGTGAAATAAGGATCCACCAATGAGAAAAGAGGAGTGGTTGAGAAGAAAGTGGAAAGATAAGTCGCACTTAGAAATATGTGCATTTAAGTGTAGAGAAATTAAATAAAAGAATTTATTTTATTTCTTTTTTCATCAAAAAGAGATATTTAAGTGGGATTTTCATTTAATTGAGCAAGTTCTTTTAATTAAATAGGAGATATTTAATTTAATTAAAAGAGGGGTTTTTCTCTTAATTAATTAAATGTGGATGAATTATTTAATTAAAAGAGTGGTTTTCTTTTAATTAAATGGGGACTTATTTTATTTAATTAAAAGAAGAGATTTTCTTTTAATTAAATAAGACTTAGGATAAAATGATCAACCTTAGAAAAATAGAATAATTGAATTTGTTCAAGGAAATTGATTTAAATTGATTTAATAAAATATTACACACCATTGATTCAGGAAATTTTATAAATTGATAAATTGAATAATGGGTGCCCATAGTCTAGGCGACCATTTTAGGGTGCATACGGATTGGAATGTGGAAAGATTCTAACATAAGCATCAAAGACATAAAGGTCAAGATGACTTCAATGTTAGCTTACCCAATTTAATGTAGCAAAACCATGCTCGCATCAAGGCATAGATGCCAAGATGACCATAAGAACGGTTGTGCAGAAATAATCAAGGATGATGCCTCAAATCCTCTAAGTGTTTCAAGGGGACAACAAGAGACACTTTAGAGTTTCAAGACCACACCCGCAAGCAAAAAACAAATAAAAACATGTCCCATTCCCCAAGTCCTCTAGCGATGCATCATTGAGAGACTTATCAGACAAGGACACTCAACAAAAATCAATAATAGTCAGCACACAAAGAAAAAATCATGACATAAGTCAAGCATTAAGTGTTGCATTTAAAATTTAAGTGTGTTAACTGATACTGAGTTCTGAGGATAAGGATCAAATGCTTGTAGGAAGGGAAGAGCACATGATGATACTGGGTAAGACCAAACCAATAAGTGTTGAAAAACACTCAATGTCAACAGTTGTATTGAAAAATACAATTGGGGTGGTGTTGAAAAAACACCATTTGCGAGGTGTCCTAAAGACTAACACATCCAAGAGACCAAAGCTAACATAGTTATGCTCCCTAGACAAAGACCAATTCCAAACCAAGGCAACAAGGACAAGGCATGAAGGAGAAAGGCTAAGTGTCGAGGACATGCACTAAGAAATAGAGGTGCAAAGGCCTCAAGTAGCGCACATTTCCAGGTTTTCACCACTTGGATTTTTTTATTCTTTTTATTTTTTTCAGGACTTTTTATAAATTTTTTATATTTTTTGCTACCAAGGTGCCTGTTTCCAGGTTTTCACCAAGGCACTTTTCTATTTTTATTTTTTTGATTTTTTGAACTTTTGAACTTTTCATTTTTATTTTTTTTTTATTTTTGAAATATATAATTTTTTTGGAGATACATCAAAGCACTTATACCAATGTGCCTTGAGCATTCAATAACTTATTGTAGTGGTCTATAATACATCCTACTAACTATGAAACAATATTGTTGGATCTCTATATCTTAGCTTGGATTTTGTGTACTTATGCTTGGATATCATTTGTAAATCTTAGCACATCTAACAAAGTGTTGTACAAATGTTGTACTTTCTTGATAAGTTCTATCATAATCTATAAATGTTCTTGTAATTGAACTTTTTTCTCATTAATTGTGGTGGAAGCTTTTTCCACAACCTTATTCTCAAGCCTTTTTGCTTACCAATCCATTAATTTTTCATTGGATTCCATATTACCAACATTGACTTGTTCAACAATATTTACAAGATGGGTAATCATTGGGGCTTCATCATCAAAATTTTGTATGTCAAAATCTTCACCAAAAAATTTTTTAACATTGTATAGTACCTTCTTTTGTTTGTTCTCTCTTTGTAGCACTTCTTTCCTTTTCTTTTTTGCCAAAATTTGTTGTAACAAAATTGTCTGCTCCAATGTCATATTTGCCAAATATAATTGTGGAATCTCAATTATTTCATCCAAACTAACTTCAATATCAGCCAAAATGTATTTTATTGCTTTTCCTCTACTCATAAAATGAGTGTTACTACTTTAGCACTGCTTTAGGAGTTGGTGAGGGAGTTTCACCACTTGGTTGTGTTGGTGCATCAGTACTCAAGACGAAAAATGGTTGCACTCAATTTATCTCTACTTGTCTCTTTATTTTCTTCAATATGAGGTGTTGATATAGTTTGACTATCTATAATTCTATCCTTTATCTTATTTTCTTCCTCATTATCTATGAGCCTTGATTTCTAGGCGTCTAGAATGTCAGGGGTGTCAGAATATATTGGTGACATGTTTCCTTGTAGACTTAGCACACTTGAACTTTCTCCACTATTATGATCATATTCAATGGTCACAATCTCTATTTCTTTCTTGCTATTTTCTCTGATGGTGGATAACCCAAAAATGTATTTCCATCGCAATTCATCTTGTTGTGTTGTAGGTTCCATTTTATTTTTTAAAATCAAAAATATTCTATACTTAGGAACAAATTTGTTCCTATACTTTGTCAAAAATATTTCCTACTAATCTTGGGATAGATTAGGCATAACTTTGACTAAAGTGTTAGTTATTATCTTTATCTCTTCTCCTTCTTCCTATTGTCATCTACTTTCTAGTCTATCATATAGATCCTTGGGTATTTTCTTCTCAAACTCACTAGGAACTAGCTTATGATCTGTAATCATATCTACGATAGTCTTGATGTAGTGCAAGGCAAGAGAGTCCCCAAAGGATATGTCCTAGTCCCCAGCAAATAGCCACACTTCATAAACACAACAACAAAGCAGGATCATATACTATATCACAACTCTTTATTCATAAAAATAACTAATTACATGCAATATGCATGCCTGTAAGGCCTTCCAGGTTAGGGCCAAACACAATAGCAATTACAATAATAGTTCTGCAAGAACCCTCAACATCCAATCCAAACACTAATCCTAGCTAGTCCATATCTACACTCTGAAAGAAAATCCCAAGGAAATCTTAACTTGTTCTCATAATCCCACCAAGAAATCTACTAATTTCCCAAGCCACAGCTACTAGCTCTTCAAACTTTGCATCCTCTTCTTCAAGTTGGATGATCATCCTAAAAGACTCCATAAGACCCCCTACTTATACCCAACTAAGCCACAAGTTAGCCCAATCCATTACAAATTAAACTAAATCCCTAAAATTAAATAAATGTTGAGCCACAAGTTGTCTACAATATAAATTAAATATTCAAAGTCAGCTACAACACAAATTAAATGCCAAAAGTTGTCTCACAGACAACTCGAAACCCACAGGAACCAAGACCAAATTGAGTGTCAAGGAAACCAAGCTAAGCATCAGCAAACCATAAGCATTAATAATCTCCTAGTGCATGTTGATTACCCAGTACATGTTGATCATAGTATCTGTCTAGCAACCAACACACGTCAAGTAGCTAATACATGTTGAGCACATAGAAGACATCAAGCTTAAACAACAATTGAGCCCCCTTCAATGACTAAGTTCCTCAGCCACACCTAGACCCTTTAATGACCGAGCCCCACTATTTTGTGATTGAGCTGAAAACACTTGGCCAAAATACCTCCAATTTGCAAGATTGCTAAAAACCCTAGGATGCTCCTACATTAGGTCTCCTCTATTTTGGTTCTATCAGAATTGTCCAATGTATCAAATTTTACAAATCTAAAACTAGATAATTCTAAAGATATTCTAAGACATACACATACCTCATCAATAGACTTTGTGTGTGCTTTAGGTGGTATGTTGACCAATCTACTTCTCTTTGGTTTAGATGCACTGACTTAGTATACTCTACTACTATTTGTTTTGGAATCTGCTTGGCATTAGCATTTTCCCTAGTTCTTGGCCTAGTTGGTGGTGGAGGAGAGATAGGTGTCACCACTTTATCCTCTTTATATGTATTTTAGCATTCTTACTAGGTGGAGTGACAACATCTAGGGCCTTATCCTTGTCTCTTTGTTCTTCTTCCTCTTCCTTATCACCACTACCTTTTTCTTCATCCTTTCCAAGACCATGTTTTATCTAAAAAGGTTCATTTCCCATCGTAGGGTGTGTTTTACTTCTAGTTCTTCAATCATTCTTTTCCTTTTCTTCTCCTTAGAAGCTATCTTAATATTCATAGTTATTTTGCTCTTAGCTTCCTCATATTTTCCAAAAGTTTCATCCTCAGTGTCTAATTTTTCTTTCAATAGTGAAACCATGTTTGCATTCACTAAATCACTATCAATTTCATAATCAAAATCTTGCTATCATTCCTTCCTTAGCTTCACTTCTTATACAATTGTATTATCTATATTGATAACAAAATATGTCATTATAATGCCTTGTGACCAATTCTTCAGGTATTCTAATCTTATCTTTATTCCTTTCTTGAATTCTTCAAAGCAAGTATCCATGAAATTCTCAAAATAAGCTCCTAATTGAGTGATGTATTCTCTTATTTGTCATGACACTATATTTTTTGTTCCCAAAAAAATCGCAAATTCTAGGAAAATATTTCTGGATATAAAAGAAAATACATATAACAAGGGATCCAAACTTGCACATTGATTTCTTTACCTTTTTTATATGTGAGATATTCTCTACTAATTGTAGTCTTTGAAGCTTGCAAAGATCATATCTATGATCTTTCATCACTATCCTCCATGCTTGATCCACTTTTGTACACAGCACAATATTCAATCTACTTGGCTGGTAAAATTTATGAGCTATAACCTTCACAAAAAATTCAATTAGTGGATTAGAAATGTTTTTAATGCAAAAACCTTTTCCATTCCACTTGGTACCTATGTTTGCCTCAATTTCCTCTCAACTCAGGCATCACATTATTTTCTTCTTATATAGCATTGGATAACCTGTAACCTTGTGAATCATTTTCTTTGTGATTTCCATGGGTCCATTATGTAACCAAAAATTCATATGATAGATTCTTCTTAGAAAAAATTTAATCCATTCAACCTTGAAATTCCTTGGAAATTCTAGGGCATGAGTTAACCCTTTCCTTTCAACGACTTTAAATTCATCCTTAAAGATTCCTTCATTACAAAACTTCTCATATGCTTCTCTTATCTCATAATCTCCCACTTCTCCAATCTTACACATATAATAGCTTCTTACATCATGGACCATAATAACTTTGGGTGCTATTGAGGATAAAATAGCCATTGAATCTCCTTTCATTGCAATTTTCGGAATAGCACAAAAACTTAGGTGGAGGACAAGCTTTTCCCTTTATGAATTGGATTTTACTAACCTCTTGGCTTGTTTTTATGGTATATGATGCTATCATTTTCTTTGTTAGGGTTTGAAGTCCTTTCTTTGTCTTCTAAACTACTTAGTGTAGTTAAAATATTCACTTGTTCAAGCTTCTTGTCTAAATAGCTCTTGAAATATTTTGCTAGTTACTCAAATCACCAAATTTCTCTATAGTCTTGAAATCTATATGCAAGGTGTGAGATAATGTCTCCAATATTTGATATATAACTTTTTTTGATCAATTTAGGGTCTCCATTAATGATGTGTACTCAGGTAGGTGGAAGCCAATTGTCTTGGTCAGCTTTGGTTCCATTGAACTAGGTCTTTACTTTGCAGCTTGGTCTCTTCCATAACACTCAACCTCTATACAAATTTTATTCTACAGTTCTTGATGCAGAGTGGTTAACAAAAGTGGTTGAATTATGCAAATGCTTCTTCAATTTAGAAGGTTTCCCACTAGTCTTTAAGGCACTCCAAATGTCAAATACCCTCAAAACACTCAATCTTGCCTCCAAATCTCTAAGGTGGATAAACTTAGTGTAGACAAAGTGTTTTAGATAGGAATCAACTATTTTTAGCCTTCTATGCAACTCTCATCAATCAAATTCATCAAATCTACCTTTTAAGCCTAATAGCACCAATTAGCCCTATAGTGACTATTTTTCCTCCTTTTCACAAACTTTTCCCAAAGGAATCAAAAAAAAATTGCACTTTCAAATACCCTTTTTAGGGTTATACAACATACTCAAATTTCAATAAAGACTTCTTTGGAATCTATACCTAAAAACGTGACTATTGTTGTTTTTGAAGGAAAATTATGAGGTTTTACAAAGAAACCTTGCTTAATACATCTCCAAACTCCATGAAATTCATAGGATCATTATTATTTATTCCCAATTAGAGAAATCACTAACCAATTTTAGTGTATGAGGTGTTTAGATACAAAACCCTCAATTTCATGGTTCAAAACCCTCAAATCCTAGGGTATCACCAAACTAGGTAAATCTCTCACTTCCAAGATCCCCAAACTTTGGATTCACCATGTGTTCAACTTTTCTTCCAAGGTTATCAGACAAAAAGTATACCTCCTTAGGCCAGATTTACGACTGTGTAACAGTCAGCATCAACATGGGTACCCAAAACCATCCTTTCACCACTCAACTTTGCATTTTCTCAACATTTTCTTACAAATCTTCAATCTTCTTGAATATTTAGGGTTAGTAAGACATGCTAGTTCTTATAGGGACCATCTCATGGATCAGTTGTACAAAAATAAGATGGAACCCTCATTTTCCCATTTGGAAACAATGCAAAAACTCATAGTTTTAACATAGCAGCAATAATAAAGTTTGAAATTTTCTATTCAATGCACCAAATTTGTTTCAAAACAACTTAAATATACCTTACCAACATTTATGAAAGGTTACTTCATTCAACGCACTCCAAATTTGTAAGAAAAACTCAAAAATTCATTCAATTACTTGACTATCTATACAATTTCTTTGTGTTTACCATACAATTCAATCTTCATTGTCTTGCATAAGGCTAATACAACTTAAATAGGTTCCTAAATGAATTCCCAACCAACCAAGTTGGTTGATATTACTTATTGAAACAAACAAATACGAAATTCCTACTTTCCCTCCTAGACACAAAGTAACTATTGGAATTTGGAATTCAAATTTCCAACTTTGATTTTATGCATTTTCTAACTTTCTAATCTATTCCACTAACTCATAATTGGTAATTTTTATTTATTAAATGCACTTACATATGAAACTACCCCTAATCTACCCCATATGGCTCTATTGGCCATTTTTGCAACTTGTTGTTCCTAGGTCCTTAGCAAGACTTCTAGGAATTTTGACTTGCAAAGCAAATTGATCATTACATAATGCTATTATTGGCTTTAATATGTCCCAATTGACACTCAAAGATTCCTTTGATCTTTTGTCTTCACTTTTTTCCAAGGTGCTCTTAGATGACTGGATAGCTGCCCCTGCACTAGTGCTCAGTCTTTGTTGCAATGCTTGGTCAACATAAACATTTTTACTAATGTTTGGCTTCCTTTCACAAATCTCGTCTTATGCATCTTCATATATGCAAATATGAACTTTGGCACATTTCATGTAAGGAACTCATGTATGATATATTAATTAAATATACAACTCCATAAATACCTTTCTTTCTTAGTTTGAGATGACATGATCACCTTCTCCATTGGATTGGGTGACCTCAACTCCATTTTCTCCATTAGTTCCATCTTCTGCTTTCTTTTTCCATTTTTATCCATCTCCTTCTTTATTTGTTCAATGTCTACTTTACCTTTACCTTTCCTTTTTTTTTAAATTTTTCTATTGTACTTGAGTCCTGCAATTCTTATTTCTATGCCCAAACTTGTGACATTTGGAACATGCATTGTTAGGTGCATAATTTTTCCTCTAATTTGTTAAATAAGGTTTTTTTGACATCTGCATTCAAACGCTCTATGCCGATACTTTTGAAAGTTATAAAAATGTCCTCCAAATATAGGTTTTGTAGATGCATTCCTCATTCTTGACCTATACTCATGTATTTGATGCCCTTATTTATCATAGTAAAAATAGTAACTAGTAAATTTGGGTTTATAATTTTGCATACCATGTTTTCTTCGATGAATGTTTGTAGTATGACCAAGTTTTCCATATTGATAGCCTATTGGTTGGTCCTTTGAATTTAAATTCTGCAATTCCCCTTTCTTGGATGATTCTTCTTGCCTAGTGTATGAATGTCCTAACCCATCAATACTGCCTGGTGATTTCATAAGTTCTTCAAAGTATTTTATTGCCTCTTTTGGTTTGTTAAATTTTTCCATAGATTATTTCTCAGTTTTTAGTTCATTCTTCAGTATGCCCTTCTGTGATTTGAGATTTTCTATTTCCACATCCTTATGATTCAATTCCTTATTGTAAGCATTAGTTGATTCATCATGTCCAGATGAGTGTTGGTGAGATTTTTCACATTTGATATCCTTTCTTCAAGTCTGGTAGCCATTACTCTTTTGTCTTCCTTAGCCATAGTCATATCTTCTTTATCTTCCTTCCTTTTCTTAGTCACCTCACATAATCTTACTGATTGGATTTCATGTTCTCTTTTCAGACCTCCTATTTCTTCATTTAGGATTTTATTATTTTCAAGTAGATCTACAAAGCCTTTGTCATTTGGATTGATTGATTCAAATAGTCCTTCAGTCTCAATTTCTTCATAGGAAATTTTTTTTATCATGGATAGCCAATTCCTTTCTTCTTTCAGGGATATCTTTAGATCTTTTCTTGTTTTCTCAAGTTTCTCCAATATGAGTTGGATGAAAATCACCTAATTGTCAATAACCCTATCCAATTTTAAAGCCTCCATCTCCAAGATCTAATCTCAAAGCAATTTAAGCTTTTCTCAAAGAACAAAAGCTCTGATACCAATTGTTTATTGATAGAGATATAAATAGGATAACAAGATACTAAGAGGGAAGGTGACTAAAAATCTTAAGAAATTTTACTTTTCAACAATTCATTCACACATTCACCAGTAGTCGTGTGCATTTAAAACTTGTAATAGTAAACTTGTTGTAACATGTAAATCTAATCTATCACATGCATAAAAATAAACACATAACACAATATTTGTTACCCAAAAACCCTCCAAGATGAACATAAAATGGGGGTGGGGATGAAACCCGCAAATATTCACTATTGTAGTGTTAGTGTAAATTATTATTATTTATGCTTTACTTAAGTTTACTTAGTTAAATGCATTTTTTATTAGTTTTTTATCGAGGAGTAAGCATACTCTTACATGTTGACTAGTTCAAAACATAGGAGTTTGCACCTATCTTGTCATACTTATCCTCTCATCTATATGGAGGATAATCCACTTTTTGTGGACAAATGCTTAGTTGTCATGCTTATCTCTTAACACTTTCTAGCTCATTCTAGAAGCATCCTAGGGGCATTTATAAATAGGCTCTCCTAGTTTATTTTTGTACAACAATTTCATTTTTCATTATTGGAATTTATTTTCTCTCACACCGTTGAGATTCTCCAAGCACTAGCTTTCCTTCTTAGGTTTCTCTTCAATAGGTTATTTGCATGCAAGTGGTCTTGGCAATCTATGAAGTTGCCTTCCACAACTTCTACATGGTATCAGAGCATCCCTGCTACTTCTTGGTTTGAAGATTTTTGAAGGAATTATTTTTGAGAGTTTGGATTTGGGGAGGCATTTTTTTCCAAAGGGCCTTTTTTGCCCTCGCATGTAGATTGAGCAAAAAAAAATTCAAAAAAAAGTTGTGTTTACATTTTTTTTTGAAAATTTTGTATATATATATATATATATATATATATATGTTTTTAACAAAAAAAAAAATCCAAAAAATGTAAATTTACAGCAGGGATCAAAAAAACACCACTAGTCATAGCAACCACTATGACCAATGTTTCCGCCACCCCTATTTCCCTACATCTACCTCCCGTGACCTTCCTAGTGGTTGATCTTCCTTCTACCAGCAGCTACCTTTGTCCACTCTAATCTACTTCTACACCCAAATTTGTTGACCCTATGGTCACTAAGCCCTCATTTTTAGTTGCTAGAATTTTTGCTTTCACTAGATTATTTTTTAGCGATGGTCAGTTGATGGTCGTACGGTCATAAAAAATTTTGCAGTGACTGTAATTTACTAGAGAGCCTGTTTTTGGAGTAGCAATTATTTTTGGCCACAACTGGAGCATATGGATGTCTTTTTCTAATTTGAAAGAAGCACCATAAAGCTAGTTCCAAGATGGAGACAATGATGCTAGTTTCATTTCATTTTGAGTCTATTTGAGCTCCTATTTTTGGTGTTGAAGTAGAGGCCTCAATTTCCTCCCTCTCTACATCTGGAACCAAAGTTATTTTCTCATTTTTTGTGCTTTCTATAGTTTTTTCTTTGGTATTTGAGGGATATCTTTATATATTATGAGGTGGAGCATTTTCTTTTTTGCAATTTACTTCAAAATAGACCCTTTTTCTTATGCCTTCTTCTCTCAATGTTAGATCCTTTTGTGACCCAACTAATACTGCACAACTATCACACCTAGAAAGTAAAAATGACTAGGCTTCTCATGTCATGAGGCTTATGGTCATCTCTAGATGAGAATCAACTTTTTCTATAGCACCCTTTTGAGATTATTTAGCACAAAAATATAATAGATAAAGCCATAGAATTAATTGCACTGAACATCTCAGATAGTCTCCTAATTCACTTGAATGGTTTGACCACTCCTCAAGCTATTTGGACCAAGTTTCACAACTTTTTTAGCATAGTGAATGAATTCTAGGCACTATAGCTTGATGCAGAGTTGACTTCTTTAACACCTACCAATTTTCTCACCATTGAGGACTTCTTGATGAAGTTCAAATCTCTAGATACAATTTTGTAGGGATGTGGGTAAAACAAGATAGATACTGAGTGTATTCTTTTATACTCTCAAAATTTTGAGGACAATATTAGATCTTTTCTTCCACTCTCTACTCCACTATGGATGCCTTCGGTAACCGACATTAGATGCCTTCTTTTGAGATATTTTGTGATAGGTTAACTCATGAGTAGTCCAAGCTCACTCAGATGGATTCACTTATAGGTTCACCATCATAGGCATTGCTTTCCAAGGATACACAGGAGCAAAAGCCAAAGAAAATATTTGATTCCTCTTCTTAGCACTCTACTGGTCCATCCTCTTCTTCTAAGAAGAAAAAGAAAAAGAAGACTAAGACTCCTACCTGTTCCTACTGTCAAAAAGGATCTCATGATGAGGCACACTATTTTTAGAAGAGATTTGATGGTTATGAGAAATAGATTATAGATTTGCAAGCTCTTCTTTAGAAGAGCATTGTTTCATCTCCATCCTCTTCTACCTCATAGGTGTCTATCTTTCAGTCTTCTTCCATATCTTTATCCTCTACATAATATTTTGGATAGGGTCATGTATTACGGGCATCCATTACATCCCCTTCACAAGTCCCTTGGATACTAGATTTAGGTGCTACTCACCATATGAAATCGTCTCAAGATGTTTTATCCACTATTGAGGCTTCTCCCATTCCTCATATTCTCATGGGGAATAAAATTACTCTACCAATCTATGGTAAAGTTTTAGTTGCCATTTAGGATGGTGTATTCAATTATGTATTGTATATTCTATCTCTATCTACAAACCTTCTCTTGATTTCTCATATTACATGTAGTGGATCAAGGAAGACAGTTGAGTTCACTATAGATTTAGTCTTCATTCAAGATCATGCAACATGACACCTTACTACTATAGGATCGGTTGATCATACCACCTATCTCTGCACTTTCTCACACTTTGGTCCTCCATCTCCATTATCAAAGAATAACTCTTCTATTTCATGAGAACAGCATGTGGTGTAGTCAAGATAGTTGAATCTTTTTATTATTCCTAAGATCGCTGCTTTGACTCACACACCACATCTAGTTGAGGTCTTTTCTCTTCAACAAGTTTCTTCTTTAGTTCTACCTAAACCTCCATCTCCATTCATTTAGCCTCTAGGTGCACTTTTTGAGGATTCTATAGAGGACATTCATCTCCTCTTTCATGACAATGTTAGCACACCTACCTTAGGGATTCCCTTTCATGATCCTCATATTTTCTCATTTTAGCATCAATTAGGCCTTCCAGTTTCAACTCACATTTAGGAGTCTACTTGTTATGTTCCCTTATTTCTTTTGCATTCAAGTTTCATTAGTTTGATCCTTTCTATAGGGGCTCCATTATTCTCATGGGAGGGTTGGTTGTAATTATGGTTTTGAGAGAGTCTCTTGAGCCATTTTAGGTCTATGCTTGGGATTACAGAAGTTGTCCTTGGGGGTCTTGTTGAGGCCTTCTTTCCTTCATGTTTTATCTACATGTTTGTACTTACCTCTTTTTGGGAGATGGTTTTTCCCATGAGGTTTCCCCTCTTTCCCCATTTTCAGAGGTTACATCTCTTTGCATTTGTACATGGGCACCTAACATGGCCTAGTTTTCGGGACCCATTATGAATTTCATCATAGGTTTTGTGAGCTTAAGTGCATTCCCCTAAGTTTCACTTAAGGGGGGGTTAGTGTAAATTATTATTATTTGTGCTTTACTTTACATAGTTAAATGCATTTTTTATTAGTTTGTTATCTAGGAGTAAGCGTACTCTTACATGTTGACTTGTTGACAACACAGGAGTTTGAACCTATCTTGTCATACTTATCCTCTCATCTACATGGAGGATAATCCACTTTTTGTGGATGTATGTTTAGTTTTCATGCTTATCTCTTAGCACTTTCTAGCTCATTCTAGAAGCATCCTAGAGGCCTTTATAAACAGGCTCTCCTAGTGTATTTTTGTACAAAAATTTCATTTTTCATTGTTGGAATATATTTTCTCTCACACCCCTGAGATTCTCCAAGCCTGAGCTTTCCTTCTTTGGTTTCTCTTCAGTGGTTTATTTGCATGTAGGTGGTCTTGGTGATCTGTGAAATTGGCTTTCACAACTTCTACATGTAGTACTAAAGAAATAACATGAACTAGGGTTACAATGTTTGATCATAATATATGATCTACCTAGTGAGGGTTCTGCGCTATTAAAAGCATTCAAGACAACTATGTCTTACCTTATTAGAGGATTTAACACTTACATAAGGACTCTATTAGGAGATTTATAAATATTTGTTGAGATAACTATGTTAAGAGATCTATCCTAATTCAAATTGATTAAAATTGATTCAGTACCTAACTCTCGGTATGCTTTGTAAGCTAGTATTGAGTATTCTCCTTGCTAATTGATCATCTCTTCTAATGTGATAAAACTTTTCTTCCCCTTCAGTACTCTAATTAGGTCACTTTCTCTACTAAGAGATAACATAACACCTCCTCTAACTTCTGATCTAATCTTAATCCTTCACTTCAACATTCACATATCACTTCCTTCCTCATGCGATCTTTCCTCCTACTTTCCTCATCATCATACGATCTAGGTTAAAATATTCTCTAATTAAAGAATTATGTCAAAAAAATTCTAGATGCTTCCATATTTTGCCTCTTCATTTCAATTAGATTGAAAATGATTTACCTTTAAAATATGCATCATTGCTAACTTTTATGTATACTCTGCATTGGTTGGTACTTACTATTTTCTAATACTTGTCATTACTAACACTCGGTCTATATTATGCTTGGCACATACTATGTAACTCGGCACTTATATACTTGAACTACTTGGTAGGTGTTGAGTTCAACTTTTATAGAAACAATAGAAACATGAAAAGCAACAGAAGAACCCTCCTAATACGAACAACGGTGAGGTGATAGGAAACTAAAAAAGTGGGCCAATAGAATTGCATGTCAAGGAACCATGGTCAAGACACACAAAATATTTTGTATATGTGTACTATGGTGATAAATCTCTAACACATCATGTGGCTAATGTCATAGAAGAATTACTCACTAGACAAAGGAAGATGGAAAACAAAGGCAAAACATCAACCCCCCATGGCACTTTAATTAGCATAGTGCATGTACAGTAAGGCACAAGATATTGTGAAACCCAAGATTACAATAATCTATATGAGTGTCCTCAGATGACATCGATAGAATTAGAAGGAAAAATAATTGAAACAGACATATAGATCAAATATGGCACTTTATCTTTGTCTATTTTCAAGAATTCATACATATGATGTCTAAATAGAATAGAAGAGACATAACGCTGATATAATAGATAGTACAACCCATGAAAAATCATCTAAAGCAACAAAATTGATCCCTAGACCTGAAACAACCAAGATATCCACCAGAATACAAAAATGTAAAAGAATGAATAGAATGTGCCTGGAGGAGAATCTGGAAACATAAACAACATCACTAGAAAGAGCTCAAAAAGACCTTTTCAAAGACCTTTTCAATGATATAAAGATTTTCCAAATTGGAGATTAAATTCTCAAGATATGTCTACCAAAGTGCAAACTTGTACTCATAACTTTAACAGAAGAAAATGCCATAGAAATGCATCAAAAATTAAAAATATATCTATACCATTGTGATGAGATCAGAACAAGTGTTTTGATGATATCATGTTTTTCAAACATGGAGTCCTTATGCCCTAGATATGAGAAAAAACTAAAGGTAGGTGAAAATAAGGCATAAAGGAGTGAAGGATATCCTGATATAGTACTGAAGTCAGCAAGTGACAAGCATAAATTTGACGATCAAATGGTCGTCAAGGAAAAAAAAAAGCCTAAAAATGACCCCCTTTCTAGAAGCAAAATATCTAGCTATCGAAAAAGAGTCATCATGCCAGAAAGAGCAATGGGATAGTGTTAGAAATAGAAATCGAGTGGCCATAAAGAATCTTCAAACTGACATAGATGTTTCAAACCCTCCAAAAATGGAATCAAAACTACAGTCAAAATGTGTATCATCAAGGGTAGAGACATCAAGGCATCACTTTAAAAAAAGATGCATATTGTTTCTATTTCCATTAATTTCATCCATTAACACAAAAGGAACCATCATTGACTTGGGAGGTCCCAAGGTGTTCACATGGTGCACCAAGAACTAAGTGAACTTCCAATAAGAACGTCCCCAAAAAAATGAACCTCCCTTGCTTTGAAAGGTCAATGACAACATTGGTGGGTCCCTAATCATGTCAAAAGAGGGACAACCACATAAAAGGGTGTGATATTGGCATGCATGTCCCAAAATGGTCCTCCACCAAAATGCAAATAGGACTCCCAATTGTAGATCTGCCAGTGAATAGAGGTATACCTAGTTACCAATGTTTACTATGTAGAACAGAGCTCCCTTGTTTAGAAACCACCACTTTCCAAATACCAATGCTTGGAGGATACCAAAAAAAGAGATGGGCCTCAAAATAATGTGCTTGACATTCCAAAAGAAGATGTCATAGTCAATGAACCAAAAAACAAAAAACAACCACCTTCAAACACCAAAATTGTGCCTTAATGCATGCAAAATGTATGTTTTTCCATCAAGATTCCCAAAGGTTATGTTAGGAGATCGCACGAGCCCAACGCAGTAGTCACAATGCTAAAAAAATGTAGGTGTAAGCTTGTTTAAAATCTCATTGAGGTAGGACTTGAATAGCCAACATGGGTGTGGTGTATGCCTTAAAGAAAAGGCACAAACTCTAATCAACATGCTAATCCTCAACTTGGTTGGTCAAGCCACAAGTTTCTTTTTAAAAAATGCCTCCAATCACATTAGCTGATGAGGTCCTCCAAAATCTGAGGTGGTTCCATGTTAGATCATGGTAGAGGCAAACATATGGCCTCAAAAAAAATGTTACCCTTCAAAAAGTCATCATCCTCCAGTCACCTTCCAACATTGATGATACATAAAACCTACTAAAGTTTGCACAAAAGAAAGACATGAGTTTCGTATGAAAACAAGCACTGATAAAAGAAATTCAATGACATGGGTACACTATAGCATTGACTGTAGAAGAAGCATCCATATCTTATCAATCATGGAAGACTTAAATACCTCTAACATACCTACTTTGAAATTCATAACAACTCCATAAAACCATGTTTCAAAGATGCATGAGGCATAGAGATACAAAGAAGAACAGAACCCATCTATTGGAAATATAAGAGGAGTAACTAAGAGGGGAAGGGTGAATTAGTTACCACAAAAATAAATCCTAGATCCCTTTGATGTCAATGCACATCAAAACCACACTCTATTCAAACTAAAAATACTGTTATAACTCGGTCAGCACTGAATCACTTGACAAAACTAAGAATCTTTGTTACTCAAAAATTACTAAAATAAATTCTTCTTAAGATGTTTAATGTTATTAACCACAATTAACATAGTTTTATAAATAGAAAAAAAATAACATGAATTCTTATGATGCTAGGATTTAACGTGGAAATCCAATTTGGGAAAAACTACCAATTGCAATGAGTTACTATTTTTCACTCTTTTGAATTGAGCCCTATTAGGAGCCAACCTTATTAAAGGTTACAAAACACACTTTTAGGTGTGAACCTATTAAAAGATTTAATCACCCTATTAGGAGTGGCCTTGTTATAGGTCTATATACACTTCAATCTAGAAATGTCACCTTGCTAAAGGATTTGGCAAATAGTTGCTAAGCTAACTCTTTTAAGAGATTTGATACACTGCTACAATTATTAGAGAATAGCAATGATATGACCTAATCTTTGATGCAACTGTATTGCTAATTTTAGATCTTTTTTCTAGTTTGAATAATTGATCCTCCTTGATCAGATAAAACTTTGTAGCTCGGTCAACTTAAGATGCTCTGCTATCCTTCCAATTCACTTCCTTGGTTTATATTTTTAATCCCGTGCTTCTCTTTTTTAATCCTCAAATATTCAGTATCACTTAAAAATATTCAATATTAATCCCTTAACTTAGCTAGAATTAATTAATTAATTCATCAAACTAAATATATTGATTCAAGAAAATTCTTCATTAGCTGACCCAACTTGGTCAACACTAACTCATAAAAGACTTTCTTCAGACTTCCTTTGTTGACCATGTGAACTCAGTTAACACTGCATCTTGAACCGAATTTCCTTTAGTAACTAAGTAAGCTTGGTTAACACTAGTTCCATTCCAACTTCTCTTTGATGCCCAAGTGAACTTGGTAGAAATTTTCTTCCTGCAAACTTCCTTTGATGCCCAAGAGAACTTGGTAGATACTATAGTCGAACATGAGCTTAGCAAACACTAAATAGTAAAGACTTGACATTTTGTGTAACATCAAAGACAATATACAATTGAATAATTATTTTCAACAATCTCCCTCTTTGACATTGATGGTAACACAACATGTTATAATACAATCAAATTTTAGAGAAAAATAAAAGGATAATATCCCTAGTTTCATTATAATTCTCATCCATGAGAACTCCCTCTATTAGTGTGAACTCTCTCTGTCATCAATATTTAATTATTGTGACTATGATATCAAACTCTCCCTTTTTATATCAACTCAAGTTCAGTCTCCTTCTTTGACATCTCATGTCAAAGATAACATTTAGTGAACTTCCAGGTACCTAATGTACTAATTCATATGCAATCATTCATTTACAATGTTGCATCAACCTGACTAGTCTTCAACATGCTTGGTTGATGAATCACTAAAATATGATTAGTGAGCTTCAAATAAGGGAATGACCCCTAGCTTACCTCGTACATACAAAAAAAAAATCTTAGGTAATGACTTGCTAAATATGTTTGCAATCTATTCTTTTATATTCACATATTCCAATCTTACTTACTTGTCTTGCACCAATTCTCTTAAGAAACTATATTTAATTTCAATATGCTTGGTTTTGGTGTGTATCATAGGATTTTTGGAAATGTCAATTGCCCAAGCATTATCAATAAAAACAACAACTAGATCCTTAATCGCTTCCTTCATTCCCATCACCAGTTGTTTGAAACAAATAATATTTGAACAATTGACTATTCCAGCAACATATAATGTTTCTATTCTTGACTGAGAGATACAATTTTTCTTTTTTCTTGTCCAAGATACTAGCCTCTTTCCAAGAAAGAGAGCTCCACCACAAGTTCACTTTCTATCATCAATGTGTCCTTCCCAATCAGCTTTAGTGAATGCTTTCAATTCAACGTTTCCTACTTTCTTATACCATGAACCACAATCTTCAGTACCTTTTAGATAACTAATGATTCTTTTGATTGCCATCATATGATATTCTTTTGGATTAGTAAAGAATCTTGCCACCATCCCAACTGTTAATGTTAGATCAGGTCGTATATGCACTACATACTAAATTTTTTCAATCATTGATCTATATGTAGTCTAATCTAACTCTTTTCAGTCATCATATTTGGAAAGCTTATGTATAGTAGATAGAGGTGTTCCAACTAGTCTAGAATCCTTTGTGTCTTGATTGAGTAATATAGATGTCATCCTTCTTCTATTGAATCTACAAGCCAACAAATAATTTGATCTGTCCAAACATTGACATCTCAAATTCCTTACTCATTTCCTCAAAAAAATATTTGCACAAATCATAATTCCTAGTAAACAATGTATTATCCACAAAGATTTCTACCAACATAATCTTCGTATCTAGTCTTTATTTGGTGTATTGGTTATTGTTGTCATTAGTTCTTTGAAAACCAATCTTTATGAGATACTTGTGCAATCTCTCATACCAAGCTCTGGGGTCTTGTTTGAGACCATGCAAAGCTTTGTGTAGTCGTCAAACCATGTCCCTTTTGCTAAGATCAATGAAACCTTCAGGTTTCTCAATGTAGACTTCCTCTTCTAAGATTTCATTTAGGAATGTTCATTTCACATCCATCTGATACACCTTCAAGTCTAGCAACAGGAGCAAACATTTCTCCATAGTTAACACCTTCTTCTTGAGCATAGACTTTGCAAACTAGTCTTTCCTTGTTTCTTGAAATTTATTCATTCTTATTCAACTTATTTTTGCATACCCATTTTGTGCCAATTACATTCTTATCCTTGGGTCTAGGAATAAGATTCTAGGTCTTATTCCTTTCAATTTGATCAATTTCTTCATTCATAGCTTCAATTCAACTTTCATTCTCTAATGCATCTTTTACAGCTCTAGGTTCACATTTAGTAAGAAAACATGTACCTTTTAATTTTTTCCTTGTCATTGTACCAAAATGATTGATCTTTGATGATTTTCTTGGGTGCATGATACATTTTGACATATCCAACAAGTCTGGGGTCCTTTTTTAAATCACTAGGTTCATCATGATTAATTATATCATACTCAGGTCCCACTATCTATGACTTGATTCCATCAGATTGTGACTTAGTTTCCTCTTGTTGAAACTTAGGTCCTTCTAAATGCAACTCAAGTCCTTCTAATGACTTAGTTTCTTGCTATAACCCAAATTGAATTGGAAATTTTGGGGACTCGGGTGGTGAAGGTTAATGATTGCCACTTTCTTGAACATTAGGTACAATATCAAGGTCATTGTAAATAAAGTTTTTGTAGTCTTTGGGTTCCTTGATGTTTTGTTCTTCACTCTTTTCTACAAACTTGTCAAATTTTACATGTGAACTTTCTATAACTTTATGAGTAGATAGATTTAAACATTTATATGCTTTACTCTTATTGGAATATCCCAAAAATACGCCTTCATCACTTTTGACATCAAAATTTCCTTTTCTAGACTCCTTCAGAATATAACATTTACTACAAAATACTTTGAAGTAAAACACATTAGTTTTTTAGCCATATCATAATTCAAAAGGTGTTTGATTTGAAGCCTTCATCAACTAAACTTGGTTCAAGGTATGAACTATAGTATTGATTTCATCCTTCTAGTATTTGATAGCAACATTCTTTTCTATCATAAGGGTCCTTGTACAATCCATGATTGATCTATTCCTTCTTCTAGCAATTTCATTCTATTGAGGTGTACCAGGTGTAGACACTTGTCTTTTGATTCCTCTCTCATTGTAGAATTCATCGAATTAATTAGAAATGAATTCTCCTCCTCTATGTGATCTTAAACATTTCAGTTTCTTTCATGTTTCTTTCTCCACTCTAGCCAGATACCATTTGAACTTTAGAAATTCTTCTGATTTATCCCAAATACATAACAGCCATCTATTAAACAATCATCAACAAATAAAATAAAGTACTTATCTCTTTTGTAGCTTTTTGTGCCAATAGGTGCACAAAGGTCTATATGAACTAGCTCTAGCACTTCTTTAGAATGATAGTTCTTACTTTTAAAACTTCTCTTGCCCATCTTTCCAATTTGAGAATTCTTGGACATGCCCATGTTAGGTTTCTTCGAGGTTGGAATGCCTCTAACTCATCAGGTTATCAAAATTCACAAGACATAACCTCTTATGCCATAACTAACTTTCTTCTACTTGAGCAATGAAACTTAAACTTTTATTAAGATCTAGGTATAGCAGATTACCTTTTGTTTTATTGCCAGTCCCAACCAAATTTTATTTTCCATCTAGTAGATTGGTCTTTCCATTCATGAATTCTACCTTGAATCCAATGTTATTCAATTGAGCCATACTATGTAGATTATGCTATAGTCCTTCAACCCAATAAGCATTATCACATCTAAGATCATTGGTTAGTTCAATACAACCTTTACCTTTTACATAGCATGGTTCATCATTTCCAAATCTAACACTTCCACCATCATAGTATACTAAGTTCTCAAATTTAGATTTGTCACTAGTCATATGGTGAGAACAACCACTATCAATAATCCATGTATCATTCTTACTAATAGTGAGATAAGTACCATCTTATCATTCTCATCATCTAATTCATCCTTATTAGCAATGTAGACCATTTCATCTTCTTCTTCACTATTTTAAAAATATTTAGCAATGTAACAAAATTTCTTACCTTTATCTTTGTAGTCATTGTATCTTTTGACATCCTTATTTCCAATGTACTTGTCATTCTTCTTTTCTTGTTTTCCTTCTTTGGTTGGACACCTTGAAAAAATGTGACCAACTTCTTCACAAGAAAAGTAGATCAAAGGAATTTTACCTTTATGATTCATTTTCCCTTGGGAAATCTTATTGCAAGTAATGCTTCAATGACTTCGAGATCTTCATCAGAGTCATCTTCATCCTCACTTCAAATTTCTTTTTAGATTTTCTGAATTTCTTCTTGAGTGATATATTGGCTTGAAATGAAAACTCAAGGTTGCTAGAGTTAGAAACATAATTATCATAGTTATCTAACTCAAATGTTGTCACCCTTCCGACTACTACATCTAAAGTTGTATCATTCTTGGAATTGCATCTCATCTCTTGAATTGTTGAAACTCTAATTGCATATATAGGAAGAAGTTTTCTAAGAACCTTTCTTACCACTATCTCATCTTCTATTTTTCCTCCTAGGGCTCTGATTGTGCATACACTAGCTTTGATTCTTTCACTTTATTTTGCAACATTCTCATCTTCTCTCATCCTCATTTGATCAAATTAACCTCTAAGATTTTGTACCTTAGCTCTCCTTACATTATCATCTCCTCCATAGATGGATTCCATACTGATCTACATCTCATGAGTAGTATTACATTCTTTGACTTCATCAAGTTTAGCATGGCTGAGAGTTGAAGCAACATCAACCATCATATGTTATGATTCTTCTTTTCTATAATTTCTTCAATAGTCATAGTTCTAGAAGGTGTGACATGCTTGGCATTTAGGTACTTTCGGGTTGAGTCTCCAATCATTTCCAAATGAAATCTCATGAGCTCCCATCATGCCTTTAATTTATTCTATTCATCTTAGGGATCTCCCTTCGGTAAGACATCCTAATCTTTAGCTTAGGTTCTTGAAACCTTCTCTGCAAGCACCAAATGCTCTAATACCAATTGTTAGAAATATAAGAGGAGTAACTAAGAGGGGAGGGGTGAATTAGTTATGACAAAAATAAATCCTAGATCCCTTAGATGTCAATATGCATCAAACCCACACTCTACTGAAACTGAAAAATATTATTGTAACTTGATTAGCACTATATCACTTGACAAACACTAAGAATCTTTGTTACTCAGAAATTATTGAAATAAATGCTTCTTAATATGTTTAATGTTATTGACCACAATTAACTTAAATATACAAATAGAAATAAAATAACATGAACACATATGACACCACGATTTAATGTGGAAACACAATTTGGGAAAAACCACCAAGTGCAACTAGTTACTATTTTTCACTCATCTGAAGTGAGCCCTGTTAGAAACCAACCTTATCAAAGGTTACAAAATAAACTATCAGGTGTGACCCTATTAAATTATTTAATCACCCTATTAGGAATGGCCTTGTTAGAGGTCTATAGACACTTCAATCTAGAAATGTCACCTTGTTAGAGGATTTGGAAAATAGTCATTAATCTAACTTTGTGAAGAGATTTGATACACTGCTACAAGTATTAGAGAGTAAAAATGATATGACTTGATTATTGATGCAACTATATTGCTGATTTCATATCTCTTTTTTGGCTTGAATACTTTAACCTCCTTGATTAGATAAAACTTTGTAGCTTGGTCCACTTAGGATACTCTGCTATCCTTCCAATTCACTTCCTTGGTTTATCTTTTTAATCACATGCTTCTCTTTCAATCCCACAACTTGACCTTATACTTATATTTGTTTCTTAGTCAAGTTGGCTAGAATACAATTACAAATATTCAATATTCATCCCTTTACTCGAGTAGACTTAATAAATAAATTCATCAAAATATCTATATTAAATCAAGAAAATTCTTTGTTAGCTGACCTAACTTGGGAAACACTAACTCATAAAAGACTTTCTTCAAACTTTCTTTGTTAATGGCATGAACTCAGTTAACACTACATCTTGAACAAAATTTCCTTTGGTAACCGGGTGAGCTCGGTTAACACTGGTTCTATGCCAACTTCTCTTTGATGCCTGAGTGAACTTGATAGACACTGTCTTCCTACAAATATCCTTTGATGCCTAAGTGAACTTGGAAGATATTGTATTTGAACATGATTATCTCTAAAACACTTGGCAAACATGAGAAATTGTCTTCAATGCCCAAGTGAGCTTGATAGACACTAACTCATAAAGACCTTGACATTTTATATAACATTAAAGATAATATACAATTGAATAATTATTTTTGATACCATCTCCTCATTAAAAAAAAATGTCCTCCAACTTTAAATGGACCTATGTAGGCTAGATATAGTAGTACGAGCCCGTAGATCCAAATACAAAATGCCTCCTTTGTGTTGAAAAAATCACATGCTCTTGTAAAAGCATTGTTTCCAATTTATTAAAAAAAAATGTGCTTTCTTATAAACTTTGAATAAAATAAAATATTTCCCTTTTATTATAAAAATTCAAATATTCATCAATTCAATTTGCCTGTCAAAATGACCTAGGTGCAAAAAAAACTTGCTTTAGATTTCAACAGCATCCAAACTGGATGCATTTAATATGGAAATGGGGGTTTTTGAGTGCTCTGATTTTAACAATTATGTTTGTTTGGGCTCATAGTGCTCTAAAAAGTAGATCCCCCAAATCTAGTACAAAATACTTCTAAAAACTAAAACCCTCTTGAAAAAGAAGAACACAGATTTGAAAACCAAGTCAAACCTCTTACAAATAGAATAAGGGCATGAAGATCTAAAGATCTAATACCATTTTGAAGTTGATGAAAGATCAGCCTCACAACTCCCAAAAATCACTTGCATGAAAACACCTATCATAGAAAGAGAGAAGGAAAAGCTATGGAGGCTAGAGTTTCCAGATCCATAGATGAGACATTCTTGATGAAAAAAAAGAGAAATTGCTATTATCAAAAGTGAATGAATATTATTACAAAGGGAGATAGTCCTTATAAAGGAGATGAAAAACCTATCAGGAATCTAACCTAGGTTGCATAATAATAATTAATAAAAATATTAATGATTATATGCCTAAAGTTTAGCTTAAGTAGACTAGAGTTAATTAGAAACCATCTAATTAATCTAAAATTATCAACTTTCCCTCAAGGTGGAAGAAAATAGCAAGAATAAAAATGAGTCAAGTAGTAGAGGTAGGGAAAGAGGTAAAGACAACAAAGGTCATAGAGGAAGACATAGTGTAAGGAGTACTGAACAAAGGCCCCAAGGAAAGTCTAAGTTGATAGGTTAGGGAGGAGAATCTAGTGGAATAGGTGGTTATGATAGAGGAAGAAGATTCAATAATAGTAGTAGTAGAGGCAAATAAAGTGGGCCTCGTAGAGGATCCTATTTCTCTACAATGAAATGTTACAATTGCAATCACTTGGGCCATCCTACTTATCAACATTCTTTAAAAAAATCATCATTTTAAAGTGATAAAAGGGTGAACTATGTGCAAGAAGACACTTCTAGTGTCACATCCCCTAAAGTGAACCTAGCTTTAGAAGTTGGTGATAATATGATGTTCAAAAGGATCATGATTAAGAGCCAATAAAGGAGGAATCTAAGAAGAGAAGATAACTCTTCAAGATAAAATGCAAGACAGTTGGCAAGGTATGTATATTTATAATTGATTTATGTTCCATTGACAAAATTAGCTCAAAAGAAGCAATAGATAAATTAAACTTAATGAGGATTCCTCACAATAGTCCTTATAGAGTTACATAGTTGAATAAGGGGCAGAATGTGTTGGTTAATGAAAAAGCATGCAAAGAGTTTACTAGCAGGAGCTATAAGTAAAATATTTTTTGCAATGTTTTTCCTATGTATGCATTCCATATGCTATTGGGAAAACCATGGATATTTTACATAAAGGCCATACACAATGGGGAGAAAAATACATATTTATTTCAAAAAGATTGGATGACCTACAAAACATAGTCATTGGTAGATGGAGAATACAATAAGGCTAATTGTTTTAATGTCCTCATGATTAGAGGTAAGGAGTTCTTGAACACTCTCAAGAAGGAAGGTGGAAAAGGATTTTCTATTGTGGTTAACCCAAGTGAAGAGGGAAAGATACAAGAGATACCTATAGAGGTACAAGAGTTGTTGGAATAATTCAAAGACATTATAAGTGATGGAACCCCTGTAACTATACCACCTTAGAGATTAGTGAGTCATAAAATTAATTTCATTCCAAGAGCATCATTCCCAAACAAGGAAACTTACAAAAATGACCCTAAGAAAAATAAGTGGCAAAACAGGTGCATGATTTACTAGATAGTGGGTTGGTGAAGAAGAGTATAAGTCCATGCCCAATCTTAGGGGTAATATCAACTAAGAAAGGAAAATCATGGAGGCTTTACACTAACTCAAGAGCAATAAATAAGATAATGATAGGATATAGATTCCCTATCCCAAGAATTAAATATATAATGGATTTTCTTAGGAGGATCTAGATATTTTTCAAAGATAGACTTAATGAGACTTAATGAGTGGATACCATAAAATAAGGATAAAGGATCGTGATGAGCATAAAATAGCCTTCAAAATCTTAGAAGAGTTGTACAAATGCTCATCACTAGTACATTTGGGTTGCATTTTCAACCTAAATTTTTGACAATAGGCTAGTTTGGCTTGTCAAATTCATTTTTTTTAAATATGATCCCAATAATATCAAAATTTTGATAGTAGTTAAGTTTAGTGTCAAAAATTTTACGTTATTGAGGATATAAACAAAACAAAAAAGAAAAGTGAAATTTCATTTATTAACACATAAAAGTGTGGGTGGGAGGATTCTATAGCGTGATGAAGATTTTTCCAGCATCTTTCAAGGTAATGGTTTTCAGTGCTGACTTGAGAGTATGCTAGGGAAACTAAGTCTCAAATTTGGTTTTATCTTGTAACACATTTGGAGCTTTTCTTATGCTTGAAATATTCAGAAAACAATTTCCAAGGCTTATCTTGTTTTAAACCAAGTCCACTTTTTCTTCAGCTAGTACTCTTTTATTTTCTTAAGTGCATTCATCACATTATCTAGGAGGAAACTAATGTTTCATGATTCATGCTATTTGCAAGCCCAAATTTAGGGTTCTATCATTCATATCTTATTTACCTCACTATAATTCGTGCCTAGCTTCTCAAAATTTGGATTTTCCCATAGACTAAAAATCTCATCAAGAGGTCTATTGAGTGAAATCCACTTGATCAGGAAGTGGATTTCCATTATTTCTCCTCAACATTGGTGCCTTTATAGGCTTCTAGGTGTGAGGTTATAATCTTTTACAAGTGAATTGTTAGTTATTCCAAAAGATTTAGTAGAATTCATTCAAATAGCAATAGTCTCTATAGACTGGTTAGAGATACCCTTGAACGAGATCAAATCTCTTCAGCATGTAAATATTATTAAAATACATTGAAATCCCTATAATGATCAATTAGGATTTTGAGATGAATAATAAAACTAATGATGGTTCACCAGACTCTAGTGATTGGTTATAAACATGCACAATATTTATATGAATGGCAAAATATAATAAGCCTACAGTTGGAAAACTCTGAGTAGTAAGAATATTAAAAACCCAAAATAAAAGGAAAAAAGTAAGGTATAATTAAAGGACACCATAAAATTTGTTAGACCCAAGTCTAGACAAGACATAAATTTCCTTAAGCAATTTGACCTTGAGGCTTGAAATGTACACTTACCTTAGAACTTGAAAATTGATTCAAAAAATAGAATGAGACACTATAGTACCCTTACTGTGGATTAAAATTTTCTTCCAAGGCTGCTGAATAGAACATCCCAAGCAATGAGCAAAAATAGAAAACTCATCGAAAGGACTCATGAATTTCATTAAGGCAAAAATAAGTAATATTTTCCCACAGAGGGCCATTTGGGCTAAAGAATAGTAGTCCAAACATATTTGATTTAAAAAAATGATGAAATCATATATATTTCCCATGGCACAAAACAAATAAAAAAAACATTTATAATATCTTTGAGCACATGATACAATAAGCCTTCAAGATAAATAATTTATGGAAGCACATAGGACATTGTTAAAAAAAATTCACTTGGATGACTCCAACAAAAGAGAATACTGACATGCATCATCCATTAAACCAATCTAGTACCTTGCTTATAAGCAAGGCAGATATGTAAGAGACCTTTATAAAACTTAAAGAGCTTTAAATGTAAAATAGCCTTATCAATTCCCTGAAATGGAAAGTTACGAACTATAAAAATAATGTATCAAAATGTGGCCTATTTAGGCACAAAATCTAGAGAGATAAGAGGCTATAGTCATTTACAATATGAGATCACACAGGAAGTATGGAATCTATCTCTTGGAAATTTGGTGTCTAATGGTGAAGAGAACATAGAATTCTACAAAATTGTTTCCTAAGATTACAAAATAGACTTATTTATGACATTTATTCAGATTTTGTAAAAATAGTTTTGATCATGCTAGCATCCATTTCACATGAACTCAATAACACAGTTGAGTCTTCCTATGTTCGTACTCAAATTGATAGTGGTGCACATGAGATATATATTGTGCACTTGAGGCATAAAGGTCATGATCTTGTTCATCATATTGTCAAAGATGTTAAAAGGACACAATATATGCATATGGGTGGTCACAAAAAGATTATAAGGCCAAACTATTTATTGCCCAAGCAAGACATCACTTACAAGAGATCAATGAAAGATGCAATAAGCTAGACAACATATTTGGACTTATTTGTGAGGATTTGGAGTGTTAACTTATCAAAATGTATAAACCTAAATGGATTTTTATAGGTTGTGGACTTTACATTCAAAACAGTAGATCCTTACAGTTGGCATTTTAATTAACATATTACATTGGCAAGTGTAATTATTGTGCTATCTTGACATTAGTTGAGATTTTATGGGTAGGTGATTTTTTTGTGTAGGTTCGTTGAAGCCCTTGACCACTCTTTTGGATGGGATTTTTCCCATGGACTTTTTTCCTTTATGATGTTTGTGAAATATTCCTTTATACATAGTACCTCACATGGTCTTTTGGAAATGACCTATCTTTGCATGTTCTTTCATTCTCCCTTAGGTTGCACTCAAAGTTATCATAGGCTGAAGTTACTCTAGGAAGAACCTTAGAATCTCTAACCCCATTCTCAGCAAAAATCTTAATGGACATATAACACAAGCTTGGAGGAAGCTGGATATTAGAACAAGTATAATATGAAAAAGTTTTCGAAGTGTTAAAAAATTATATGTCTTAATGAATGGAAATTAATTGAAATGATATGGTCTAAGGAGGGAAGATCTTACATCATAAAAACTCATGGCTTGCATGAAAGGGCCATGGTAGTAACCGAGATGCTCAAGTTTCTCAAACTCCATTGGTAGTCTACAAATGTAATCTGGAATACAAAAGCAAATGAGGTCCTTAAATGGCTTATGACATCTTCTATTGGATTTTATTTCTGATCCATCTTTATAAGATAGCACTCTTAAGAAATTTCTCATACACTTGAGATGGTATTCCTTAATTCTGATTGGAGGTTGCTCATTTCTTCCACAAAAATAGATTCCTTTTAAGTTTTTGATTTTTTTCACACAAGTAAACCTATCACATTGTGATTTTGTATAACAAATGTATTTTTGATAAAATTAATAGAATGAAATATCTCTTCTTCTT